>OZ018318.1:136601280-137150250 GCA_963969495.1 Ceratothoa steindachneri | reverse complement strand
AAAACCCAAAAAGTGGGGAAGAAAGAGGAATCGAAAGAGCCCATACTGAAAGGGAAGCCTCTGTCCTCTGAAGCCAAATGCGCGAGGGTCATCGTGATCGGTGACTCCCAAGCGCGGGATCTACAACCGTTGCTAGCGGCCCGCCTTCGCACCAGTGTGAAGGTAAGCTGCCTTCCAGGAAAAGGGAACGGAGAAATAAGGGTGGAGGCTGAGAAATCTCAGATCTCTGAGAACTCAGTAGTTGCCCTCATGGCAAGTGGCAACGATCTCTACCTACGAGGAGGCAATGTAGGCGCCAGCGGGAAGATCCTGACCACGGTTATGGGAGGAGTTGACGACTGTGGGCTAAAAACCCGCAGACGTGTCGTGGTCGGGATACTCCCAAGACGAGGTCCATCCCGCAATGCTCACGCGAGGAACGTCTGCATAAACCAACGCCTGGGAGATCTTTGTACGGCGGAAGGATTCTTTTTTGTAGACCCCTACCGCACCTTTTACGGGAGAAATGACCTGTACAAAAGGGACGGAGTGCATCTTACCTTTAAAGGGAAAGCTGCACTCGCAAACATGATCCAGGATGTTGTGGAGCGGACCCAAAGAAGTGTCAGACCCCGAGTAAAGGAGGACGTACGCCAGTACACCCGTGTTACTCCAGGAACGACCTTTTCTGAAGTCACAAAGAGTGGAGTGATCCCGCCACAGAGAAAGAAAGCGGGAAACGGAAGAGCGTAGGGAGTCCTACAGTCGGGGACTCCCTAAAAGTTCTTCTGTTTAATGCGAGGTCTATCAGAAACAAGTTTCTAGAACTTCGTGGCCTCGTAGCAACAGAAGAACCGGAGATGGTGGCCATAACGGAGTCGTGGATAAAAACCTCAAGCCGAGATTTTGAAGGTGAATTCACGATTCCCGGTTACCAGCTGATTGCAATACACCGCTCGCTACGGGAGATTACGTGACGTGCCGGATCGGAGACCGGATTGTGATTTATAACTACTCACAAAGTGCCCTGAGTGCTCTCGGGGCATTGGAATCTCCGCATCCCCTGGTTCGCGATATCCGTGACGCCACGGTTTTGGCGAGCCGGGCAGATGTCGAGATTATCTTCTGCTGGGTTCCTGGACATTTAGGAATTGCGGGGAATGATGGCGTCAAAGAGTCCGCGAATCCTGTGCGACCAGGCCAGTGTTTCGCTCTTCCTCACAGCGATTACCTGGCACGAATACGGGCAGCTCTCCCGGTTGCTTGGCAAATAAAATGGGAGACGGTCGAGGGGAACTTAAAGTTACGTGTCATTACGCCGCGACTGTTTCCATGGACCTATCCTCCAATAAAGGACGGCTTAAGGTTTCTTTCTGTCGTATCCGAATTGGACGCACCGCCATTTGGTGGAGCCCCCCACCTGCGCCATACTGTGAAGACTGCGTTGTCCGCTAGACTGTTCGGCGCCTTGTTGAATGTTCCATTCTGGGTGATCTTCCCGCCCGTTACCTATCCCCCTATCAGCACGAGCTGGATCACTACGGCTTGTTCCTTGTACTCAGGACTAGTTCGTGCATACAGACTTGCGGACTATACCACTTTTTGGACGAGGCTGGGTTTCTCTACTTTATTTGACGGTTTGTTGTAGGTCGCATGTTCCTGAGCTTGGGGGAGGCGGGCCTTCCCTCGACGCCGGTGCCCGCTTCCTTCTTGTTGCCTTCTTGCTTTTTCTTTATTTTTTATCTTTTGTCCTTTTTTATCATTGTTATTTTTTATTTATATATTATTTTTTTTTTAATATAGCCTAGTACTATGCTGTGATTAGTACGGCGACTTATGCCCAAGTACGCATTCGTCAGATTGGCTCCTAAAATAATAAAACTAAATGCTCACACACACAGCTGGAGAGAAACTTCTAATCTAATCTTTCCTTTTAGGATACGAATGATTTTTGTTTTTCCTCTTTCAGCTCGTTTAGATCGCTATAACCATGAATTGGAAGAAGATAGTGAGGAGTGTGGAGAAATTGAGAGCATCAGTAGCAGTGGTGCATTTGGATCTTTCTCATCCTGTTCACCTCGCTACCACCAACGCCTCTCCACTTCATTTTCTATCGAGAATTCGCAACAGGAATCCACCCTTTTAAGTGACCAAAGCATAGGCAGAGACAGAGGAAGTGAAAATGATTGTGACACTGAAGACACTAAAGAAAATGCCTTGCGTGCTGATTATAGCCATAGTGATCACTCAGATTCTCCGAGGTCAACTTTGGAATCATCAACGAATACTCCTGATGGAGATAATCATGAATATTCTAGCTCCGATGCTCATGGGTAAGTGCATTTATTAACAATCTTTCGACATCAATGAAAATGAATTCAGAGGGACAGGAAAGAATGTAACAAAGAATTTAAGATAAAGCGTAAGCAGGGTTCTTTGATGATGGAAATGATGATGTAGACAAATCCCTTGAAATATCTCAAGCCAAGTTCAGAGCCCCTCGGTCGTCCCTTTGTATCATCCCATAGCCACAACTTTCTGTTCATACAAGACGACGAAATTGATGAGCAACTTCCTAGCTCTCCTTATATGCCGAAGGCAACTTTTTGTTTACAGAGTCACCCAGCCATCCCGGATCGGGGCAGAGGGCAACGTCCATTCACCCCCAGTCCCGGTTTTGGGTGGTGGGTTTTAACAACCTGCCTCAGCCCCACCTTAATCTTCCTCTCATACCCACTCTTTATTTCTGCAGACTATCAATTTTATGCCCAGTCCAAGGTGGAGCTGCCATGCTGATGGGTTGCCTCGTCACTAGGCTGGAAGAGTGGCCTCTAATGGTGGCAGCTGGCTTTGCCAGCCTCGTATTCACTCCTCGCTGAGCGGGCTACTGCGAGGGGTGATTAGCGTTTGCATCCCCTACTAATAATTGGGTCCCCATGCTCCCTTTAAAAATTCTGAACTTAATACTCCCCGTTTACTTGTCCATCTACCATCGTCGGAGCCGCTTTCGGGCAGCTCCGCAGCAGAAAAGGAGTTCTTCCCCCTCCCTACGTGCTTTCTCAGGGGACCATGGCTTACTCCTCTTCTAGGCATCGGGTGCAGTGGGCTCCCACGCACCCCTTTCTCTAGAGGCGCCCTTAGGTGAGCGACTCCATCCCGTTTCCAGCTGCAGTCTTTCCTTTGCTTTCACAGGGACTGCTAATTCTATAAGTTGCCCCAAGGCCGCACACGATAAGTCCGAATTGTGTGGCCAAGCTTATAAATTGCGGAGAGCCGCACCCGCTTCTTCGAAGCAATGTGAAAATGCTTTACTTGAGAAGGAAATGCTTGCCGTTAAGGCCCAGGATCGTCTCTAATTTCGCGAGGCTAATGACTTGGTCCTAGTGCTCCCGCGCTGCCTGGGTCATCTTATACCTCATTGTTAAAAAAGACTCCCACTGTTCTTGGCCCTCCAGGTCTACGAGCACGGTTGTTTACGCGCCCATTCTGAACCCTTCTCCTAATAACTTGCTCCTGGCGCGCCCGGCGCTGCCTGCGACGTCTTATGCCTCAATGCTAAAAAAGACCCGCTACAGCTAGCGGCACAAAGAGGTCAGACCCAGCCCTCACCTAAAACCAGAGCTCCTTGCCCCTTTCCCCAGCGTGACCGTTGCCCCTAAGGCGAAACGGCCGCGCGCCTCCACCAAGTCGTTAGATTCACAAGGGGCAACACCCCTGCAATTGGTCCTGAGGCCGTCTTCTGTAATTCATAAAGCTCCTCCCAGAAAGGAAGACATACTAAAGTAGCTTCCGCTCATAAGTCCCCATCCAGTGGTAGGCTGGATCACTCGAAGATGGTGAATCCTCCAACGGAGTGACCACCGCCTTCGAATCCGCCCCACCTGCCAAAGTTTTCGAGGCAGAGGGAGGAAAAGACTCGCATGTTGAGTCCAACCTCCCCTGATAAGTCCGCGAAGGCGACATCTCTTTCAGCATATTGTCCGGCCAACAGAGCCTAGAGTTCTGCCTCCGGGAAGCTGTACGGTAATTTTCGTGGATGTCTTCTCTTTGATGAGGGCCCCCCGCATCTCCCAGCTAGGCCTGGATGGCATATTCCTTGAATGCAATTGGCGAGGGTTCCGGGCCAACTAGAAGGAGTTACGGAAGCTTGTCTCCTCCCGCTTTCCCTTAGATATCGTTTTGCAGGAGACCGTCCTCAGGGCGTACCCCCTGCGAGCTGGAGATAGGTAATTTTTCTCACCCAGGGCAGGACTTTCGTGGCCATATATCCGTGTAATCGGCCGCGGTGAGCCTGCAACTCCCAGCGAACCACACCGGCTTTATCTTCTCGCCATTCGAAGCCACGCCGACGAGCATCATCAGGGAGGCTTGGTGCTTTGTTGTGGACACGTAGGGGACCTCGGAGACTTCCTGGCCGAAACTTATCACACGATCGTTCTGCTTGTTGATGAGTGGATCGGCCATAAAGGTTTTTTCATTAGGAAAAATGAGAAATCAATTGCTATGACTATTCAAGTCTTTGAGAAGGCGACAAAGCGCTCCCGACGTTGTTCTCGCCTACGCTCGGTGAACAGAGGCTTTTCTTCGCAAGTGCACTCATTTTGAGCTTTGGAGCAATTCGAATGTCTTTCTCACAGCCAAACTGTTGACAACTTGAAGTCTGCCTGAATGAGGTCGATCTTCGAGATCTTCCCCATTTTTGAATCTCTCCGCCACTCTGCGTATGGTCATTCGGCTGACTTTTAGATGCTTGGCGATGTCAGACTTGTGTCCCCCGCGAATGAGAGCAAAGATCTGGAATCTTTTCACATCCATCTTGACACACCTACACACAATGGAATTTTTTATAATGACACGTGCTGGAAAAGTAGACGTTTAAGTTTGTTTAAGGAAACTTTTTCTATCACACAGTTATACCTTTCGAAAGATAAACAAATCGAGTGTAACAGAACTTCTGCAAAACCCTGTACATTGTGAGTTGCGTTCTATTCTCGCTTTATGCGCGGACCCTGTCCTTGGTCCGGATGATGTCCCGTATTCCATGCTGATACATCTTGGTGAGCGAGGCATGACCTTTCTGTTAGATTTGTTCAAAAGGATCTAGACAGAGATTGTCCTCCCAGATTCCTGGCCTATGGCTACTGTGCTCGCTTTTCGCAAACCATTGAAAGCCTACTTATCGATGCTGGGGGAGATTTCACTCGTTCTGCGCTAGGCAGAGTGCATTATTCGCCTGTACGCGTATGCCTGGTACCTAATTTCGACAGGCTAGGAAACTCCTTCGAGAGTTCATGTAACTCTCGGGCCTGTGGCGTCTCTAATTCTGCCTTGGAGGGTACAAAACCTGACTATTTGTCACCACGCCTCTGGTCTGAAACCTTCCACACCGGCGAGAGTATTGCGTTCTGCCTTTTTGGAGCACACTTTGTATCACGCTTGATCCGTGCCAGTGTATACGGATGTCTCCAATTCCCACGAGAGGGACGGTTTCCAAGCCGTATCTTCTCTGCTTGAAGTCAGTAGGGCTCTATCAGGCGCTGCGTCTTTCTTTACAGCAGAGCTAGTTGCAATACAGCGCTCAGTAGGGGAGATAACTCGTCGTGCCCAGTTCGAAGACCGGATTATGATCTTTAGCGACTCTCAAAGCGCCCTGAATGATCTCGCAGCAGATCTCAACTCAACAGTGCACCGAATAGGGCTTCAGGCTGGTCTGCATAGAGTGAGCGCCTGGAATGTCGTATTCTCTCTTCCCCACTTTGATTACATAGCAAGAATGCAATCTTCACTTTGAGCTGCATATAAAATAATTAGAGGGAGTGAGAGAATTAATACTGAAGACTATGATATAGAATTTGAAAGCAAAATTATAGCAGAACTAAACAACCACATCCATAAGACACACCCGCATCACCAAGTAGATAGGGCTCCGCTCATTCCGACAAAAGGCCCCAGGACAATCAGGGCTAACAGAGTTAAACTTTGAAAAGGCACTGGCGAATGTCATCGAATGAGTGAGAAGGATTTTTAACGCCTGTCTAAATACAGGATACTTTCCCGATGCTTTTAGGACGGCTAAAATTATTTTTTTAGCCAAGCATGGGATGGATCCATTGAGGAGACAGAGCTACCGACCAATTTAACAATTGGAATTTGGCAGGAAGCTCATCGAGAAAATCCTCATCCGAAGACTGGTTTCTTACCTGGAGGAGAACTTCCTGTACAATCTGTACCAATTTGGCCTTCGGAAAAAGCGAAGTAGGGAGATGGCGATAAATGTCATCACGGAAAAGCTTGCCCAAGCCGAAAGGGAGGGGAGTTACGTGGATAATGCATGTCCTGATGTATCAAAAGCATTTGATAAAGTGTGGCAAAGGGGAAGGTAGTGCAAGATCGTGCGGCTGCGACTAAATGAAATTTAGAAAGAACACTCTGTGACTATCTCATGGAGAGAGTGGCGTATATCAGTATAGGGAGCATGAACTAACCCAAATTTATCCTTAATGCAGGCCTCCCACCTGGGGAGGGGTGTCAGTCCCCCACTCTACTCGATATACACTGCAGATGATTTCAGCCAGATAATACAGCGCATATGCAAACTCGTATGACAGCGACAGAAATCGAAAGATTAAACATCTACGAAGCCAAATGGAAAATAACAACTAATGAAGATGCAATTCAAGGTGTTTACCATTGGAAGGAGACTACTCTCAGGTGTCAGGGTGGGGGATATGCGCTTTTCCTATACACCGGAGTGTAATGTACTTGGAAAGAATATTACTTCATCCGTGTAGAAAAAGCACGTCACCGATCGAATTTCGAATGCTTTGGCCGCAGTCAAAACTCTATACATGTTCAGAAGCCTCTATGAGAGCAATAAGAAGATGTACAATGCACTTGTAGATTTACTTAACTCTACCCCGCTTCCACCTTCTCTTGCCCCTCAAGGATGCAAAAGAGGAGACTACAGGTCATGTAGAACAAATGCGTATACCTAATTATGGGTATATACAAGCGCGATAGAAGATGCAAGGAGAAATGAAAACAGGAAGGCAAGATTAAGTCCCATTAATCAAGAAATGAATGAGGAAATCATTCAAATGATTAACCAGAACAGAAGAGCCAGAAAATCCATGCTCGATTTTCAAGCTCCACTAGTCTCCTGGCTAACGGTGACGAAGTGCCGTTCTACGCATGAGAAAGGAAAGATAATATACCAATCATGAAACCCTGAATTAAGCAAATATAACCGATAATGACAAAAACTTGCCAAATATGACTCAAAGATCCCGATTAAGACAAGAAGAAAGAAGACTACAAAACCAACATACACCACAGAATAAACAATATACAAAAATACTAAGTAATAAATAACTAATAATTATAACATAAAGCAACAGCAAATGCTCACTGCACATACAAAAACATAAAATCTTTTTAGACAAAAAGCTTGAACGCTATTATAATAACTAAAACAACAACAAAAGATACTCAAAACCCCCGAAAATATAATGAAAGCGATAAGCCTGATTGATCACCGCGCGCCTTACATCCCTTTACAAACCTCTTACACTACCTTCTCTTTTCACTACTTTCATTTCATTCTGTCTATCCACTCATGCTTTGTCCCCTACACATATACACACATATTGGTAAATTGGAATTTATACGTATGTGCCTTTGTACACCATTTTTGTCTGTGGATCTACCCCTCAACACCCAATGATATCTAGTCATCTTTCGTCATCTCCGTATCGGACATAGTCGAGGGACACAGCGCCATTTTCCCGCTCGCTCCTGTGCATCATTCTGTCAAGATAGCTTTTTTCTCCAAATGACAAGACCCCTTTTGGTTGAATGCCTCACTCTGGGCGAGCTTCGTGAGCCCTACCTGTACCAATACCGTGACGCCTTTCTCCAGTCCTTCGGAGGTACCTCTGCACACCTGACCCTGGAGCGATCGATGTTTTGGAGGAGACAGGTGGCCGCTTCCATAGTAATTAAAAGGGATGAGGGCGAATGAGCCTACTAGAGGGTTTTTTTCATTGTTTCTGGAGCGTTGTTTCTTTGCTTTTTCTTTTTTCTTTCTATTTTTTTACCATGTTTGGCTTATCCTGGACTAAAGATAGGCTGCTCTTTAATTTTGGTGGCCTTGCTCTTGCTGTCAGACACCAGGCGAGTGTAAAATTTAAAAAAAAATATATGTGAAACCAAGATTCATGGCCCTTATCTCCCAATCAAAAGGAAAAAAGTGCAGGGATGAACTAAGAGCCAATATTCTCCACTCTTATCCCAATAAATAGTTGGTCCATCAAATCCTTGTGCTATTTTTACCTTTATAATCAGTGTAATAATTTTTTTCCCTTCCCTTCTGTTTGAAGCATTGTGTCCTTGATAAAAAGATGCTTTACTTCGTTTTTTTTCAGCACTTGCAAAAGGCAATCAGAGTTATTCTACATCACGCCCTTCATCCCGAATACTACTGATTCTTCTCAGACAGAGAGTGAGGATATTTCACCACAGGTGCAGCGACGGAGGAAGGTTAACACTCGTACTCCTCCCACCATTCCAAAATTTTCCATATCCGGAGATGAAGATGGCTTGAGTATTAGGTGGGTGGAGTTTTACACGCAATTTATTTGATAAGTCATTACATCATTTTTAATGATGTGTTCACGTCTAGCCTTCTTATGCTGCATAATCATGTGAAAACATGTTGGAGTGGGGAGGGGGCTTGCTTCGGATCTTCTTTCCAGGAATTAACTCTGAGGTTGTTTGTAAGAGTTCTTCTAATCAGAGCTTGCACTGAAAAAGACATGTAATAAAGGGAAAGATTGGCGCTGGATGGAGCACAAAACAGAATAGCGCTCGGTGGATGGGTGTGAGCTTAAAGTTCTGATGTATGAATGTGAGATGACCCATCCCGACATCCAGACTGGTGACTTCCGATTGGGACCCTGAGTTTGAGGAGGCGATGCCTTCATGTTCTGGAACTTTTCCCAAGACTCAACACCCCGTCCGGCCCCAGCTTAGCTTCTTCTCCGCCCTCACCATCTTATCAGTGGCAGTCCCCCCTTTACTTTACAGGGGACTGCCAAGAAATCAGGCAGGCGATCCATAATTGACTGCTCCCGGTTGGAGCGGCTCAATGTGGCCAACCCCCTTAAGTGAGCAAGGGATGGCAGGGGGAAGCAGTGTACCTGCCCCCCTCTCTTCTCCGACGGGTGCCGGTTGGCTGGCCCAAGATGAGACGACTAAAGGTACCTCGAATCGGAACTGTGATCTCCTGGGGTTGGATAGCCACTTGTTGGCCACCCCATGAGATGGACATGCTCCCTGAGCTGACCCAGCCCCAGAATGTAGGATCTTCCATAGGGTCGAACCCTGGCTCACTGCCAAGCACAAAACCCGAGTCTGCCCCTGTGCAAGCTCCTCATCAGACGGCTCTGTTCCCTGAGGCCTCACAATGAAAGGAGGGATCTCCTCCCTGGCTGGTGCCCCTCTGACAGCCAAGACCTTCTCCATTTCAGCAAAGGATATTGCCTAGGCCGGTCCATCTGGTCTAGGGTCTCCTTCCGGCGTCGTAGAAAAGCGGGTTCATTCGCTACCCTCTTCTCGAAAAAGAAAGAAACTTTAAGATTAAAAAGACTTAAGGGCTCTTCTCCCTCTGCGGGAGCCACGGGGACGGACTGAGCCGCTGCCGTTTCGGTTTGCGATCAAGCCAAGATCGGCACGTCCGTCCCCGGTGCTCCCCACGGTTGGGACTCCCAGACCAAAGACCAAAAGTGCGCAGAGCGGAGCCTTGATTACGTCGGGGCTCCTTATTCAGAGGCTACCTAGCGTTTTCGAACCCCTTGGCTTCAAACGCTTTCTAGTTATTCGCTCGACTGAGGGCAGCATGTTGGCTAAGGGCAACAGGTTCCCTCAGAGAAGAACACTAGCTAGCCTGATTGGTAGAGAGCCGAAGGTGACCCGTTTCTCGGACTCTGAGCCTTCTGAGGAGTGCTTCTTATCAATCGAGATGGCCAAGATTAGTGCTCTTCGGACACGTGTTTTCATTCTGCTGACTCTGAGGCCGCACTCTGCCATGAACTTTGTGAAAGGAGTTGTTTATGCGAGGTCGAACTTGTGATGAGAAAACAGAGATGGGCCACGATACCCACCCCTTATGCCTCGTCTCCTAAAAAGAAGAAGACTCAGGGCTCTTCTCCCTCCCCTGGAGCCACGGGTTCGGACGGGTCTGCTGCCGTTTCATTAAGGGACCAAGCTAAGATTGGCACGTCCAGCCCCGTTGCTTTCCTGGGTGGATAGTTCCAAACGAAGACCAGAACTGCTCTGAGCGGAGTTTCGATTACGTCGGGGCCCGTCATTCAGAGGCTACCTCGCGTTTTCGAGGTCGCTGACTTCAAATGCTTCCTTGTTATTCGCCTCGCCAGGCTTACGAGCACGGTCGTTTCCGTGCCCATTCGGAACCATCTGCGGGTTATACCCAACCAGGGCGCTACCCTTGTAAAGCTGGCGGCACAAAGGGTTCACACCCAGCTCCGGCTAAAACCAGGGCTTTCCTCCTTTCCCACAGCGTGATCGTTTCCCGGAAGTCGAAATGGCCGCGCACCTCCACCCAACCGTTAGACTTACAGGAGGCAACATTCCTGAAGATAGCCGTGAGGCCATCTTTTGGGGTTCCTAATGCTGCCCCCCGAAAGGAGAACACTTCGCCCACACCCAGTGATAGGCTTGGTGGCCCGGAGACGGTAGATTATGTAAAAGTGCATTGTACGGCCAACAGCGCCCTGAGTTTTGCTTCATAGACGCGTACGGCCATTCCCATTAGGGTCTTCTCTTCGAAGAGTGCCCCCCTCCCCCTCATCGTCTCCAAGCTAGGTCAAGGGCATATTCCTTCAATGGAATTGCCGCGGACTCCTTGCCAACTGCGAGGAGCTGTGGAGGCTCGTCTCCTCCCGTTCCTCGTTAGCTATCCTTTTGAAGGAGACAATGCTGGGCGCGTGCCCCCTGCCCACCCTCCCGTGGTATAAGGGTTTTGCGACCCCACCACCGCGGGATGGCGGCCGGGCTGGAGGAATTCTGATTTACACCCTGCATGAGGTCTCCGTTCTTTTCTTCGTTTTAGATACCTCCTTTCAAGCAGTAGCTGTGCAGCTGCACCTGGATAGGAGGCATACTGTTATTTCCGCGTACATTCCACCGTCATCTGACTTCGACGTTGGGGACTTCCGCCGCGTCGTGGCACGGTTGCCGAGGTCCTTTCTCTTGCTCTGATATCTGAACGGTAGACCCCCCTTCTGGGGAGGCGAGACTACTCCATTAATCCCAGGGGTCAAGTCCTTGCTGATCTGATCGACGAGCTGGAGATAGGTGTCCTAATTGTGGATGAGTTTACGCATCAATGCCCGAGAAGGGCTGCATTTCTGCATTTTCTTGGCTCGATCTATCTTTGTTCTCTCCGGATGGATAGGCTTATTTTAGGTGGAATGGTAGTCGATGACCTCCATGGTATTGATCACTTTCCCATTCAAATATCATTTTCTGGGCCGCTGCCGACTGAGAGCTCGCCCCGGTGGTACTTGGCTAGTGCGCGGTGATCCGCGTTTCAGGAAATGACGGAATTCTCCATCTCAGTTGAGAGTTTACGTCGGTAGATGAGGCCGTTGAGTTCTTTTCCAGCAACATCATCGCCGTGGGCCTAGCTACTATTCCTACCATGTCTGGCCGTTTTGCACGCCGACCGCTCCCGTGTTGGTCATTCGAGTGTGAGGCGGCCTTCAAACAGAATCATTATGCCTATCCTTCCACCTATATGCTGATGACACTCAAATTTTCGTTTCCTCATTCCCCACGTCTCTTGCCTACTCTATCACTGACCTCCTGGCTGTCTACTCCTTCATTTCTGACTGGCTCTCTACCAACTTCCTCAGGCTTAATCACTCCAAAACTGAGGTCCTCCTCGTCGGCACCCATGCTCTTGTCAAAAAATCTAAATCTCTCTTTCCCTCGCTTACTCTGGGCGGTAATACTATAATTTTCTCTGACTGCGTTAGGAATCTGGGTGTTGTTTTTGATGAGCATCTCTCCTTTAAGCCTTATATCCGCAATGTCAGCAAATCCTCTCTATGTTTCCTTCGTAACTTCTCTCGCATTCGCTCTCACTTTGATCGCCAAAGTCTTGAGACTGCTGTTCATGCCTTCATCACCTCACGCCTTGACTACTGTAACTCTCTGCTTGTGAATCTGCCATCCTCCTCTCTCCGCCCCCTTCAACTTGTACAGAACTATGCCGCCCAGCTTCTCCTCCGTGTCGCCCTCGCTTCTCTCCCTCGAAACCCTTGCTGCATGAACTGCACTGGCTCCCTGTCAGATCACGTACTCACTTCAAAATACTTCTCTTCACATTTAAGGCCCTAAACAACAAGGCCCCGTCTTAGCTCTCTTCTGCCCTCTCCACGCCATGTCCCTCGGGCCCTTCGGTCATCACATGCACCTCTTTTGAATATTCCTCGTTCGTCCCTCTGCTCAATGGGGGTCTGCTCCTTCTCAATCTGCGCCCCTAAGTTGTGGAATGCTCTTCCTGCTGAAATCAGGTCTTCTTCCTCTCTTACCACATTTAAGCGTCTCCTGAAAACGCATCTTTTCAGTATTGCCTTCTCCCCCCTCTTGAATTTCCATTGTATTTCCATTCTCATCTCAGCACAACGTGCGCTCTGGGAAGGCCTCAGGCCTTGAAAAGCGCATTACAAAAGACTTATTATTATTACTAAGCGCCGCCCGAACTATGTGACTCGGTTAATTTCGTCAAGCTAGGGCTAGGTTCCGGTATATTTCTAAGCACTCCTGCCGCTCATACGTTTCTTCACTTAACGGGAAGACCTCGCTAGAAGGGTGTGGAAGCGAGTCAAAAGGATTCGGGGCAAGTTCTCACAAGATCCTCCTCCCATTCACGTGGTAAATGGGACTGCAATCTCGGACCCTACATCCGTGGCGGAATCCTCCGCATTCTCTAGCCCAGATGCTGCTCCTCCAGCATTCCTTGCGCGTCGTCATGTCGCGGAAGGCCGCCGGCTGGACTTTACCTCCAGAGGCGGAGAACCCTTCAACGACAGGTTTACTTCAAGTGGGTTTGGTTCCGCTCTCGCCTTGTGCGTGAATACCGCCCCTGGTCCAGACAATGTCACGTACCCCATGCTTCGATACCTAGGTAAGCGAGGCATGCCCTTTCTGTTAGATTTGTTCAACAGGATCTGGGTAGAGGGTATCCTCTCAGATTCTTAGTGAGTCGCTATTGTGCTCACTTTTCGCAAACCGGGGCGAGATCGCTCTACCCCGGCCGGTTTCCGCCCAATCTCTCTAACCTCCTGCTTTTGGAAGTTGATGGAGAAATTGATAAATGTTAGCTGTTTTTCTGGACTGCAGATGACATTTGTCTTCTGCACAGTTCGACTTCCACGAGTTCCATTCCACCTCTGATGCTCTGCACCGACTGGAAAATGCTGTGTGCGATGCCTTCCTTCCTAGACAGCATGACGCTACTGTGTTGTTCGACCTGGAGAATGTTTATGATACCTCATAGCGATACGGTATCATTGAGACTGCCACGATGGGGGCGAGGGGACGCCTCCTAATCTTTATATCTGAATTTTTGCGAGATCGTCGATTCCGCGTACGGGTGTGGGGAGCCCTCTCCGGCCCAATGGAGCAGGAAGAGGGTGCCCGCAAGGAAGTGTCCTCAGTGTCACGCTCTTTGCCTTGAGCATCTACGGCATCACCTCGGTGCTGCCGGCAGATGTTCTCGCTACGATCCACGTCGACGACCTTTCGATCTCTTTAGGCGCTTCCCAGATGCCAACTCTGGACCGTCGACTCCAACAGGTATTAAACCAAGTCTCTCGCTATGCCGAAGCGCACAGGCTTCAGTTTTCCTTGGCCAAGCCTAACCTGGTGGACTTCTGCAGTCATCTATGGCTCCACCCTTACCCAAACTTGTTTCTCAATGGGATTCGCCTGGAAATGGTGGACTTGCACCGTTTACTTGGTCTTCTATTTGACCGACGCCTCACCTGGGATGCTCATATTCGCAGCCTTAGGGTCTCTTGTACCCGCGCCATGGATATACTTTGTTCCGTGATGTTGAGCGCCTGTGGCGCAAATAGGGCTACTACCTTAAAAAATTATCGATCCTTTGTTCGTTCGAAGCTCGACTACGGATGCGAGTTTTATGCATCCGCAGCCGATCGTGTATTGCGGAAGGTGGCCTCGATCAACCACACTGGCCTTCGGCTGTCGACCGGCGCCTTTCTCACTTACCCCCATTAAGACCTTATTTGTCGATGCTGGGCCCCGTAAGGGGCGCGGCGATTTGCCATCCTGGCCACCGTGCTGACGGGATCCAGCGCTCCGTCCGGCCCCAGCTTAGCCTCTCTTCCTTCCTTCAGATAGCCCGATTTCTCCCCTACCTCGTCGCTTTTCATACAACCTCTCCCACAACTTTCTCTGGTCAGCCTCTAATTTCACAGGGTAGAATGCTGACCTTCTTCTCAAGCCAACCACCCCGGATCGGGGCTGAGGGGGGAGGGGACATTGTTCCCTAACCCCTCAGCTCTGGTTCGGGATGGGGGTTTTTTAACAAACTGCTTCATCCCCACCCACATCTTCCTCACATCCCTTTTACCCTCCTCTTCACAACCTATATTTTTTACGCCGTGTCCAAGGTGGAGCCGCCATGCCGAAGGACTGCCAGGCCACCAGGCGGGAGGGGTGGTCCCGAATGGCGGCGCCTGGCTCTGCCGGGCTTGTAAGCACCTCTCGCAGTGCGGGCAACTGCGAGAGGTGATGAGCTATTGCGTCCCGTAATCAAAAGAGGGTCACCATGCCCATGAATGAAAAAAAACAACAAAAAACCCAACCCCCAACTTCCCCAAGAAAATCGACGGAGCCGCCCTCGGGCAGCTCCACCGAGAAAATGGAGGTCCCCCCCCTTGTGCTTGCGCAAGGGACCCTCCATAATTCTTTAACCGGAGAGGAGGCTTACTCCTCTCCTACGCCTACGGGTGTAGGGGACTCCCCCTCACCCCCTTCTCTGGAGGTGCTTTCGGGCACCTCCCTATCTCCAGCGGCAGTCCCTCCTTTGCTTTCTAAGGGGACTGCCAAGAAAGCCAGCAGGCAGCCCATTGCCGACCGCCCCTCGTGCAAGCGGCTCGGTAGGGCAAACCCCCTTAGGGTGGGAGAGGGAAGCCAGGCCCCTTCGGTCGCTTCCCTCAAAAGACCTGCTGGCAAGAATTTTAAACCTTGCTGGGGTCAAGGCCTGTGCCTCCCCACACCACCTGACTAGTGACAATACTGCCAAGGGGACCTGCGATGTCCTGGGAGGGGATGGCCAACTGGAGGCCCCTCCTGTGATAGACATGGTCCTTGAGGAGACCCAGCCTCAGACGGTAGGGCCTTCCATGGGGGGGAGTTCGGGCTCGGCGCCAAGCACCGAACCCGAATCCGCCCCTATGCAAGGTCCTCCTCAAATAGCTGAGGGCTCCGAGGCAATAAAAGGAGGGGAGGGATCTCCTCCGACAGGTGCCCCTACGACAACCAGGACCTTCTCCATTTCGGAGAGGGACCTGGCTGAGACTGGTCCATCTGGCCTGGGGACTTCTGCCGGCGGAGGTGAAAAGCGGGTTCATTCCCCGCCCTACTCTCCGAAAAAGAAAAAGAAAAAGACTAAAAAGACAAAAAAAGACTCGGGGCTCCTCTCCATCCGCGGGGGCTGCGGGGACGGATGGGTCTGCTGCCACTCTGGCAAGCGACCAAGCCAAGATCGGCACATCCGCCCCCTCTGCCCCCCCGGTTGCGGAGCCCCTGACAAAGAAGAATAATACCAAGAGTGCACAGGGCGGAGCCTCGATGACATCGGGGCCCCTGATTCAGAGGTTACCTGGCGTTTTCGAGCCCGCTGGCTTCAAACGCTTCCTCGTTATTCGCTCCACTGATGGCACCATGTTGTCCAAGGGCAACATGATCCATCAGAGGAGAGGATTAGCTAGTGCAATTGGTAGAGAGCCGAAGGTAACCCGTTTCTCGGACGGGAGCCTTCTGGCGAATGCGGCGAATCCCGCCGAGGCGGCCAAGATTAGTGCTCTTCGGACACTTCATGGCACCCCGGTGAGTGTGACGCCGCACTCTACCATGAACTTTGTGAAAGGAGTAGTTTATGCGAGGGAACTCGTTGACTACTCCATTGAGGACATCACCTTAGAGCTGGCCGACCATGGGGCGGTCAAGGTCGAACGTGTGATGAGAAAACAGGGAGGGGCCTCGAGACCCACCCCTCACTCTTCGTCACGTTCGACTGTGACAAGCTTCCTGAGTCGGTGCGTGCCGGTTGGTACCGCTACCGCGTGAAGGCATTCGTGCCACTGCCGCGGCGGTGCTATTACTGTCACCGCTTCGGCCATACGAATCGCTCATGTAGACGTGCAAAGTCGGGGTCACCCGAAGTCTGTGTAAATTGCTCCAAGGTCGCACACCATAAGTCCAAATCGTGTGTGGCCAAGTGTGTCAATTGCGGAGAGCCGCACCCTGCTTCTTCGAAGCAATGTGGTGCATATCTCCTTGAGAAAGAAATCCTGGCCGTTCAGGCCCAGGATCGACTCTCATTCCGCGAGGCAAAGGACTTGGTCCTGGCGCGCCCGGCTCTGCCTGGGACGTCATATGCCTCAATAGTTAGGAAGGCACCCTCTGCTCCTGGCCCATCCAGGCCAACGAGCACGGTTGTTTCCGCGCCCATTCGGAGCCCTTCTGCCGGCTCTACTACACCCGGGCGCTCCCCTGGTAAAGCTGGCGGCAAAAAGGGTTCATACCCTGCCCCGGCTAAAACCAGGGCTCCCCCCTCCTCCCCCAGCGTGACCGTTTCCCGTAAGGCGAAACGGCCACGCGCCTCCACCGAGTCGTTAGACTCACAGGAGGCAACACCCCTGAAGATGGTCGCTAGGCCATCTTCCGGGGTTCCTAAAGCTGTCCCCCGAAAAGAGGACAGCAACAAAGGAGCTTCGGCTCCTTCGCCCACGCCCCGAGGTGGAGCGAGTTGCTCGGAGACGGTGGTTCCTCGAAAAGAGGGCCCCCCGCCTCCGAAGCCGCAACGCCCGCCTAAGGTTTCGAGGCGGAGGGAGGAAAAGACTCGCATGGCGAGCCTAACCTCCCTCAATAAGTCCTCGAAGGCGACAGCGCCTTCAGCGCTTTGTCCGGCCAACAGCGCCCGGGGTTCTGCCCCCGGGAAGCGTACGGCCATTCCCGTGAGGGTCTTCAATTCGAGGAGGGCCCCCGCGTCTCCTCCGAGCTAGGCCTGGAGGGCATATTCCTTCAATGGAATTGCCGTGGACTCCGGGCCAACTGGGAGGAGCTGCGGAGGCTCGTCTCGTCCCGTTCCCCGTTAGCTATTTTTTTGCAGGAGACTATGCTAGGTGCGTGCCCCCTCCCTGCCCTCCCGGGGTATAAGGGTCTTGCGACCCCACCACCGCGGGATGGCCGGGCTGGGGGATGCGCAGTTTACACCCGGCATGATGTCTCCGTTCTTCCTTTCTCTTTAGATACCTCCCTTCAGGCAGTGGCTGTGCAGCTGCACCTGGATAGGAGGTATACTATCATTTCTGCGTACATTCCACCGTCAGCTGACTTCGACGCGGGGGACTTCCGCCGCGTCGTGGCACGGTTGCCGAGGCCCTATCTCTTGCTTGGAGATCTGAACGGCAGGCATCCTCTCTGGGGAGATTACTCTATAAATCCCAGAGGACAAGTCCTTGCCGATCTGATCGAAGAGCTTGAGATGGGTGTCCTAAACGTGGATGAGTTTACGCATCACTGTCCGAGAACCGCTTCATTTTCTTGCCTTGACCTATCTTTGTGCTCTTCGGATGCACAGCCTGATTTTGATTGGGGGGTGGTCGATGACCTCCATGGTAGTGATCACTTTCCCATTCAAATATCATTTTCAGGGCAACTGCCGCCTGAGAGACCACCTCGGTGGTGCTTGACGCGGGCGCGGTGGCCTGCATTTCAGGAAATGACTGAATTCTCTATCTCAGTCGAGGAGTTTAGGTCGGTAGATGAGGCCGTTGAGTTCTTCTCCGGCAACCTCATCGCCGTGGGCCTGACTACTATTCCTAGGACGTCTGGCCGTTTTGCACGCCGACCACTCCCATGGTGGTCGGCCGAGTGTGAGACGGCCCTCAAACAGAAGCGTTATGCCTACATGCGCTATAAGCTCCGCCCGAACGATTTCACTGTCGCTGAATTTCGTCGGGCTAGGGCTAGGTTCCGGTATATTTCGAAGCACGCCCCCCGCTCTTCTTGGCGGGCATACGTGTCTTCACTTAACGGGAAGACCCCTTTAGCTGAGGTGTGGAAGCGAGTCAAAAGGATTCGGGGCAAGTTCTCGCAGGACCCCCCTCCCGTTCTCCAGGAGAATGGGACCGCAATCTCAGACCCCGCGTCCGTGGCGGAATCCTTAGCGACCGCTTTTTCCGCATTCTCTAGCCGTGATGCTGCTCCGCCAGCATTCAATGCACGTCGTGATGTCGCGGAAGGCCGCCGGCTGGACTTTACCTCCAGTGGCGGAGAACCCTTCAACGACAAGTTTACTGTGAGTGAGTTGCGTTCCGCTCTCGCTTCGTGCGCGGACACCGCCCATGGTCCGGACGATGTCCCGTACGCCATGCTTCGACACCTGGGTGAGCGAGGCATGGCCTTTCTGTTAGATCTGTTCAACAGGATCTGGGTGAAAGGTCTTCTCCCAGACTCCTGGCGAATCGCTACTGTGCTCGCCTTTCGCAAGCCGGGGAGAGATCACTCTACTCCGACCGGTTTCCGCCCAATCTCTCTAACCTCTTGCGTGTGCAAGTTGATGGAGAAATTGGTAAACGTTAGATTAGCTTTTTTCCTGGACAGCGGAGGCCATCTGTCTTCCGCACAGTGCGGCTTCCGCAAGTTCCACTCCACGTCGGATGCTCTGCTCCGACTGGAAAATGCCGTCTGCGAGGCTTTCCTTCGTAGACAGCACTACGCCACGGTGTTTTTCGATCTGGAGAAGGCCTATGATACCGCATGGCGGTACGGTATCATGGAGACTCTCTACACGATGGGGGCGAGGGGACGCCTCCCAATGTTTATATCTGAATTTTTGCGAGATCGTCGATTCCGCGTACGGGTGGGGGGAGCCCTCTCCGGCCCAAAGGAGCAGGAAGAGGGTGTCCCGCAGGGAAGTGTCCTCAGTGTCACACTCTTTGCCCTGAGCATCAACGGCATCACCTCGGTGCTGCCGGAAGATGTTCTCGCTACGCTCTACGTGGACGACCTTTCGATCTCTTTTGGCGCGGCCCAGATGCCAACTCTGGAGCGCCGACTCCAACAGGCATTGAACCGCGTCTCTCGCTATGCCGAAGCGCACAGGTTTCGGTTTTCTTTGGCCAAGACTAAGGTGGTGCACTTCTGCCGCCATCCACGGCTTCACCCCGACCCAGATTTGTTTCTTAATGGGGTGCGCCTGGATGTGGTTGAGTCGCACCGTTTCCTTGGTCTTGTATTCGACCGACGCCTCACCTGGGAGGCTCACATTCGCAGCATTAGGGTCTCTTGTACCCGCGCCATGGACATTCTCCGTTCCGTGACGTTCAGCGCTTGGGGCGCTGATAGGGCTACCGCCTTACTTTTTTATCGATCCTTTGTTCGCTCGAAGCTCGACTACGGATGCGAGTTTTATGCATCCGCAGCCGAGCGTTTATTGCGGAAGGTGGATTCGATCCACCACACCGGCCTTCGCCTTGCGACCGGTGCCTTCCGCACTTCCCCCATTGAGAGCCTGTTGGTCGATGCTGGGGAGATGCCACTCGCTCTGCGCCGCGTGCAGTGCATCACTCGCCTGTACGCGCGAGCCCGGCGCCTCCCTCAGTCGCCAACAGCTCTCACTGCATCCGCAGCTGATCTCGATGGTGCCTATGCCGCCGAGAGACGCCAGTCATACCCTAAGCCCTTTGGGTTTAGGGCCAGGAAACTCCTTCGAGAGCTAGATATAGCTCTCGGGCCGGTGGCGCCCCTGGTTCTGCCCAGGACGCCACCCTGGAGGGTACCACATTTGGCTATTTGTCGCCACGCCTCTGCTCCCAAAGCTTGTACTGCGCCGGGAGTATTGCGTTCGACCTTTTTGGAGCACACATCGTGTCACGCTGGAACCGTGCCAGTGTATACGGATGGCTCCAAGTCCCAAGAGGGGGTCGGCTTCCACGCCGTATCCCCTCTGTTTGAAGTCAGCGGGGCTCTACCAGGCGCTGCGTCTGTCTTCACGGCCGAGCTGGTGGCAATACACCACTCGGTACGGGAGATTACGCGACGTGCCCGGTTCGGAGACCGGATTGTGATCTATAGCGACTCACAAAGCGCCCTGAGTGCTCTCGGGGCATTGGAATCTCCGCATCCCCTGGTTCGCGATATCCGTGACGCCACGGTTTTGGCGAGCCGGGCAGATGTCGAGATTATCTTCTGCTGGGTTCCTGGACATGTGGGAATTGCGGGGAATGAGCGCGCCGATGAGGGCGCCAAAGAGTCCGCGAGGACTCTGCGACCGGACCAGCGTTTCGCTCTTCCTCACACCGACTACATGGCAGGAATACGGGCAGCTCTTCGGACTGCTCGGCAAAGAAGATGGGAGACGGTCGAAGGGAACTTAAGGTTGCGTGCCATTGCGCCGCGACTGTTCCCATGGACCTATCCCCCAATGCCGCGGCGGCTTCAGGTTGCTTTCTGTCGTCTCCGAATCGGACACACTCGTGTGACGCATCGCTATCTGGTGGAGCGCTCGCCTGCGCCCTATTGCAACGACTGCGTCGTCCCCCAGACTGTTCGGCACATTCTTGTCGAATGTCCCAGTCTGGGTGATCTTCGCGCACGACACCTGTCCCGGTACCGGGATGGGCGGGGTCGCTACCGCCTGTCCCTTGTACTCGGGACGAGTGCGTGCACTTTGACTGGTGGACTTGCTAACTTTTTGGGGGAGGCCGGCCTTCTCCCTTTTTTTTAACCAGGCTTAATTTTTGTTGTTGTTGTTGTTTTTGTTATTGTTTTGTTATTGTTATTTCTTTTTTGTTGTTCCCTGTTCCATTTTTTGAAGTAGCCTAGAACTAGGCTGTTTGTTTACGGCGACTTATGCCTAAGTGGGCAGTCGCCAGATAGCCCCTTAATTAAAAAAAAAAAAAAAAATGTCGATTCTGGGGAGATGCCACTCGCTCTGCGCCGTGCTCAGAGCATAACTTGCTGTATTGGCGAGCCCTGCGCCTCCCCCAGTCGCCAACCGCTCTCACTGCATCCGCAGCTAATCTCGACGGTGTTTATGTCGCCGTGAGACGACAGTCATACCCTAAGCCCTTTGGGTTTATGGCTAGGGAACTCCTTCGAGAGCTATGTATAGCTCTCTGGCCGGTGGCGCCCCTGGTTCTGCTCATGACACCACCCTAGAGCGTACCACCTTTGACTATTTGTCGCCACGCCTCTGCTCCCAAATCTTGTACAGCGCCAGGAGTATTGTGTTTGGCCGTTTTGGAGCACACTTCGTGTCGTGGCAGTGTATACGCATGACTCCAAGTCCCAAGAGGGGGGTTGGTTTACACGCCGTAACCCCTTTGTTTCAAGTCAGCGTGGCTTTGCAAGGCGCTGCGTCTATCTTCACTGCCGGGTTGGTTGCAATACACCACTCGGTACGGGAGATGAACGCGACGTGCCCGGTTCGGAGACCGGATTGTGATCTATAGCGATTCACAAAGCGCCCTGAGTGCTCTCGGGGCATTGGAATTTGCGCATTCATAGGTTCGAGATATCCGTGACGCCACGGTTCTGGCGTGCTGGTCGGATGTTGAGATTATCTTTTAATGGGTTCCTGGACATGTAGGAATTGCGGGGAATGAGCGCGCCCAAAAGTCAGCGAGGATCAGGTGACCAGACCAGCGTTCGCTCTTCCTCACACCGATTACATGATAGGAATACGTGCAGCTCTCCTGGCTTCTTGGCAAAGAAGATTTAAGTCGGTCGATGAGAACTTAAAGGAGCGTGACATTGCGCCCTGTCTGTTTCCATGGAGCTACCTCTCATTGCCGCGACGGCTACATTCTTGTTGAATGTCCCAATCTGGGTGATCTTCGCACACGCTACCTGTCCCGAGTGGGGTCGCTTACGCTTGTCCGTTGCCCTCGGGACTGGTTTGTGCACACAGACTTTTGGATTAGGCTCGCCTCCTCCACTTTACTTGACTGTTTTTTGGTAGTTGGCATGTTCCTGTGCCTGAGGAAGGCGGGCATACCCCCGACGCTGGAGTGCGCTTCCTTCCTGTTGCTAGGTTTTGTTGTTCTTTTGTTATTGTTTCCTTTCTAGGTCGCACGCTCCTACGCCGGGTGGAGGGGGACCTCCCCCCGACGCCGGAGCTTGCTTCCTGATTGTCATCTCTTTTTATCGTTGTTTTCTTTTCAAATTTTTATTTTAAAGTAGCCTAGAACTAGGCTGTTTGTTTGCGGCGACTTATGCCCAAGTGGGCAGTCGCCAGATAGCCCCTTAGAAAAAAAAAAAATCCTTCCTGTTGCCTTTTTTACCTTTTTTTATTTAGCCTGTCTTTCTTTTTATCTTTATTTGTTTTTTAATTTATCCTAGTAGTAGGCCGACTCCTGTCCTAGTAAGCAGTCGTCAATTGCGCTCTCAAAATTTTAAAAAAAAATGTTAGATTTGTTCAACTGGATCTGGATAGAGGGTATCCTCCCATACCCCTGGAAAAGACTGGTAATTACCCCGGCTGCTAATTGTTTGACTGCCCCTTTTTCCTCGACAGCGGAGGCCACCTAGCTTCACAATTTCTACTCCACGTCTGATGCTTTGCTCTCAATTGATGATGCCGTCTGCGAGGCCTTCCTTCATAGTCAGAACAATGCCACGGCTGTTTGTTTTTTATTTGGAGAATTTCAATGATACTCTTCATATCGATACGGTATCATGGACACACTCCATAAGATACGGGCGAGAAGACCCCTCCCAATCGTTATTTCTTGTAATGATGGGGGGATAGCCCTCTCTTTTCCACTGAAGCAGGAAGGGTATATCACACATTGAAGTGTCCTCAGTCTTGAACGTTATCACTTCGTGCTGCCGGAGATCTTCTCGTTACGCTCTACGTGGACGACCTTTCGATATCTTCTGATGCGGCCCAGATGCTATCTCTAGAGCCTCAACTCTAACAGGCATTGAACTACATTTCTCGCTTTTCCTAAAAGCACGGATCTCGGTTTTCCTTGGCCAAGACTCCTTCCACGGGTCTATCCCGATCCGCATTTGTTAGTAAACGGAGTTCGCCTGGAAGTGGCGGTCTCGCACCGTTTCCTTGGTCTTGTTTTCGACCGACGCCTCAACTGCAAGCTCATATTCGCAGCCTCAGGGTCTCGTGTACCCTCGCCATGGGCACTTCCTTCTGTGACGTTCAGTACTTGTGGTGCTGATAGGGTTACTTCCTTAGTTTTCTACCAATCTTTTTTTCGTTAGAGTTTATGCAGCCGAGTGTCTATTGCGGAAGATGAACTTGATCTACCACACTTGTCTTCGCCTGATAACCGGTGCCTTCCACACGTCCCCTAATGATAGCGTACTTATGGTCACCGGGGATATGTCCCTCGTTATGCGCCATACACAGTGCATTATGCACCTGTACCTGCGCCTCCCTCAGTCGCCAACCGCTCTCACTGCATCCGCGGCCGTTCTCGACGGTGCCTATTCCGCAGAGTGACCAAAGTCATACCCTATGCCCCTTGGGTTTAGGGCTAGGAAACTCCTTCAAAAGCTCGGTGCCTATAGTTCTGCCCTGGATGCCACCCTAGAGGGTTCGACCTTTTTGGAGCACGCTGGATCCGTACCAGTCTACACTGATAGCTCCAATTCCCAGGAGAGGGTCGGTTTCCACGCCGTATCCCGCTGTTTGAAGTCAGCGGGGCTCTTATCATACGCTACGCCTATCTTCACGGCCGAGCTGGTTGCAATACACAGCTCGGTGCGGGAGATAACGCGTCGCGCCCTGTTCAGAGACCGGATTGTAATCTATAACGTCTCACATAGCGCCCTGAGGGCTCTCGAGGCATTGGAATCTCCACACCCCCTAGTTCTTGTATCCTTGGCGTGAGCAGGTTGGATGATTATCTTCTGCTGGCCTCTTGGACATGTGGGATTTGCGGGAATGAGTGCACCAAGGACCAGCGAGGACTTGGCGACCATATCAGTATTTCGCTCTTCCTAACACTTACTACATGGCAAGAATCAGGACAGCTCTCCAGGCAACTTTGCAAAGAAGATGGGAAACGTCCACGGGCAACTTAAATTTGCGTGCTACGACGATTTCTGTCGTCTTCGAACACTCGCGTGAGGCAGCGCAACTTTATGAAGCGCTCCCCTGCGCCTTATTGCGCCGACTGCGTTGTGTCCCTGACTGTTCGGCTCATTCCTGTTGAATATCCCAGTCTGGGTGATCTTCGCTCACGTTTCCTGTCCCTGTAGTGAGACGAGCGGGGTCACTACTGTTTGGCCTTTGTACTCGCGACTGGCAGGCAAATAGACTTGTGGAGTATTTGACTTTTTGGTTGAGGTTGACTTCTTCCATTTTATTGGACTGTTTTTGGTGCTTTTCGCATGATCCTACGCTTGGGGTATCCGTGTCTCTTCCCAACCCCGGGGGGAGATTCCTTTTTCTTGCTCCTTTGCTTTTTTTGTTTTTTTTATTTAATCTAGTATTAGGCTGCAAGATGATTACTGCCATTTATGCCCTAGTAGGTATTCGTCAGATGTCCTCTGAAAAATAAATTAAAAAAGTATTATTTAGAAGAACGCTATTCTTGGTCCTTACTTATTGCCATGTTTCGCAACTTATAGTTTCCATACATCACTCATTGCTCTTTCTCCCTTAAAAAATATTTGTTAATTTATGACTATTTTCCTCACTTCATAGGGATTCATACAGTTGAAGTTATGCTTTAAATTTCTAGTAATGATGCGATCAGTACTCGAGAGTTATCCCCTGTGGACGAGAAACCAGGCCAGCCCCATCTTCCTTGCTCTACTGTTCATGGAACTGGTGCCCATATTCGCTCCAAAAACCGCCCCGTCATAAAGAGTGCTTCAGCTTCAGGTCTCTCTCTCATGATCCCAACAGGTAAAGTTTGATGCTCTCACCTCGAATTGTAATTGTCAGCTGAATAGAAGCACGAGTGAGACGAGGGCGCACCCTTGCCGAATTATGTCACAGGCCAGTAATATGATAGGCTATGAGAAGAGGATCTTCGTAGCCTGATGAACTTCTGGATCCAGTGTATGTGCTCGCGTGCGCTCTCCCTCCCTAGCTCGTGGAAGATCCCCCGACCGGGTAATGCAATTTGCATAAAGCTCAGAATGCCGAGTGCGGTAAGCTCGAATGCACCAGGGGTCAGTCCTCGTAGAGAGGAAGGTGTCTGGTGCTATCGTTTTTAACACCAGACACCAGCCACATATGGAGAACATTTCGTGGTTCAGCATTCTGAGCATGGGATATATGAGTGCCCCTATAGGGTCTACAGAACTCTCCAGCTCAAAGTTTTGTGTCTGCACTTCCGGGATAGAACCACTGCCCCGAAATCCATCGGCATTTCCATGCACGAGGCCGCTGAGTCTCTGTGCATGACCTGTCTCAATAAAATTGCTTTGTGTTGTTCGAAGTTAGTGCTCGTTTGTTTGGGTGTGTTCTGATGGTGTTGAGTTTGCATATGATGTATTGTTTTATGTGTGTTGACCCTAAGGTACATGTGAGATGTTTAGGGTAACACAAGGTGTGTATGGTTACTGTTGAATAGAACAGGTTGGTCGTCTAGCAACAAGATGTTTGCGTGTTGTGTTGATTTGTGGTTGTCAGTGTTAAAGAGGGTGGCTATTGGATGGAAGGGGGTGGGAGATTGTGCTTATAGGAAAACAGTTTTGGAGAGGCTATAAGTAGCTGTTGTTTAGGATTAGGTAGGCTATGAATTGGGATGTGATAGGTCACTTGAGTATATTCCGTAGTCGGGAGGGGTATGTCATGTACGAAGAGGATAATGGAGTGGTTGGCGAATTGGGAAGGGAGGGGCCATGTTAGTAAGCTTTTTCATTCTGGTGTGCCCCCTTTGGGTTTAGGGCTAAGAAACTCCTTCAAGAATCCGGTTTAGCTTTTGGGCCGGTGCCGCCTCTGATTCTGCCCACGCCACCACCCTGGAGGGTACCACCTTTGACTATTTGGCGCCACGCCTCTGCTCCCAAAGCGTCTACAGCGCTGGGAATATTGCGTTCGGCCTTTTTGGACCACATTTCGTATCACGCTTGATCGTGCCAGTGTATACGGATGGCTTCAAGTGCCAAGAGGGGGTCGGTCTCCACGCCCTATCCCCTCTGTTTAAGGTCAGCGAGACTCTACCAGGCGCAGCGTCTGTCTTCAGGGCCGAGCAGATTGCAATATACCGCGCAGTAAGGGAGATAACGCGGCGTGCCTGGTTCAGAGAAAGGATTAGTACTCTCGAGGCATTGGAATATGGCTTCTGTTGGAGAAAGCTTTGCTAGTATCTATTGCAGCCACAACCATTAATTACTATGAATTGAGGGAAGACGGTTAGTAGTGCGGTTAAAATATTTTATTTAGACTTTAAGATGGTTGAGAGGATTGAGATAATTCTCTAAGATGTGGGGAAGTTCAGGGTTTATTTGGTTTGAGGATGGGGATAATTTATCATGTTTCCAGATGCTTTGGGGGGGGGGGGATGTGTAACAATGAATGGTTGAAGATGAGTGTATATATGGTTCCTGACCCAAAGGGTTTGAGATGGGAGCCAGTCCTTCAACTTGAGAGCTTAGGAGTGGTTTGATGGTGAGTGCCTGGTCTTGGGCGTTAAAAGGAGGTTGAGGCGTGTCTTATGATAGCAATTTGCTCTCGTTTTTAAGTGTTTTCCTATTGTTCTGGTAGATGAGTAGTTGTTAACCTAACAATGGATCTCGTACAACATTTGAAGGTGAGCACACATAGAAATAGCATTTAGTTTGGTCTTAGTATGTAAGGATAAACTTGGAAGAATGAAAGATTTGGGGGTCATTTCTAATGTATAATGTAGATTTGAATAAGGTGACTAAGCAGGTTAAGGGTAGCTGGCTTGGAAAGGCGCATCCTCACAAATTTAATTCATGGGAGCACTTTGGGTGGGCTTGTAACGGCCCTTGTACAATCATGCTGGTTACTCCACATCAATGTGTGAACCAAGTAGGTAGTAGGAATGTAATGGGGGAAATTACAGAGAAAGAGAATGTGTGGAAGGGAGGAAAATTAAAGAGACTTGCATGAAAGGGAAGGTAGAGTTAAGGTAGGATGGATTGCGACCAGGTTGGAATCATACCACTAAATGTGAAAAGGGTGTGGCGCTGCTTCTGAGCTAGGAGTGACATGATGCAATGGTTGGATATGAATATGTGAGCTCAAAAGTTTTGGGGTGAAGTTGAGATGTGCAATGGTATAAATTTTGCTGGTTGTAGTGTATGCTCGGCGTACTGCTAGAAGTGAAGCTGAGTGAGGTTCTCAAATGCCTTTGGCTGAGTGGTGAATTGAATTGGGAATGGTTAACAGTTGATGGTTGTATGAGACATTGTGGGGCAGCAAGGTCTGGAATCAACTAGAGCCGCGTGGATGTTTGAAGGGATAATGAGGGGTAATCTAATTCTACCCCTTTTTATTTACCAGGAACTCCCCCCCCCCCAAAAAAAAAGAAGAAAAAATGACAAAGCCCCAAACGATCTCAAATACTAATATAATATATATATATGATGAAAATTAATGCAATATCGCAAGAAAAGATGAGGAATTAAACCACATTCTCCGAAGACAATTTATTTCAGAACAGTTTCGGTGTATCTCACACCCTTTTTTAACTGACACTGCGTAGAAAATATAAGAAAAGTGCATATAAGCATAACACAAGGTCTGGTCGTGAAAGATCCCCTCTTTTTTCCCCCAATCCCCTACTTGTGGCTAATCTGGGGGGGAGGGGTTAAGCCTAAACATATTGAAGGGCTGACATTTTACTATATTGTTTATTTGCTTTCTTATTACAGGATTAAAAGAAAATTGACCCTCAGATAGATTTAAATTAGGAACTGACGATATCAAGCTCGATTCTACGATTCTTCTCTTAACATAGTTAGCCGATTTAAATACCATTTTACTTCCATTGAAATCGATCGTATGATTCCTGTCTCTAACATGGCAAAATATTCCACTGCTTTCGCTGCCCACTCTAATATCTCTTTTGTGTTCATACATTCTCTTGTCTAGATTTCTCCCCGTTTCCCCTATATAAACTTTATGGCAATCGTTGCATGGTATTGCATATACTCCTATGTTAATATGTTCTTTGGGTTTCCTGGCAATCATCAATTGGTTTAAGGAATTATTATATTTAAAGGCTAGATTAATACCCGCTTTTCCAAATATGTCCTTTAAACTATTTAATTTATTATTAAATGGCAATGTTATACATTTGTTGAAGTCATTAGTGCGGGAAGGCTTATTACCATAGAATGTTTTCCTAGCTGCAAAATGGGTAGACTATATGAACCATTTTCCATCATCCAGATCAGTCACACCTAGCATCCTCACCCATAAATATATCCTTAAAATTCTGCAGGAAGGATTCTTCTATCACAAAACTAGTAAGCTTATTTCATTCATCTAACACATGATTAGTGAACCCTAATCTATTTCTTAAACTGAAACTTGTCCATCTTAAACCCATAGTTACATGTGCTATCCTGTTTACAGAGGAGCAGAGATGCCATCTGCTTCTGGGGAGTTATCTACAACAAAATAAGAACCTTACCTATGTCTTCCCTATTATAACCTTTCACCCAGTTGAAGACTTCAATCAAGTCTACCCAAACTCTTCTCCTTTCAAAATATTTAGCTTTAGTCTTTTAAGCCTTTCACCATAAGGTAAACTCCTCATCCATGCATCATCTTAGTCATTCTCCTTTGCACAGACTGAACCAAAACAATATCTATCGTATAATTTGGTGACCAAAATTGTACTGCATAGTCAAGATGAGGCCCAACTAATACCAAGTAAAGTTTCAGAATGACATAACTCATATTACTTACACTCCTCCCAAAAATTGGATAATTGGACAGCCTCAACTTGCTATGTTGGATTAATCTTGGTTATTTAAGTACTTTCTGATAATGCTGGACTTATTTGATCATAAATAAACCCACATGTATTAAATTGGGGCCATAATCAAGTCAACATTCCTCACTGGTAGACAGGTTATCCCTTCTCTAGCCAGGAAATAAAAAAGGTGACACTGAGAGGAAGGTTAAGAAAAATGATTTGAAAAACAAAAGTCATGATAGAATTTCAAATAATTTACTAATTTGATTTAAAGCGATGATTCTTCAAATGGAAATATTAATGTAGTGTGTAGAGAGATATGGTAGTCTATGTCTTAAAAATGAAGATTGCAGATACTTGGTCTACACTTGATCCACAAAGTATTCAAACTCTTAACTAAAACCAAGTTTTTTTGTCATGTTTCAGGAACTGTAAATTGCAGAGTAACGAAATTTGGTGGCATTGAGAAGAATGTATAAATAAGTCTGATTAACAAATAAAGGAATATTAATACCTTTTACAAAAATATACTATTTTTTGTGTATGTTCTTATGTTATTTATTATCTGTTGATGGATTTGTTGTTAATTAAACAAGAAATTGGGCCCAATTTAATTTATTTCTCAGATGAGTGCATTCATCAACCTCTTCAGTCTCCTGGAGGTTCAAGCACTGGATCATCAAGAGATGCATCACCTTCAAGGGAAATTTCACCTTTAATTAACACCCTAAAGCCTCCAATTATCATCCGAAAAGGTGCTCAGGGCTATGGATTTACAATCCGAACAATAAGGGTGTTTTCTGGAGACTCGGATATCTACACTGTTCATCATCTTGTTTCAGTAAGATATTTACTATGTAAACTGAGAAGTTTCCTATTTATTATATTTTCATTTGCTTGACTTTATTTTTTTATGAGAAAATAAATTCTGAAATAATTTTTTCTGCTTGCTTTCATTTTATAGGATGTAGATCAGAAGGGTCCTGCATTTGATTCTGGATTAAGGCCAGGTGACTTAATTACTCACCTTAATGGAGAAATGATTCAAGGGATGCTCCATACCCAAGTTGTCACATTGTTGATGAGTTCCTCTGATCATGTCTCCTTGAAAGCTGTTCCACTAGATCAGACGTCCATCCGAACAGGTAATTATTTTTGTTATTTTTTTAATACTGTTTCCCAAGACCCTATGATTCATCTAGTTTTATCAATTCTCAGCAATTTCTAATAGTTGGAATTTCTCTGAGGCTAGTGTGTGAGGATGGGGGATTAAAAATATTACCATTCCTTTGTCATTTGCCTGTCTTGGAAGATTCCTAAATCGTAAATGTTGCATTTCTGTTCCAAAGAATTTCATTATTAAATTCAGCAGGATGTTGGTATGCTAATTTGTGAGTATGGTCTAAATGGGTGATTTCCAAAAAGAACTATTTGCACCTGATAGACATATTAAATATGTTATATAAAGGAATGGCCTTCCTGTTTGATTTTTTAACTAATTGAAAACTGTGAAAATTAACAAAAAAATAAATCCATGAAAAAAATCAAGAAAATATCTGTGCATGAAGGTCCTTCAGAAATTCATGGGCCCCTTCTTGGCTCTCCTAGTCCAAGACCGATGTACTAAATGAACCCCCTTCTCATAAGCTCAATGTCTGGAGTTCTTGTTCTTGGTGATGTTTGGTTTGTTTCGAGGCTGTGGCATTGGTGGGAGGGATTGTCTGTTTTGGTGTAGAACTGGAACCGAGCAGTTTTAGGTGGGTGTCCATAAGGAGTACTTTTCTTTCTGTATGAAGTGATTTATTAGGGGGGTATTGGGTGCATCTAGTGATTATGCTGTAGGCTTGGTTTTGAGTGCGTCTGCATTGGAAGGAGCAAGTATCGTATGCCAGGTTGGGAATGAATTGCTTGTATAGCTTGATGAGCATTTTTTTCAGTTGTCCAAAGTTGTAGCCAGTTGTTGCATGTTTCAGTCAAGAAGATTGTATGAGCTGAAAGTGAGGCCGAGTATTGTGTGAGGTTTGTTTACTGGGATACAGGCCTTATTAAATGTGATGGGAGGGTGCCTTTGGGATTGTTTTTATGGTTGGTAAACAAGGTTACAGTGGTTTTTTGACGTGTGAAGATCTCTCAGTTTTTGTATAGCCACTGGTAGAGATTTAGTAGGTAAGTTTCTAGTCTCTGTGCTGTGTGGTGTTGTTTAGGTGCTTTGTGTAAAATTGTATGGCAAAGAAGGGTTTGGGGTAGGGAGGTCCCTGAAAATGTTGAAGAGGGTGGGGGAGAGAATTGCCCCTTGAGGGGCACCATTGTAGACAGGCGTATATTTTGAAAAGGTCTGGTTTTAAGTGGGTTTCAAGTAAATCGATACAAAGTTCAGTGTGCCTAGTAGGATTGGAAACCGAGTTTGACCCAGTTTTCAATTTTTTCTTTAGAATTGAGAATCGTATTTTCAAAACCAGTACTGAAATTTTGTTTTGAAATTTGTAATTTGATCAGACCTTACCAGGTATAGTGGTTAAAAATACCCATTCTATTTATTTCTTAATGGAATGGATAATTTAAGCCTTTATATTTGGCTGCTCCTTGTTTGGATTTGCATATCACTGTTTCACACAATTCTGATTGGTTCATTACATTGGTCAAGAAACAAAATGCTTCCGAGACCAGAGTAGCAATTTCCAACTTTGGTATCCTTGTGAGTCAGATGAGGAAAGTGGTGAGGAAGAAGCAGGGAAGGATGACAGTGCTGGATTACAGAGTGACCCAAATTTTGATTAAGCACACTCCTCTAGGGCACATCTCATAACCCAAGGGGAACTCCATTACCTTGTTAGGGATCTCTTAGCAGTGGATGTGAAATTTTCAAAATTTTGTGATTGTCAGCAGCAGTTCAACAATTTCTTCATAATAGAAGGTGATTTAGTGACCTGCAACAGTATTTATGGTCATATGGAAGCATTTGGCATCGAATACGAACCCGGAAACTGGAGGTTGTTCATTGATTCATCAAAAACAGGTCTGAAAGGTGTCTTGCTGCATATTGATAATAGTGAACCATCAGTTCCTGTGGGCTATGCACCACATATTAAAGAAACTTAGGAGAATATAAAGTATATGTTTCAATGCATAAAATATGATGAACCTCGATGGCACCTCTGTGGTGACTTAAAGGTTGTTGCTCTTGTGATAGGCTTACCTTGTCAGCTGTGCAAGAGGTTCCCACTATATCAGGGAGACTGGCCACCTTGTCAATCATTGGAGCCTGGGATGAAAAATGTTAAACATCCACCTCTCATTGAACTAGGGCTTGCACAAAATCGAGAAATTTGGAAACCAGTTTTAATTGAAGTTTACTTTCAAAATTGGTTTAAAACCGATTTTCTTAGAATTTGGGAAAAATAATTTAAACCTCATTACACAACTATGTATTTCTTTTATCATGGGTAAATTATACACATTCTAAAAAAATCTCTTGTTTATAAACCAAAAATACTAACTCCTCGCATAGCTAACAGAAAAATAATAATAAAAATCTTCCTGAAATTACTGTAATTTTTTAATTGTGGTAAGCTTTTTATTCTTCTGAAAATGTTCTGTTAGGAATCACAGTATATTCAGTATTTTTCCTGATAGACCTGACCTTATTTTTGTATTAAAAAGTCCAGTAATGGAATGCCCTCTCAGATTGGACACTTGTGGGTTTGATGGTCAGCAATTAATGACCTATAAATTTTGTCAAGCTTTTCACTTCTATTGTTAGTTGCCTCCCAAATTTTAAATTCTTTGCTGATTTCTGGTTCACTTGAAGATTCTAATAGCTCTTCAGTCAATGCCTTCATTACATTAGCATACTCTATCGTGAGTGTATCTTTTCTTCAGCATACCTCTTCAAAACTTGCTTACTTGGAAAGTCAAAGGTTCTTGTTACAGAATCTTCTTTCTTAAATTTTTTGTGGTTGTGGAGATAGGTCAGCAAACCCACAATTTGCAGATTTCGTCTTGCATTATAGCTCTGAAAAAGGCTTTGATGAAGCATTAAAGCTTAGCAAGCAGGAATTCTATTGAAGATTCTGCTTTAAGCAGATTTGAATCTTCTGAGCCTATAGCCTTCAGAATAATTTCAACTAATCGCAAAGTTTCACATAGCAATTCTAGTGTCTTCCAATCATCATCAGATTGTGCTATTCCATCTAGTCTTGCAATCCAATTTGAGCTTATATTCCTTTCCATTGAAGTTTGCTTTAACAAAGTTTTGCAATATGTCATTTTTGGTTGGCGATTTCTGAAAAAGCTTGCAAATTTTCCTGACTTTTTTATAGTTTGTGCAATATTAGGCTTTAGCTCAGGAAAATGGACAAACTCATCAGTTACGTTGATTTGATAAAGCGTGCTTTGCTGGTTTTCTTCAACTGTATCATTATCACTTTCATCATCATTCTCATAATTTTCATCATTAGCTTCATTGTCTTTGCTAGATTCAGTGACTAGGGCATCATGAATGCTGATTTTATCATAAAGTACATATATAACAGCCAAATGCATACAATGGGCTATACATTGTTGATGATCAGTCTTAATTTGCTTACCAAACTTAACCATCATTGCTGCACCATCTGTTGTGCAAGCAACAATATCCTTATCCAAGTTCAAACCAAATTCTTTCAAATGCTCATTTACAATTTTCTCAGTTTTACTGCTATCAAGTGAATCATTAAGCTTAATAAAACCTAAAGACCAATGAATGTCTTTTGAATGCACATTTATATTTATATACCTTTTATTTTGTATAGACATATATTCATCTAGAATCAATGAATACCCGGCACCCAAAGCTGATAATTCTTTGAAATATAGAATGAGTTCTTTCTTAGTTTTATAATAATGCATAACGATATTTCTGACCCCATTCACAGAAGTTGGCTGTTGTTTATCATATTTTTTTCTGAAGTTGAAGGCTAGATTGTATAAACTCGCTCTTGTCAATTGAGTTAAAAGTAATCCATCTAAAGCAGCTAATTTTGAAATCTCTTTTGCAATAAACTTTTTAACCATAAAGTTACTTAATGTTCTTACCATTTTTATCAGGGTCGCTATTATCTTGATTCATGTCAATTTGGTGAATTTTCTTAAATGCAACATCAAACTCGATGTAGTTCCTCCAGATGACTTCATTATTCTCTTAACATTTCAAACACTGTGCTTCATCTTTGCTTTTTCTAGCAAAATAATTCCATACATTTGATTTCACCTTTGATATATTAAGGGTAGTGCTATAATTAATAAGTAGTAACAGGAATTGATATTATCCAAAAAAGCGCTAAAAATTTGGGACATGACTATATGAGTCAATGCATCTTCCCCCACTGAAAATTTGAATAACAAATGAGCAAAAACATTTCAAATTGCCAAATCTTACCATACCATATACCTATAGGTATTATCAGATTATCATGAATAGTAGATATTTCTTTTTAAATTTTTTGTGCAAAATGCCGATATGAATTTTTAAAGAAAAAAAATTGCTTTTTGCAATTGTTTATTACAAATGCATAAAGTCATTTCCTTTTCAAGTATATGTTAAAAACATGTGTAGAACAGAAAATAGCTGAAGTTCCTGGCGGATGAGCAAGCGAAAGAAAATGGGCCACAATAGAAAACAATATTTGAAGGGTAACTAGAAATATTGAAAACCAGTTTGCAACCCTTGGTTTCAGTTTTAACAACTAAATATAAAAACCCTGTTTCAACCTGTTTTGTAAAACCAGTTTGCAACCCCTATACTGAACCAAATAAATTTTGCTACCACCACTACACATAAAACTGGGGCTCATGAAAAACTTTGTAAGAGCTATGGACAAATCTGGTCAGGGATTCAAGTATTTAACATCAAAATTCCCCTCACTGAGAGACACTAAGATAAAAGAGGGAGTTTTCATTGGTCCTCAAATTTGAGAGCTTCTGAAAGAGGTGACTTCGAATCAGCCCTTCTTGGAGAGGAGAAAGCTGATTGGGAGGCATTCAAATTAGTATCAAATCGATTTCTTGGAAACAGAAGGTAAGGAAACTAAGAAGTGGTGGAAAACATCATCGAAGCTTACAAGAACATGGGATTTAAAATTTCATTTAAAATCCACTGTGGGGCAGTTAGTGACAAACATAGTGAAAAGTTTCACCAAGGAATTTTAACTGTAGAAAAGCGGTACCAGGCTAAATGGAGCATAACAATGTTTGCAGACTATTGCTGTATATTGACAAGAGATGATTCTTCAGCCCACTACATATAAGCGTCAACCAAATAGGCAGAGTTTAATACATATTGACACATTCTGTATGTTATAATAATAAAATAATCAAATATTACATGCTGTTTCTTAAATTGTATAGCCAATAAGCGTTTTTCAAGGTGATATTTGGATTCAGTGCAAGAAAATACATAAGAATTAACTAATCTCATTTAAGAAGCACACAACTTTTCAAAAAATGCTGACCAGTGTTATTACTTCTTAACCAAACCGAACTCAATATTTCAATTATAAGCTTAAATGAGTTTTAGAAAGTTATTATGTCATGTTTTACTCATGTGAATTAAAAATAATTAATATGACAACACATATGATAAAGTGATAGTTAATCATTATTTTATTTTAAGAAATTTCTTTACAAATAATCTTCAGTGAAAATTTCTTTCAATCATATCTTGTTCGACTGTTAGGGCGAAACTAAGTAACTGTTTTGAACAGTCATGTTGTGTAGGGCAAAGTGAGGCGTGTTACTTTAACAATTTATTTTTAAAATTTAATGTTACTGTTTATATTTCATTTTCTCTATTACATTACTAAAAGTATGATTGAATATATATACTGTCTATATCACTTGCCTACAATTAAACAGTAATCCTGGTTCTCACCTTAGTTACCAAGATTTCTATAATAAAAAGAAACCAGATCTAGCTCAATACTTCAAAGAACAGGTAGATGAAGGCATTCACTTTTCATTAACATTTGATTGGTATACTTCAAAGCAGAATGTAAGATACATGAACATAAATGTTCACTTTGAAAAACAATATTGGTCTCTCGGATTGATAAGAATATATGGATCACTAGGCAGCAGTAAATGTGTAGAAATAGTTGAAGCAAGATTAGATGAATTTGGTTTGGATTTGATTTATATTCACACATTGTTGGTTGCACATTTTTATGGTGCATCGGTTTTGGTGAAGTTTGGCAAGCAAATCTGTGCAAAGCATCAACAATGCATACCACACTGTATTCACCTGGCTGTTACAGATGTTTTGTATGCCAAAAGCAAAGTGTTTAATGTAGATGAATATGCTCACTACACTGATGATGAAGATAGTGATACTGTAGGTTAATTTTTTTTATATATTCATCTAATGAAAATCAGCGTACAAATCATCAAATTATCCACCCTTAATGAAAAATACAGTAAGACAATTAACAAGGTGAGAAAGATCTGGAAAATATTTTGAAAATCCCCTTTGAAAAATCAAAGACATCAAGACTCTCATAGCAGAATTCAAACAAAATGAAATGTATTTTAGATTATAAAACAAGTTGGAATAGTATGTTTTTAATGCTAGAGCAATTTTTAAAACTAAAGACTTGCATTTCCAAATTCTTAGAGTGATAGGTTCAAGTGAAAATATGATTATGAATGGAAACCTCAATGATCTTTATGAGACATTACAGGATATTAATTTTGCTCTCAAGAATCTCTGCTTTGAGGACACAACTATTTTAAAAGTGGATATATTGATAAAAATCCCTCATAAAAAGATTTCAGAATCGAAGTTTGTATACCCAATATCAGGAGAACTTCTAAAATGTCTTATGGATTGGTATTCTTTGAGAAGGTAAAAAGATATTGTGGCACCCCTTGGGTACTTGGCTTACCCAATTTCAATCCAAGATCAGCCTAACAGAATGTTTCCATTTCTATCCCGTCAAGTCCTAAATAAATATGCCGAAAGCATTTTTTCTAGACTTTTGCCTGAGATTTATTCCAACAACAATGAATCAGAAGTAGGAATTTTAGTAAATTCAAGTTACTAAGTGATATGGGTTCACTTGACTGCATTGATCTTATGCAAAAATATATTAACGGTGAAAAAGGTTTAACAACTTATCACCAAAAATAATTCAGTAAGCTTTAATATGACAAGTGAATTTTAATTTTTTTAATCTACTCAAACAAAAAGCAAGAATTTACAACTATTACACCAAACTTTACTGACCATTAAAGCAACTAGTGTGGAATCAGAGGGTGGCTTTTCACATCCCATTTTTTTTGCTGAAAGCCTCATTGCTCTATATTTTGTAAGATCTTATTTTCTAAATAAGTATCAATTGGGTAATTTGGTTTCATTAAAGGGTATTATTTTTTATTTAATAGGATAAAAATTTATTGTAAAATCACTTTTCTTATTTCAAGTAAACATTTTAAATATTAAAGAAATACCCTTTCCTTTCATTTTTCAATAAATTAGGATTTTAACATTGTGATGATCTAAGCTTCATGTAACCACATATGTATATTTGCCTAATGGGTTTCACTACATTTTTTCTTTACTTATAACTAATTGTGCTTGTTAACCTGATTAGAATGGGATGTTTACTTATATTGTTTCTTCCCGTAAGGGGCGCGGCGATTTGCCATCCTGGCCGCCGTGCTTACAACCCTCAGCACCCCGTCCGACCCCAGCTTAGCCTCTTCTCCTTCCTTCAAAACACTTGTTTCCTTGCTTTTCATACAACCTCTCCCACAACTTTCTCTGGTCAGCCTCTAATTTCACAGGGTAGATGCTGACCTCCTTCTCAGCCAACCGTCCCGGATCGGGGCTGAGGGGGCAGAGGACAATGCTCCCTAACCCCTGAGCTCCGGTCTGGGGTGGTTGGTTCTTAACAACTTGCTTCATCACCACCCATACCTTCCTCACATCCCTTTTCCTTTCCTCTTCACACTCAGTTTTACGCCGCGTCTAAGGTGGAGCCGCCATGCCGATGGACTGCCAGACCACCAGGCGGGAGGGGTGGTCCCAAATGGCCTGTAAGCACCTCTTGCAATGCGGGCAACTGCGAGAGGTGATGAGCTATTGCGTCCCGTGGCACAAATAGGGTCACCATGCCCATGGATGAGTCTTCAAACAACCAAACCCCTTTAACTCTCCTTGAAACAACGACGGTGCCGCCCTCGGGCAGCTCCAGCGAAAAAATGGAGGCCCTTCCCCTGTGCTTGCGCAGGGGACCCTCCATATTTCTCTAATCGGAGAGGAGGCTTACTCCTCTCCTTCGCCTACGGGTGCAGGGGACTCCCCCTCATCCCCTTCTCTGGAGGTGCTTTCGGGCACCTCCCTTTTTCCAGCGGCAGTCCCCTCTTTTCTTTTCAAGGGGACTGCCAAGAAAGCCAGCAGGCAGCCCTTATCCAGCCGCTTCCCATCGAAGCGGCTCGGTAGGGCAAACCTCCTTAGGGGCGAGAGGGTCGCTTCCCTCAAAAGACCTGCTGGCAAGAATCTTAAACCTTGCCGGGGTCAAGGCTTGTGCCTCCCCAAACCAAACAAGACTGGTGACGCTGCCAAGAGGACCTGCGATGTCCTGGGAGAGGGATGGCCAACTGGAGGCCCCTCCTGTGATAGACATGGTCTTTGAGGAAACCCAGACTCAGACGGTAGGGCCTTCAATGGGGGGGACTCCGGGCTCGGCGCCAAGCACCGAACCCGAATCCGCCCTTATGCAAGGTCCTCCTCAAACGGCTGGGGCCTCCGAGGCAGTACAAGGAGGGGAGGGATCTCCTCTGACCGGTACCCCTGCGACCACCAGGACCTTTTCCATTTCGGAGAAGGACCTGTGAGGCTGGTCCATCTGGCCTGGGGGCTTCTGCCGGCGGAGGTGAGAAGCGGGTTCATTGCCCGCCCTCCTCTCCTAAAAAGAAGAAAAAGACAAGAAAAACTAAAATGACTCAGGGCTCCTCTCCATCCGCGGGGCCTACGGGGATGGATGGGTCTGCTGCCACTTTGGCAAGCGACCAAGCCAAGATCGGCACATCCGGCCCCTCTGCCCCCCTGGGTGCGGAGCCCCTGACTATGACAGAGACGAAAAGTGCACAGGGAGGAACCTCGATGACATCGGGGCCCCTGATTCAGAGGTTACCTGGCGTTTTCGAGCCCGCTTGCTTCAAACGCTTCCTCATCATTCGCTCCACTGATGGCAGCATGTTGGCCAAAGGCAACATGATCCATCAGAGGAGAGGATTAGCTAGTGCAATTGGTAGAGAGCCGAAGGTGACCCGTTTCTCGGACGGGAGCCTTCTGGCGAATGCGGCGAATCCCGCCGAGGCGGCCAAGATAAGTGCTCTTCGGACACTTGATGGCACCCCGGTGAGTGTGACACCGCACTCTACCATGAACTTTGAGAAAGGAGTAGTTTATACCAAGGAACTCGTTGACTACTCCATTGAGGACATCACCTTAGAGCTGGCCGACCATGGGGCAGTCAAGGTCGAACATGTGATGAGAAAACAGGAAGGGGCCTCGAGACCAACCCCTACACTCTTCGTCACGTTCGACTGTGACAAGCTCCCTGAGTCGGTGCGTGCTGGTTAGTACCGCTACCGCGTGAAGGCATTCGTGCAACTGCCGTGGTGGGGCTATTACTGTCACCACCTCGGCCATACGAATCGATCTTGTAGACGTGCAAAGTCGGGGTCACCCGAAGTCTGTGTAAATTGCTCCAAGGCCGCACACGATAAGTCCAAATCATGTGTGGCCAAGTGTCTCAATTGCGGAGAGCCGCACCCCGCTTCTTCGAAGCAATGTGGTGCATATCGAGAAAGAAAGACTTGAACCTGGCACGCCCGGCTCTGCCTGGGACGACATATGCCTCAATAGTTAGAAAGGCACCCTCTGCCCCTGGCCCATCCAGGCCAACGAGCATGGTTGTTTAGGCGCCCATTCGGAGCCCTTCTGCGTGCTCTACTCAACACAGGTGCTCCCCTGGTAAAGCTGGCGGCAAAAAGGGTTAATACCCAGCCCCGGCTACAACCAGGGCTCTCCCCCTCTTTCCCCAGCGTGACCGTTTCCCGTAAGGCGAAACGGCCACGCGCCTCCACCGAGTCGTTAGACTCACAGGGGGCAACACCCCTGAAGTTGGTCGCCAGGCCATCTTCCGGGCTTCCTAAAGCTGTCCCCTGAAAGGAGGACAGCAACAAAGGAGCTTCGGCTCCTTCGCCCACGCCTATTGGTGGAGCGAGTGGCTCGGAGACGGTGGTTCCTCGAAAAGAGGGCCCCCTGCCTCCGAAGCCGCAACGCCCGCCTAAGGTTTCGAGGCGGAGGGAGGAAAAGACTCGCATGGCGAGCCCAACCTCGCCCAATAAGTCCTCGAAGGCGACAGCGCCTTCAGCGCTTTGTCCGGCCAACAGCGCCCTGGGTTCTGCCTCCGGGAAGCGTACGGCCATTCCCCCGTGGGTCTTCTGTTCGAGGAGGGCCCCCGCGTCTCCTCCGAGCTAGGCCTAGAGGGCATATTCCTTTAATGGAATTGCCGTGGACTCCGGGCCAACTGGGAGGAGCTGCGGAGGCTCGTCTCTTCCCGTTCCCCGTTAGCTATCTTTTTGCAGGAGACCATGCTAGGCGCGTGCCCCCTGCTCGCACTCCCGGGGTATAAGGGTCTTGCGACCCCACCACCGCGGAATGGCCGGGCTGGGGGATGCGCGGTTTACACCCGGCATGATGTCTCCGTTCTTCCTTTTTCTTTAGATACCTCCTTTCAGGCAGTGGCTGTGCAGCTGCACCTGGATAGGAGGTATACTATCATTTCTGCATACATTCCACCGTCAGCTGACTTCGACGCGGGGGACTTCTGCCGCGTCGTGGCACGGTTGCCGAGGCCCTATCTCTTGCTTGGAGATCTGAACGGCAGTCATCCTCTCTGGGGAGATTACTCACTAAATCCCAGGGGACAAGTCCTTGCCGATCTGATCGAAGAGCTTGAGATAGGTGTCCTAAACGTGGATGAGTTTACGCATCACTGTCCGAGAACCGTTTCATTTTCTTGCCTTGACCTATCTTTGTGCTCTTCGGATGCACAGCCTGTCCTTTGTGTCCGGGACGAGTGTGTGCACATTGACTGGTGGACTTGTTGACTATTTGGGGTAGGCCGGCCTTCTCCCTTTCATTTAACTAGGTTTAGTTGTTGTTATTGTTATTTCTTTTATTGTTGTTTCCTGTTCACATTTTTTAAAGTAGCCTAGAACTAGGCTGTTTGTTTACGGCGACTTATGCCTAAGTGGGCAGTCGCCAGATAGCCCCTTAAAAAAAACAAAAAAACAACCCTGTTCTCCAAAACCCACGAAAAAAGTCCCACTTAGTGCTCCCTCTAGGAGCTGATTTTGATTTGCATGCTCCTCAAAATCAGCTCTCCGTTTCCCAAACTCTTTGGGACGAACCTCAAATACAATATCGACCACAAAAGAGAAAAAGAAATCCAGTGTTATCTAATCGTCACACATAATATCTTCCATTTTACAATGGAATTTGTCAAGGCGTTCTTCCAAAGTTGGAAGAACTCAAAATTCTTTTGATGACTATCCACCCCGCTGTTATTTGTCTTCAGGAGAATAAACTGGGTATACGGCCCTTTCCGCTGGTACCCAGCTTTCTCACTTTCAACTCTATTGCTCCTGCTGGAAGCCCCTCTCATTGGGGAGTGTCAATCATGGTATCTTCATCCCACCATGTATCTCCCATCCCCCTACATACTACCCTCCAAGTTGTTGCCATGAGGGTCTTTCTTACTAAGCTTTTTACCGTTTGCTCTATTTACCTACCCCCTTGTTTATCATTGTCAAGAGCCGACCTTTTAGAACTTAAATACCAATTGTCCTCCTCATTCTTATTACTAGGAGATTTTAACGCCCGTCACCCATACTGGGGTGACATCACTCGAAATGCCAAAGGCAGTGTTTTAGAGTCTCTTTTATTATCTGACTTTCATTGTGTTTTAATGCTGGTGATTTAACCTCTTATCATATTCCAGACGTACTCTTTTAGCTGTGTTGACCTGTCTGTTTGTTTCCCGGATTGCTTCACGGAATTTCGATGGTCAATTCTTGACGTTCTTCATGGAGTGACCACTTCTTTATTGTCTCGTCGGCCCTTCAAGTAGCCCTCATACAACCATGCCCCTTAAGTGGGACTTAGGTCATGCAGATTGTCAAGGTTTCCAAGAGGCATCCTTCATGAGTGCATCCTTGGGGACCTTCAATGGAGTGGACGCGGCAGTAGAATACTTTACATCGACTATCTACAATGCAGCAACACAGACCATCCCACGGAGGCGACCCGCCACGAGTCCTCAACCGTGCCCTGGTGGACCTCGGCGTGTGCAACAGCTGTCAAAAACTACAAGTTAGCCCATGCCCGATTCCGAAAGAACCCAACTTTGTGCAACAAGGTCGACCGAAACCGAGCTCGTGCGTTTCGCCAAAGAACCCTTCGTCAGGCTCGCCGAAATTCATGGCGCCGTTACGTTTCATCAATTTCCTCTATGACACCTACCGCTAAGATCTGGAAGAGGATTAATAAGATCAGGGGCCGTTATGCTGGTCATCATACCCCTACACTTAACTTACACGGTTCCTTGGAGAATGACAGCCTGGCGGTCACCAATGCTTTTGCTGACCACTTCTGCGCTGTCAGCAGTGTCAGCCATATAACGCTCTATTCAGCATCCATGGGCTGCGTAGCGCTTTGTCCCTTTGCAGATCTACTTTCCCTGGCCTTGACGAGATCCATTTCGATATGATTCGGCACCTACATCCACACTCTACTCTCTTCTTACTTGATTTGTACAACCTTATATGGGTGAAGGGTTTTTACCCCTCATCATGGCGCATTGGGATCATCCTTCCCTTTGTCAAACCGGACAGGGACTGGCTGGACGAAGATCACTACCGCCCTATAGCTCTCACCAGCTGTTTGAGTAAGTTACTGGAAAAAATGGTGTTGGAGCGCCTAAACTGGTTCCTAGAAACCAATCACCTTCTCTCTTCATTTCAATGTGGCTTTCGCAAAGGTCATAGTACCCTTGACCTACTAGTACGTTTCGAGGGATCGGTCCGGAAAGCTTTATTCATTAAAGCACCGAGTCCTGGCCATATTTTTCGATATTGAGAAAGCCTACGACACAACATGGAGATACGGCATCTTGAATCAGCTATACGTGTATGGGATGAGATGCCTTTTACCGTCACTTATTCAAATTTTTTTAGCATCTCGATCCTTCAAGGTACGTGTTGGAGACGCATACTCTAACCTGCAACCCCAAGAGGAGGGAGTTCCTCAGGGCAGTGTTTTAAGTGTCTTCTGTTTTATAATTGCCATCAATGATATTATTTCGTCTCTTCCAGAGGGTGTATCGGCAACTCTGTTTGTCGATGATTTAGCACTATACTGTTCCTCACCTCGCCTTCCATCAGCAGCGCGTCGGCTACAACTGGGGGTCGATGCTGTATCCAAAACCAAAGCAAAACCAAAGCAATGTATTTCCACCGAGGCAGAGGGGTTCTTGTTCCGCCATATATCTCCCTACAAGGCGAAGATATAGAGTTTGTCTCCGAGTTTCGGTTCCTTGGCGTAACTCTCGATCCAAAGTTATCCTAGTTACCACACCTACGCCGACCTTGAACGGGCTGTCTGCGGGCCCTAGACATTTTTGAAAGTCCTCTCACACACTTCGTGCGGCAACGACCGACAAACATTGTGGACATTATACACAGCCCTCGTCCAATCCAAATTGGATTATGGCTGTCAAATTTACTCATCGGCTTCCCCTTCAGCCCTTAAAATGCCGAACCCCATTCGAAACCTCGGAGTTCGCCTTTTGAGTGGAGCCTTCCGTATTTCTCCTGTCAATAGCCTTTACTGCGAGAGTGGGGTTACTCCCTTTGCTCTACCATAGACTTCATATCTGCATGCGATACCTCTGCCGAGTACATCAAGCCCTGTATCAGAGGTATACCAATGCCTGCATGCTGCCGAATCAACGGCGGCATATGATAGGTTGCCATCTTTACCCCGCCCCTTGAACCTTCGCATAGGAGATCATCTCTCTAACCTGGGTGCTCCAAGGGTCCTTACCCTTCCATCCTTACTGACCCTTAGTTTGCGTGCTCCTCTCCCCACAGTATGTACCAACATGTGAAGCCTGGAGAAGTCTTCCATGGACCCTCACATCATTAAGAGCTTGTTCTTAGAGCATTCGACCTCACACAAACAATGCTACACGGATGGCTCTAAGTCGGATGGTGGCGTGGGCGCCCCAACCATCTACCCAGGAGGAGAATTCCTAACTTTATCTCTCAGCATCCATTTTTACCGCTTAACTGTCAGCAATTCTTTTACCGTTTAGACTCATCCAAATTTTACCTTTTAGTGATTTTGGCATTTTTTCCGACTCAAAGAGTGTCTTACAGTCAATTAGATCTTTTAATGCGTCCCATCCCTTAGTCACAGAAATTTGCAACTGGCTGATCCAAAATGTTACCCAATATAGAATTATTTTTTGCTGAGTCCCTGGGCACGTGGGGGTCCTGGGCAACGAGAGGGTTTATCGGCTGGCACGCTCAGCACATTCTGTGTCCTTTGAGAACTCGGCTCTGCCTTTTAGGGACTACTTTCATTCAATAAGAAAATATATTTTTCAACTGTGTCAGAATGAATGGGATGACTGTTCATCATCTAAACTATACAAAATTAAAAATTCTATTCACTCTTGTCCCTCGAGCCATTATAGAATGCGGTCGTTGGAGGTGTCCCTTTGCCGACTTCGCATTGGCCACACGAGACTTACTCACGGCCATCTTGTTTCGGGTGATATTCATATCAGCCCTTGCTGTCGTTTTTGCCCTGGGGACCAATTGGTTGCCTACCTTTTATTGGATTTGCACACATTTCGCTACTCTCCGGTTGTCCTGTTTCCCGACCTTTTTTTTTAACTATCCCTTAACACACCCACCCGTCTTCGATTCATATTGGTGGAGGAATCCCCCGTAAGGGGCGCGGCGATTTGCCATCCTGGCCGCCGTGCTGACGGGATCCAGCACTCCGTCCGGCCCCAGCTTAGCCTCTCTTCCTTCCTTCAGATAGCCCGATTTCTCCCCTCCCTCGTCGCCTTTTCATACAACCTCTCCCACAACTTTCTCTGGTCAGCCTCTAATTTCACAGGGTAGAATGCTGACCTTCTTCTCAAGCCAACCACCCCGGATCGGGGCTGAGGGGGGAGGGGACATTGTTCCCTAACCCCTCAGCTCCGGTTCGGGATGGGGGTTTTTTAACAACCTGCTTCATCCCCACCCACATCTTCCTCACATCCCTTTTCCTCTCCTCTTCACAACCTATATTTTTTACGCCGTGTCCAAGGTGGAGCCGCCATGCCGAAGGACTGCCAGGCCACCAGGCGGGAGGGGTGGTCCCGAATGGCGGCGCCTGGCTCTGCCGGGCTTGTAAGCACCTCTCGCATTGCGGGCAACTGCGAGAGGTGATGAGCTATTGCGTCCCGTAATCAAAAGAGGGTCACCATGCCCATGAATGAAAAAAAACAACAAAAAACCCAACCCCCAACTTCCCCAAGAAAATCGACGGAGCCGCCCTCGGGCAGCTCCACCGAGAAAATGGAGGTCCCCACCCCTTGTGCTTGCGCAAGGGACCCTCCATAATTCTTTAACTGGAGAGGAGGCTTACTCCTCTCCTACGCCTACGGGTGTAGGGGACTCCCCCTCACCCCCTTCTCTGGAGGTGCTTTCGGGCACCTCCCTATCTCCAGCGGCAGTCCCTCCTTTGCTTTCTAAGGGGACTGCCAAGAAAGCCAGCAGGCAGCCCATTGCCGACCGCCCCTCGTGCAAGCGGCTCGGTAGGGCAAACCCCCTTAGGGGGGAGAGGGAAGCCAGGCCCCTTCGGTCGCTTCCCTCAAAAGACCTGCTGGCAAGAATTTTAAACCTTGCTGGGGTCAAGGCCTGTGCCTCCCCACACCACCTGACTAGTGACAATACTGCCAAGGGGACCTGCGATGTCCTGGGAGGGGATGGCCAATTGGAGGCCCCTCCTGTGATAGACATGGTCCTTGAGGAGACCCAGTCTCAGACGGTAGGGCCTTCCACGGGGGGGAATTCGGGCTCGGCGCCAAGCACCGAACCCGAATCCGCCCCTATGCAAGGTCCTCCTCAAATGGCTGAGGGCTCCGAGGCAAAAGGAGGGGAGGGATCTCCTCCGACAGGTGCCCCTACGACAACCAGGACCTTCTCCATTTCGGAGAGGGACCTGGCTGAGGCTGGTCCATCTGGCCTGGGGACTTCTGCCGGCGGAGGTGAAAAGCGGGTTCATTCCCCGCCCTACTCTCCGAAAAAGAAAAAGAAAAAGACTAAAAAGACAAAAAAGACTCGGGGCTCCTCTCCATCCGCGGGGACGGATGGGTCTGCTGCCACTCTGGCAAGCGACCAAGCCAAGATCGGCACATCCGCCCCCTCTGCCCCCCCGGTTGCGGAGCCCCTGACAAAGAAGACTACTACCAAGAGTGCACAGGGCGGAGCCTCGATGACATCGGGGCCCCTGATTCAGAGGTTACCTGGCGTTTTCGAGCCCGCTGGCTTCAAACGCTTCCTCGTTATTCGCTCCACTGATGGCACCATGTTGTCCAAGGGCAACATGATCCATCAGCGGAGAGGATTAGCTAGTGCACTTGGTAGAGAGCCGAAGGTATCCCGTTTCTCGGACGGGAGCCTTCTGGTGAATGCGGCGAATCCCGCCGAGGCGGCCAAGATTAGTGCTCTTCGGACACTTCATGGCACCCCGGTGAGTGTGACGCCGCACTCTACCATGAACTTTGTGAAAGGAGTAGTTTATGCGAGGGAACTCGTTGACTACTCCATTGAAGACATCACCTTAGAGCTGGCCGACCATGGGGCGGTCAAGGTCGAACGTGTGATGAGAAAACAGGGAGGGGCCTCGAGACCCACCCCTACACTCTTCGTCACGTTCGACTGTGACAAGCTCCCTGAGTCGGTGCGTGCCGGTTGGTACCGCTACCGCGTGAAGGCATTCGTGCCACTGCCGCGGCGGTACTATTACTGTCACCGCTTCGGCCATACGAATCGCTCATGTAGACGTGCAAAGTCGGGGTCACCCGAAGTCTGTGTAAATTGCTCCAAGGTCGCACACGATAAGTCCAAATCGTGTGTGGCCAAGTGTGTCAATTGCGGAGAGCCGCACCCTTCTTCTTCGAAGCAATGTGGTGCATATCTCCTTGAGAAAGAATTCCTGGCCGTTCAGGCCCAGGATTGACTCTCATTCCGCGAGGCAAAGGACTTGGTCCTGGCGCGCCCGGCTCTGCCTGGGACGTCGTATGCCTCAATAGTTAGGAAGGCACCCTCTGCTCCTGGCCCATCCAGGCCAACGAGCACGGTTGTTTCCGCGCCCATTCGGAGCCCTTCTGCGGGCTCTACCCAACCCGGGCGCTCCCCTGGTAAAGCTGGCGGAAAAAAGGGTTCATACCCTGCCCCGGCTAAAACCAGGGCTTCCCCCTCTTCCCCCAGCGTGACCGTTTCCCGTAAGGCGAAACGGCCACGCGCCTCCACCGAGTCGTTAGACTCACAGGAGGCAACACCCCTGAAGATGGTCGCTAGGCCATCTTCCGGGGTTCCTAAAGCTGTCCCCCGAAAGGAGGACAGCAACAAAGGAGCTTCGGCTCCTTCGCCCACGCCCCGAGGTGGAGCGAGTTGCTCGGAGACGGTGGTTCCTCGAAAAGAGGGCCCCCCGCCTCCCAAGCCGCAACGCCCGCCTAAGGTTTCGAGGCGGAGGGAGGAAAAGACTCGCATGGCGAGCCCAACCTCCCCCAATATGTCCTCGAAGGCGACAGCGCCTTCAGCGCTTTGTCCGGCCAACAGCGCCCGGGGTTCTGCCCCCGGGAAGCGTACGGCCATTCCCGTGAGGGTCTTCAATTCGAGGAGGGCCCCCGCGTCTCCTCCGAGCTAGGCCTGGAGGGCATATTCCTTCAATGGAATTGCCGTGGACTCCGGGCCAACTGGGAGGAGCTGCGGAGGCTCGTCTCGTCCCGTTCCCCGTTAGCTATTTTTTTGCAGGAGACCATGCTAGGTTCGTGCCCCCTCCCTGCCCTCCCGGGGTATAAGGGTCTTGCGACCCCACCACCGCGGGATGGCCGGGCTGGGGGGTGCGCAGTTTACACCCGGCATGATGTCTCCGTTCTTCCTTTCTCTTTAGATACCTCCTTTCAGGCAGTGGCTGTGCAGCTGCACCTGGATAGGAGGTATACTATCATTTCTGCGTACATTCCACCGTCAGCTGACTTCGACGCGGGGGACTTCCGCCGCGTCGTGGCACGGTTGCCGAGGCCCTATCTCTTGCTTGGAGATCTGAACGGCAGGCATCCTCTCTGGGGAGATTACTCCATAAATCCCAGGGGACAAGTCCTTGCCGATCTGATCGAAGAGCTTGAGATGGGTGTCCTAAACGTGGATGAGTTTACGCATCACTGTCCGAGAACCGCTTCATTTTCTTGCCTTGACCTATCTTTGTGCTCTTCGGATGCACAGCCTGATTTTGATTGGGGGGTGGTCGATGACCTCCATGGTAGTGATCACTTTCCCATTCAAATATCATTTTCAGGGCAACTGCCGCCTGAGAGACCACCTCGGTGGTGCTTGGCGCGGGCGCGGTGGCCTGCATAGCAGGAAATGACTGAATTCTCTATCTCAGTCGAGGAGTTTAGGTCGGTAGATGAGGCCGTTGAGTTCTTCTCCGGCAACCTCATCGCCGTGGGCCTGACTACTATTCCTAGGACGTCTGGCCGTTTTGCACGCCGACCACTCCCATGGTGGTCGGCCGAGTGTGAGACGGCCCTCAAACAGAAGCGTTATGCCTACATGCGCTATAAGCGCCGCCCGAACGATTTCACTGTCGCTGAATTTCGTCGGGCTAGGGCTAGGTTCCGGTATATTTCGAAGCACGCCCGCCGCTCTTCTTGGCGGGCATACGTGTCTTCACTTAACGGGAAGACCCCTTTAGCTGAGATGTGGAAGCGAGTCAAAAGGATTCGGGGCAAGTTCTCGCAGGACCCCCCTCCCGTTCTCCAGGAGAATGGGACCGCAATCTCGGACCCCGCGTCCGTGGCGGAATCCTTAGCGACCGCTTTTTCCGCATTCTCTAGCCGTGATGCTGCTCCGCCAGCATTCAATGCACGTCGTGATGTCGCGGAAGGCCGCCGGCCGGACTTTACCTCCAGAGGCGGAGAACCCTTCAACGACAAGTTTACTGTGAGTGAGTTGCGCTCCGCTCTCGCTTCGTGCGCGGACACCGCCCATGGTCCGGACGATGTCCCGTACGCCATGCTTCGACACCTGGGTTTGCGAGGCATGGCCTTTCTGTTAGATTTGTTCAACAGGATCTGGGTAGAAGGTCTTCTCCCAGACTCCTGGCGAATCGCTACTGTGCTCGCCTTTCGCAAGCCGGGGAGAGATCACTCTACTCCGACCTGATTCCGCCCAATCTCTCTAACCTCTTGCGTGTGCAAGTTGATGGAGAAATTGGTAAATGTTAGATTAGCCTATTTCCTGGACAGCGGAGGCCATCTGTCTTCTGCACAGTGCGGCTTCCGTAAGTTCCACTCCACGTCGGATGCTCTGCTCCGACTGGAAAATGCCGTCTGCGAGGCTTTCCTTCGTAGACAGCACTACGCCACGGTGTTTTTTGATCTGGAGAAGGCCTATGATACCGCATGGCGATACGGTATCATGGAGACTCTCCACACGATGGGGGCGAGGGGACGCCTCCCAATGTTTATATCTGAATTTTTGCGAGATCGTCGATTCCGCGTACGGGTGGGGGGAGCCCTCTCCGGCCCAAAGGAGCAGGAAGAGGGTGTCCCGCAGGGAAGTGTCCTCAGTGTCACACTCTTTGCCCTGAGCATCAACGGCATCACCTCGGTGCTGCCGGAAGATGTTCTCGCTACGCTCTACGTGGACGACCTTTCGATCTCTTTTGGCGCGGCCCAGATGCCAACTCTGGAGCGCCGACTCCAACAGGCATTGAACCGCGTCTCTCGCTATGCCGAAGCGCACAGGTTTCGGTTTTCTTTGGCCAAGACTAAGGTGGTGCACTTCTGCCGCCATCCACGGCTTCACCCCGACCCAGATTTGTTTCTTAATGGGGTGCGCCTGGATGTGGTTGAGTCGCACCGTTTCCTTGGTCTTGTATTCGACCGACGCCTCACCTGGGAGGCTCACATTCGCAGCATTAGGGTCTCTTGTACCCGCGCCATGGACATTCTCCGTTCCGTGACGTTCAGCGCTTGGGGCGCTGATAGGGCTACCGCCTTACTTTTTTATCGATCCTTTGTTCGCTCGAAGCTCGACTACGGATGCGAGTTTTATGCATCCGCAGCCGAGCGTTTATTGCGGAAGGTGGATTCGATCCACCACACCGGCCTTCGCCTTGCGACCGGTGCCTTCCGCACTTCCCCCATTGAGAGCCTGTTGGTCGATGCTGGGGAGATGCCACTCGCTCTGCGCCGCGTGCAGTGCATCACTCGCCTGTACGCGCGAGCCCGGCGCCTCCCTCAGTCGCCAACAGCTCTCACTGCATCCGCAGCTGATCTCGATGGTGCCTATGCCGCCGAGAGACGCCAGTCATACCCTAAGCCCTTTGGGTTTAGGGCCAGGAAACTCCTTCGAGAGCTAGATATAGCTCTCGGGCCGGTGGCGCCCCTGGTTCTGCCCAGGACGCCACCCTGGAGGGTACCACATTTGGCTATTTGTCGCCACGCCTCTGCTCCCAAAGCTTGTACTGCGCCGGGAGTATTGCGTTCGACCTTTTTGGAGCACACATCGTGTCACGCTGGTACCGTGCCAGTGTATACGGATGGCTCCAAGTCCCAAGAGGGGGTCGGCTTCCACGCCGTATACCCTCTGTTTGAAGTCAGCGGGGCTCTACCAGGCGCTGCGTCTGTCTTCACGGCCGAGCTGGTGGCAATACACCACTCGGTACGGGAGATTACGCGACGTGCCGGGTTCGGAGACCGGATTGTGATTTATAGCGACTCACAAAGCGCCCTGAGTGCTCTCGGGGCATTGGAATCTCCGCATCCCCTGGTTCGCGAAATCCGTGACGCCACGGTTTTGGCGAGCCGGGCAGATGTCGAGATTATCTTCTGCTGGGTTCCTGGACATGTAGGAATTGCGGGGAATGAGCGCGCCAAAGAGTCCGCGAGGACTCTGCGACCGGACCATCGTTTCGCTCTTCCTCACACTGACTACATGGCAGGAATACGGGCAGCTCTTCGGACTGCTTGGCAAAGAAGATGGGAGACGGTCGAGGGGAACTTAAAGTTGCGTGCCATTGCGCCGCGACTGTTCCCATGGACCTATCCTCCAATGCCGCGGCGGCTTCAGGTTGCTTTCTGTCGTCTTCGAATCGGACACACTCGTGTGACGCATCGTTACTTGGTGGAGCGCTCGCATGTGCCCTATTGCAACGACTGCGTCGTCCCCCAGACTGTTCGGCATATTCTTGTCGAATGTCCCAGTCTGGGTGATCTTCGCGCACGATACCTGTCTCGGTACCGGGATGGGCGGGGTCGCTACCGCCTGTCCCTTGTACTCGGGACGAGTGCGTGCACCATGACTGGTGGACTTATTGACTTTTTGGGGGAGGCCGGCCTTCTCCCCTTTATTTAAGGTTCCTTTTTTTTTGTTGTTGTTTTGTTTTAGGTTGCACTCTCCTGCACCGGGGTGAGGGGGACCTCCCCCCGCTGCCGGAGATTGCTTCGATTGTTAAGTTTTTCCAATTTATATTGATTGTTAAGTTTTCATATTTTAACTTTAAAGTAGCCTAATTCTAGGCTGTCGTGTTTTTCGGCGACTTATGCCCAAGTGGGTAGTTGCCAGATGGGCTCTATAAAAAAAAAAAAAAAAATGGTGGAGGAATCTTTTAATTCGCGTTTTTCAAATTTTTGTCACAAAGTGGTGGTCTCCATCTTTTATAGATGATTTGCCTTGTTTTATCCTAGCTGCCATATAGAATCCATTTGGATTGGGCAGCAACCCACTGGTTCCTTACCTTAAACCTTAAACCCTTCTTCCTGGTATATTCTTCCTCATCAGAACTCTCATCACTGTCTTCTCCTGGTTTAGGAACATATTCTGTATCTTCATCACTATCATATAACAAGTCCACTTCAAATTCATCAACCTCACTTTTATTATTTTCAGATTCATTTTCATCACCAACAATATCCGATATAGCCCCAGTTGTGTTCATAAGCACAAGAAGTTCATTATCACTGCATCGCTTTCTGCGGGGCATGGCTTATTGTTTATAATTCACTCAGTGTTTTCAATAAATCTTGCCTGAAAAGAAAAAAAAATATTACATAAGGTTTCAGAAAATAATACAATTATAGTAACAGAGGAAGAATTCTACCCCGGATTGTACCATTTACGGTAACAGTAACCCCGGGAGAAATTCTCCCTAAATGCGTTCCCGGGAAAAAAACCAGTGAGAGAGCCGGATAGCAAAACCTTCCTCCACCAAGTCTGACAGAGCACGGAAGGTACTGAGCTCGCCAAGCTCCACCCACCCTCAGTTACGGGTGCATCAGTGATCACCACACTCGCCCGGGAGGAAATCACCCCACATTGCCATTCTAGGGTTAAGAAGTGCTGGTTTAAACCACATTTGCTAAAGCTAAGAAATCCTTAGATTCATCCCATCGGCTTGTTAAACATTAATTGCATAATTTAACAAGTTAATAACCTAATTATTTTCAGGTGGAAGAAAGAGATCATTGAGCTCATCAAAAATGGCAAAGAGAGTATCTGGCAAAGGAAGACACAAGAAAAGGTTCTTCTCTACTCGTCAGTGCCCATCTCTTATTCGTAAAATTTCAAGCAAACGAGTCCCTCCAGAGGTACAACAAGTAGGTTTGAACCTTTTTTCAATGTCTTAACCCCTTAGGGTGGGTTCCTGTATAACCTGTGACACTTGGTACCTGGAGGAGCAGCCCACCTACCTAACCAGAGTGCAAATAGGGAAGGCCGCGCTCACTAGCTTAAATTGAACTCTTTGACAGAGATGAGGGAAGTTCGTGTCCTTCCCCCTCATCCCCCTAAGCACTCCCTTTTTTTCTACGACTTTCCCAGGTTTAATGACCTGCCCAGCTACCTGATGCTGTAAGGGGCACGGCGATTTGCTTTCCTGGCCGCAGCACTCTCTCCGGCCCCAGCTTAACCTCTTCTCCTATCTGCCACCCTGTCTTCTTACCATACTTCCTCACTTTCCCTACAACCTCTCCCACAACTTTCTTTGGTCGGCCTCTAATTTTACAGGGCAAACGCCAACCAGCTTCCTCTCACTCAGCCATCCCGATCGGGGATAAGGAGGGAGGCGACAATGTCCCCTCCTTTTCATGGAATATTAATTTTGTGGCGAGCCTAAGGTGGAGCCGACATGCTGATGTGCTGCCAGGCCAGTAGGTGGGAAGAGTGGCCTAAAAAGGCGGCAACTGTCTTTGCCGGCCCCCTATTCACCCCTCGCAGAGCGGGCTACTGCGTGGTGTCATTATCGTTTGCGTCCCGTGCAAATACTAGGGTCACCATGCCCATGAATGAAGTTTCCAAAGAGTCTCCCCGCTACTCCCCCTTCACCATCATCGCAACCAATCTCGGGCAGCTCCACTAAAGAAAGTGAGGTCCTCCCCTGTGCTTTCCCCCGTAAGGGGCGCGGTGATTTGCCATCCTGGCCGCCGTGCTGACGGGATCCAGCGCTCCGTCCGGCCCCAGCTTAGCCTCTCTTCCTTCCTTCAGATAGCCTGTATTTCTCCCCTACCTCGTCGCTTTTCATACAACCTCTCCCACAAATTTCTCTGGTCAGCCTCTAATTCCACAGGGTAGAGGCTGACCTTCTTCTCAAGCCAACCGTCCCGGATCGGGGCTAAGGGGGGAGGGATGAATGTTCCCTAACCCCTGAGCTCCGGTTCGGGATGGGTTTTTTTTAGCAACCTGCTTCATCCCCACCCATACCTTCGTCATATCCCTTTTCCTTCTCAATTCACTCTCTATCCTTGATTTTACGTCGTGTCTAAGGTGGAGCCGCCATTCCGATGGACTGCCAGGCCACCAGCGGTAGGGGTGGTCCCAAATGGCGGCGCCTGGCACTGCCGGGCCTGTAAGCACCTCTTGCAGTGCGGGCTACTGCGAGAGGTGATACGCGATTGCATCCCGTGTAAAAAAGAGGGTCACCATGCCCATGTATGATCATCAAAAACCCAAATCTCTCCCCAATTCCCCTTCCTCATCAACGGAGACGCCCTCGGGCAGCTCCACAGAAAAAATGGAGGTCCCCCCCTTGTGCTTGCGCAGGGGACCCTCCATACTTCTTTAACCGCAGAAGAGGTTTACTCCTCTCCTACGCCTACGGGTGTAGGGGACTCCAACACACCCCCTTCTCTGGAGGTGCTTTCGGGCACCTCCCTATTTCCAGTGGCAGTCCCTCCTTTTCTTCCTAAGGGGACTGCAAAGAAAGCCAGCAGGCAGCCCATTGCCGACCGCCCCTCGTGTAAGCGGCTCGGTAGGGCAAACCCCCTTAGGGGGAGAGGGAAGCCAGGCCCCTTCGGTCGCTTCCCTCGAAAGACCTGCTGGCAAGAATTTTAAAGCTTGCCGGGGTCAAGGCCTGTGCCTCCCCACACAAGATTGGCGACACTGCCAAAGGGACCTGCGATGTCCTCGGAGGGGATGGCCAACTGGAGGTCCCTCCTGTGATAGACATGGTCCTTGGGGAAACCCAGCCTCAAAGGGTAGGGCCTTCCATGGGGGGGAATCCGGGCTCGGCACCAAACACCGAACCCAAATCCGCCCCTATGCAAGGTCCTCAAACGGTTAGGGTTTCTGAGGCAGTACAAGGCGGGAAGGGATCCCCTCCGACTGGTGCCCCTGCGACCACCAGGACCTTCTCCATTTCGGAGAAGGACCTGGCTGAGGCCGGTCCATCTGGCCTAGGGGCTTCTGCCGGCGGAGGTGAGAAGCGGGTTCATTCCCCGCCCTCCTCTCCAAAAAAAAAGACTAAGACCAAAAAGACAAAGAAGACTCGGGGCTCCTCTCCATCCGCGGGGGCTGCGGGAACGGATGGGTCTGCTGCCACTCTGGCAAGCGACCAAGCCAAGATCGGCACATCCGGCCCCTCTGCCTGCCCGGTTGCGGAGCCCCTGACTAAAACCAAAAGCGCACAGGGCGGAGCCTTGATGACATCGAGGCCCCTGATTCAGAGGTTACCTGGCCTTTTCGAGCCCGCTGGCTTCGAACGCATCCTCGTCATTCGCTCCACTGATGGCAGCATGTTGGCCAAGGGCAACATGATCCATCAGAGGAGAGGATTAGCTAGTGTAATTGGTAGAGAGCCGAAAGTGACCCGTTTCTCGGACGGGAGCCTTCTGACGAATGCGGCGAATCCCGCCGAGGCGGCCAAGATAAGTGCTCTTCGGACACTTGATGGCACACCGGTGAGTGTGACCCCGCGCTCTACCATGAACTTGGTGAAAGGAGTAGTTTATGCGAGGGAACTCGTTGACTACTCCATAGAGAATATCACCTTAGAGCTTGCCGACCATGGGGCGGTCAAGGTCGAACGTATGATGAGAAAACAGGGAGGGGCCTCGAGACCCACCCCTACACTCTTCGTCACGTTCGACTGTGACAAGCTCCCTGAGTGGGTGCGTGCCGGTTGGTACCGCTACCGCGTGAAGGCATTCGTGCCACTGCCGCGGCGGTGCTATTACTGTCACCGCTTCGGCCATACGAATCGTTCTTGTAGAAGTGCAAAGTCAGGGTCACCCGAAGTTTGTGTAAATTGCTCCAAGGCCGCACACGATAAGTCCAAATCGTGTGTGGCCAAGTGTGTCAATTGCGGAGAGCCGCATCCCGCTTCTTCGAAGCAATGTGGTGCATATCTCCTCGAGAAAGAAATCCTGGCCGTTCAGGCGCAGGATCGACTCTCATTCCGCGAGGCTAAGGACTTGGTCCAGCCGCGCCCGGCTCTGCCTGGGACGTCATATGCCTCAATAGTTAGAAAGACACCCTCTGCTCCTGGCCCATCCAGGCCAACGAGCACGGTTGTTTCCGTGCCCATTCGGAGCCCTTCTGCGGGCTCTACTCAACCCGGGCGCTCCCCTGGTAAAGCTGGCGGCAAAAAGGGTTTAAACCTAGCCCCGGCCAAAACCAGGCTCCCCCCTCTTTCCCAAGCGTGACCGTTTCCCGTAAGGCGAAACGGCTACGCGCCTCCACCGAGTCGTTAGACTCACATGAGGCAACACCCCTGAAGATGGTCGCTAGGCCATCTTCCGGGGTTCCTAAAGCCGTTCCCCGGAAGGAGGGCAGCCTCAAAGGAGCTTCGGCTCCTTCGCCCACGCCTATTGGTGGAGCGAGTGGCTCGGAGACTGTGGTTCCTCGAAAAGAGGGCTCCCCGCCTCCGAAGCCGCAACGCCCGCCTAAGGTTTCGAGGCGGAGGGAGGAAAAGACTCGCATGGCGAGCCCAACCTTCCCCAATAAGTTCTCGAAGGCAACAGCGCCTTCAGTGCTTTGTCCGGCCAACAGCGCCCGGGGCTCTGCCCCAGGGAAGCGTACGGCCTTTCCCGTGAGGGTCTTCTGTTCGAGGAGAGCCCCCACGTCTCCTCCGAGCTAGGCCTGGAGGGCATATTCCTTCAATGGAATTGCCGTGGACTCCGGGCCAACTGGGAGGAGCTGCGGAGGCTCGTCTCTTCCCGTTCCCCGTTAGCTATCTTTTTGCAGGAGACCATGCTAGGCGCGTGCCCCCTGCCCGCCCTCCCGGGGTATAAGGGTTTTGCGATCCCACCACCGCGGGATGGCCGGGCTGGGGGATGTGCGGTCTACACCCGGCATGATGTCTCCGTTCTTCCTTTCTCTTTAGATACCTCTTTTCAGGCAGTGGCTGTGCAGCTGCACCTGGATAGGAGGTATACTATCATTTCTGCGTACATTCCACCGTCAGCTGACTTCGACGCGGGGAAGTTCCGCCGCGTCGTGGCACGGTTGCCGAGGCCCTTTCTCTTGCTTGGAGATCTGAACGGCAGGCATCCTCTCTGGGGACATTACTCAATAAATCCCAAGGGACAAGTCCTTGCCGATCTGATCGAAGAGCTTGAGATAGGTGTCCTAAACGTGGATGAGTTTACGCATCACTGTCCGAGAACTGCTTCATTTTCTTGCCTTGATCTATCTTTGTGCTCTTCGGATGCACAGCCTGATTTTGATTGTGGAGTGGTCGATGACCTCCGTGGTAGTGATCACTTTCCCATTCAAATACCCCGTAAGGGGCGCGGCGATTTGCCATCCTGGCTGCAGTGCTGATGGGACTCAGCACCCCGTCCGACCCCAGCTTAGCCTCTTCTCCTTCCTTCAAAAACACTTGTTTCCTCGCCTTCATACTACCTTTCTCACAACTTTCAATGGTCAGCCTCTAATTTTACAGGGTAGATGCTGACATTCTTCTTAAGTCAACCGTCCCGGATCGGGGCTGAGGGGGCAGGGGACAATGTTCCCTAACCCCTGAGCTCCGGTCTGGGGTGGTTGGTTTTTAACAACCTGCTTTATCCCCACCCATACCTTCCTCACATCCCTTTTCCTCTCCTCTTCACAATCTATATATTTTTTACGCTGTGTTCAAGGTGGAGCCGCCATGCCGATGGACTGCCAGGCCACCAGGCGGGAGGGGTGGTCTTAAATGGCGGCGCCTGGCTCTGCCGGGCTTGTAAGCACCTCTCGCATTGCGGGCTACTGCGAGGTGATGCGCGATTGCATCCGGTGTCAAAAAGAAGGTCACCATGCCCAATGATGAGTTTAAAAAAAACCCCAACCCCCAACTTCCCCTATAACATGGACGGAGCCGCCCTTGGGCAGCTCCAGTAAAAAAATGGAGGTCCCCCTCCCTGTGCTTGCTCAGGGGACCCTCCATATATCTCTAACCGTAGAGGAGGCTTACTCCTCTCCTTCGCTTACGGGTGTAGGGGACTCCAACACACCCCCTTCTCTGGAGGTGCTTTCGGGTGCCTCCCTTTTACCAGCGGCAGTCCCCTCTGTTCTTTCCAAGGGGACTGCCAAGAAAGCCAGCAGGCAACCCGTTGCCGACCGCCCCTCGTGTAAGCGGCTCGGTAGGGCAAACCCCCTTAGGGGGGAGAGGGAAACCAGGCCCCTTCGGTCGCTTCCCTCAAAAGACGTGCTGGCAAGAATACTGAACCTTGCAGGGGTCAAGGCCCATGCCTCCCCAAAGAAGACTAGTGACGATACTGCCAACGGGACCTGCGATGTCTTGGGTGGTGGATGGCGAACTGGAGGCCCCTCCTGAGATAGACATGGTCCTTGAGGAAACCCAGCCTCAGACGGTAGGGCCTTCCATGGGGGGAAATCCTGGCTCGGCGCCAAGCACCGAACCCGAATCCGCCCCGATGCAAGTTCCTCCTCAAACGGCTGTGGTTTCCGAAGCAGTACAAGGAGGGGAGGGTTCTCCTCCGACCGGTGCCCCCACGAATACCAGGACCTTCTCCATTTCAGAGAATGACCGGGCTGAGGCCGGTCCATCTGGTCTGGTGGCTTCTTCCGGCGGAGGTGAGAAGCGGGTTCATTCCCCGCCCTCCTCTCCAAAAAAGAAAAAGACTAAAAAGACTCGGGGCTGCGGGGACAGATGGGTCTGCTGCCACTCTGGCAAGCGACCAAGCCAAGATCGGCACATCCGCCCCCTCTGCCCCCCCGGTTGCGGAGCCCCTGACTAAGACTAATACCAAGAGTGCACAGGGCGGAGCCTTGATGACATCGAGGCCCCTGATTCAGAGGTTACCTGGCGTTTTCGAGCCCGCTGGCTTCAAACGCTTCCTCGTTATTCGCTCCACTGATGGCAGCATGTTGTCCAAGGGCAACATGATCCATCAGAGGAGAGGATTAACTAGTGCAATTGGTAGAGAGCCGAAGGTAACCAGTTTCTCGGACGGGAGCCTTCTGGCGAATGCGGCGAATCCCGCCGAGGCGGCCAAGATAAGTGCTCTTCGGACACTTGATGGCACCCCGGTGAGTGTGACTCCGCACCCTACCATGAACTTTGTGAAAGAAGTAGTTTATGCGAGGGAACTCGTTGACTACTCCATTGAGGACATCACCATAGAGCTGGCCGACCATGGGGCGCTCAAGGTCGAACGTGTGATGATAAAACAGGGAGGGGCCTCGAGACCCACCCCTACACTCTTCGTCACGTTCGACTGTGACAAGCTCCCTGAGTGGGTGCGTGCCGGTTGGTACCGCTACCGCGTGAAGGCATTCATGCCACTGCCGCGGCGGTGCTATTACTGTCACCGCTTCGGCCATACGAATCGCTCATATAGACGTGCAAAGTTGGGGTCACCCGAAGTCTGTGTAAATTGCTCCAAGGTCGCACACGATAAGTCCAAATCGTGTGTGGCCAAGTGTGTCAATTGTGGAGAGCCGCACCCGGCTTCTTCGAAGCAATGTGGTGCATATCTCCTTGAGAAAGAAATCCTGGCCTTTCAGGCGCAGGATCGACTCTCATTCCGCGAGGCAAAGGACTTGGTCCAGGCGGGCCCGGCTCTGCCTGGGACGTCATATGCCTCAATAGTTAGAAAGGCACCCTCTGCTCCTGGCCCATCCAGACCAACGAGCACGGTTGTTTCTGCGCTCATTCGGAGCCCTTCTGCGGGCTCTACCCAACCCGGGCGCTTCCCTGGTAAAGCTGGCGGCAAAAAGGGTTCATACCCTGCCCCGGCTAAAACCAGGGCTCCCCCCTCTTCTCCCAGCGTGACCGTTTCCCGTAAGGCGAAACGGCCAGGCGCCTCCACCGAGTCGTTAGACTCACAGGAGGCAACACCCCGGAAGATGGTCGCTAGGCCATCTTCCGGGGTTCCTAAAGCCGTTCCCCGAAAGGAGGACAGCAACAAAGGAGCTTCGGCTCCTTCGCCCACGCCTATTGGTGGAGCGAGTGGCTCGGAGACTGTGGTTCCTCGAAAAGAGGGCCCCCGCCTCCGAAGCCGCAACGCCCGCCTAAGGTTTCGAGGTGGAGGGAGGAAAAGACTCGCATGGCGAGCCCAACCTCCCCCAATAAGTTCTCGAAGGCGACAGCGCTTTGTCCGGCCAACAGCGCCCGTGGTTCTGCCCCCGGGAAGCGTACGGCCATTCCCGTGAGGGTCTTCAATTCGAGAAGGGCCCCCGCGTCTCCTCTGAGCTAGGCCTGGAGGGCATATTTTTTTAATGGCATCCTCCCAGGGGAGATTACTCCATAAATCCCAGGGGACAAGTCCTTGCCGATTTGATCGAAGAGCTTGAGATAGGTGTCCTAAACGTGGATGAGTTTACGCATCACTGTCCGAGAACCGCTTCATTTTCTTGCCGTCACCTATCTTTGTGCTCTTCTGATGCACAGCCTGATTTTGATTGGGGGTTGGTCGATGACCTCCATGGTAGTGATCACTTTCCCATTCAAATATCATTTTCAGGGCAACTGCCGCCTGAGAGACCACCTCGGTGGTGCTTGGCGCGGGCGCGGTGGCCTGCATTTCAGGAAATGACTGAATTCTCTATCTCAGTCGAGGAGTTTAGGTCGGTAGATGAGGCCGTTGAGTTCTTTTTCGGCAACCTCATCGCCGTGGGCCTGACTACTATTCCTAGGACGTCTGGCCGTTTTGCACGCCGACCACTCCCATGGTGGTCAGCCGTGTGTGATACTGCCCTCAAACAGAAGCGTTATGCTTACATGCGCTATAAGCGCCGCCTGAACGATTTCACTGTCGCTGAATTTCGTCGGGCTAGGGCTAGGTTCCGGTATATTTCGAAGCACGCCCGCCGCTCTTCTTGGCGGGCATACGTGTCTTCACTTAACGGGAAGACCCCATTAGCTGAGGTATGGAAGCGAGTCAAAAGGATTCGGGTCAAGTTCTCGCAGGACCCTCCTCCCGTTCTCCAGGAGAATGGGACCGCAATCTCGGACCCCGCGTCCGTGGCGGAATCCTTAGCATTCTCGAGCCGGGATGCTGCTCCGCCAGCATTCAATGCACGTCGTGATGTCGCGGAAGGCCGCCGGATGGGCTTTACCTCCAGAGGCGGAGAACCCTTCAACGACAAGTTTACTGTGAGTGAGTTGCGTTCCGCTTTCGCTTCTTGCGCGGACACCGCCCATGGTCCAGACGATGTCCCGTCCGCCATGCTTCGACACCTGGGTGAGCGAGGCATGGCCTTTCTGTTAGATTTGTTCAACAGGATCTGGGTGGAAGGTCTTCTCCCAGACTCCTGGCGAATTGCTACTGTGCTCGCCTTTCGCAAACCGGGGAGAGATCACTCTACTCCGACCGGTTTCCGCCCAATCTCTCTAACTTCTTGCGTGTGCAAGTTGATGGAGAAATTGGTAAATGTTAGATTAGCCTTTTTCCTGGACAGCGGAGGCCATCTGTCTTCCGCACAGTGCGGCTTCCGCAAGTTCCACTCACGTCGGATGCTCTGCTCCGACTGGAAAATGCCGTCTGCGAGGCTTACCTTCGTAGACAGCACTACGCCACGGTGTTTTTCGATCTGGAGTAGGCCTATGATACCGCATGGCGATACGGTATCATGGAGACTCTCCACACGATGGGGGAGAGGGGACGCCTCCCACTGTTTATATCTGAATTTTTGCGAGATCGTCTATTCCGCGTACGGGTGGGGGGAGCCCTCTCCGGCCCAAAGGAGCAGGAAGAGGGTGTCCCGCAGGGAAGTGTCCTCAGTGTCACACTCTTTGCCCTGAGCATCAACGGCATCACCTCGGTGCTGCCGAAAGATGTTCTCGCTACGCTCTACGTGGACGACCTATCGATCTCTTTTGGCGCGGCCCAGATGCCAACTCTGGAGCGTCGACTCCAACAGGCATTGAACCGCGTCTCTCGCTTTGCCGAAGCGCACAGGTTTCGGTTTTCTTTGGCCAAGACTAAGGTGGTGCACTTCTAGCGCCATCCATGGCTTTACCCAGACCCAGATTTGTTTCTTAATGGGGTGCGCCTGGATGTGGTTGAGTCGCACCGTTTCCTTGGTCTTGTATTCGACCGACACCTCACCTGGGGGGCTCATATTCGCAGCCTTAGGGTCTGTTGTACCCGCGCCATGGACATTCTCCGCTCCGTGACGTTCAGCGCTTGGGGCGCTGATAGGGCTACTGCTTTACTTTTTTATCGATCCTTTGTTCGCTCGAAGCTCGACTACGGTTACGAGTTTTATGCATCCGCAGCCGAGCGTTTATTGCGGAAGGTGGATTCGATCCACCACACCGGCCTTCGCCTTGCGACCGGTGCCTTCCGCACTTCCCCTATTGAGAGCCTGTTGGTCGATGCTGGGGAGATGCCACTCGCTCTGTGCCGCGTGCAGTGCATCATTCGCATGTACGCGCAAGCCCGGCGCCTCCCTCAGTCGCCAACAGCTCTCACTGCATCCACAGCTGATTTCGATGGTGCCTATGCCGCCGAGAGACGCCAGTCATACCCTAAGCCCTTTGGGTTTAGGGCCAGGAAACTCCTTCGAGAGCTAGATATAGCTCTCGGGCCGGTGGCGCCCCTGGTTCTGCCCAGAAAGCTACCCTGGAGGGTACCACATTTGGCTATTTGTCGCCACGCCTCTGCTCCCAAAGCTTGTACTGCGCCGGGAGTATTGCGTTCGACCTTTTTGAAGCACACCTCGTGTCACGCTGGAACCTTACCAGTGTATACGGATGGCTCCAAGTCCCAAGAAGAGGTCGGCTTCCACGCTGTATCCCCTCTGTTTGAAGTCAGCGGGGCTCTGCCAGGCGCTGCGTCTGTCTTCACGGCCGAGCTGGTGGCAATACACCACTCGGTATGGGAGATTACGCGACGTGCCCGGTTCGGAGACCGGATTGTGATCTATAGCGACTCACAAAGCGCCCTGAGTGCTCTCGCGGCATTGGAATCTCCGCATCTCCTGATTCGCGATATTCGTGACGCCACGGTTATGGCGATCCGGGCAGAGGTCGAGATTATCTTCTGCTGGGTTCCTGGACATGTAGGAATTACTGGGAATGAGCGCGCTAAAGAGTCTGCACCGGACCAGCGTTTCGCTCTTCCTCACACCGACTACATGGCAGGAATACGGGCAGCTCTTCGGACAGCTTGGCAAAGAAGATGGGAGACGGTCGAAGGGAACTTAAAGTTGCGTGCCATTGCGCTGCGACTGTTCCTATGGACCTATCCCCCAATGCCGCGACGGCCTTAGGTCGCTTTCTGTCGTCTCCGAATCGGACACACTCGTGTGACCCATCGCTATTTGATGGAGCGCTCGCCTGTGCCCTATTGCGACGACTGCGTCGTCCCCCAGACTGTTCGGCACATTCTTGTCGAATGTCCCAGTCTGGGTGATCTTCGCGCACGTTACCTGTCCCGTTACCGGGATGGGCGGGGTCGCTACCGCCTGTCCTTTGTACTCGGGACGAGTGCGTGCACATTCACTGGTGTACTTGTTGACTATTTCTGGGATGCCGGCCTTCTCCCTTTCATTTAACTAGGTTTAGTTGTTGTTTTTGTTATTGTTTTGTTATTGTTATTTCTTTTTATTGTTGTTTCCTGTTCAAATTTTTTAAAGTAGCCTAGAACTAGGCTGTTTGTTTACGGCGACTTATGTCTAAGTGGGCATTCGCCAGATAGCCCCTTAAAAAAAAAAACCCAAAAAACCTATGCTTCCTTAGGGGAACCTCCAAACCTCTCTGACCAGAGAGGAGGCTTACTCCTTTCATATGCTTAGGGGTGCAGGTGACCCCCTCACCTCCTATTCTAGAGGCGCCCTTGGCCGCCTCCCTCTTTCCAGCTGCAGTCCCTCCATTCTTTCACAAGGGACTGCCATGAAAGCACGCAGGCGGCCAAATATTAAGCTAACCATCTTAGGGAGTAAGGGAGGGCAGGGCAGGGCAGTCGGCCCCTGCCCCCTAACGTCGTGCACTCGTGCATTCTGACTATAGGGAGCCAGCGTACCTGTCCCCCTCTTTTCTCGACGGATGCCGGTTCGCCGGCCTAAGAAGAGATGACAAAAGGTACCTCTAAAGAAATTGTTGAGATGGACATGGTCGCTGAGGTGACCTAGCCCCAGACGGTATGATGTTCAATGAGTCCGCCCCTGTGCAAGCTCTTCCTCAGACTGCTTGGTTCCTTGAAGGCTCCACTGTAGGTTGCACGTATTTTATTTCTGGCCGCCATGCCGATGGGCTGCCAGGTCACTAGGCGGGAGGAGTGGCCTCAAACTGCAGCACCTGGCTTTGCCGTCCCCGTGTTCACCCCTCGCAGAGCGGGCTACTGCATGGAGCGATGAACGTTTGCGTCCCGTGCTAAAAAAAATGGGTCACCATGCCCATGCCCAATGATGAATTCAAAAAAATACTCCCTCTTTACCTTTACCTCAGGCAGCTCCCCTGAAAAAACGGAGGTGGACCCTCCAAATTTCTTCTACCGGAGAGGAGGCTTACTCTCCTTTGCCTACGGTTTAGGGCCCCCTTCCCTCCTGGATGCTCCTTTGGGTACCTCCCTCTTTCCAGCTGCAGTCTTTCCTTTTCTCTTACAAAGGACTGTCAAGAAAGCACGCAGGGGGCTGAAAATTGACCGCTCCAGGTTGGAGCGCGTCGATAAGCCAACCCCCTCAGGGGGGCAAGGTCAGGGCCCTTCGTCCTTGCCCCCTAACACCCTGCACTCATGCGCTAAGAGCCTATAGGGGGTCACTGTACATGCCTCCCTTTCTTCCTCGATGGATGCCGGTTCGCCGGCGTGGCGAACTGGCATTGGGTAAAAAAAAGTACCTCGCATGGGATCTGTGATGTCTCGGTGGGGAGGGGGCACATGGAAGCTCCCCATTAGATGGACATGGTCCCTGATGTGACCCTGCATCAGAGGGTAGGATCTTCAATGGGTTTGAACCCAGGCTCGGTGCCAATCACAGAACCCGTGTCCGCCTCTATGCACGCTCTTCAGACGGCTCGGGTCCCCAAGGCATCACAAGGAGAGGAAGGATCTCCTCCTCTGGCTGTTGCTCCTATGATAGGCAAGACGTCTAAGAGCAACATGATCCATCAGAGAAGAGCTCTAGCTAGTCTGATTGGTAGCGAGCCGAAGGTGACCCGTTTCTTGGAGGGAAGCCTTTCAGCGAATGCGTCGAATCCCTCAGAGGCGGCCATGATTACTTCCCTTCGTACACTAGATGGCACGCCTATGAGTCTGACTCCGCACTCTACCATGAACTTCGTGAAAGGAGTAGTTTATGCGAAGGAACTACTCAATAGATGACATCACCTTAGAACTGGCCGACCAAGGGGTGATCAAAGTCGAGCGTGTAATGAGAAAACAGGAGGGGGGCCTCGAAGCCTACCATTACACTCTTCGTCACGTTCAACTGTGACAAGCTCCCTGGGTCGGTGCGTGCCTACATCGCCTTCAGCGCATTATCCGGCCAACAGCGCCCGTAGTTCTGCCTCTGGGAAGTGTACGGCCATTCCCGTGAGGGTGTTCTCTTCGAAGAGAGCCCTAGCGTCTCTTCCGAGCTAGGCCTGGAGGGCATATTCATTCAATAGAATTGCCTCGGACTCCATATCAACTGGGAGGGTCTGCGGAGACTCCTCCCCTCCCGTTCCCCGTTAACTATATTTTTGCAGGCGACCATGCTGGGCGCGCCCCCCCCCTGCCCACCCTCCCGTGGTATAAGCGTTTTGCGCCCCCACCACAACGAGACTGGGGCCGGGCAGGAAGATGCACGATTTATACCCAGCATGATGTCTCCATTCTTCTCTTCCGCTTTAGATTCCTCCTTTCAGGCAGTAGTTGTGCAGCTGCACCTGGATAGGAGGTATACTGTTATTTCCGCGTACATTACACCATCAGCTGACCTGGACGCGGGGGACTTCATCGGCGCCAAGGCACGGTTGTCGAGGCCCTTTCTCTTACTTGGAGATCTAAACTGTAGCCCCCCCTCCCATCTGGAAAGACTATTCGATTAATCCCATGGGTCAAGTCCTTGCCGACCTGATCGACGAGCTGGAGATGGGTGTCCTAAATGAGGATCTATCTTTGTGCTCTCCGGATGCACAGCCTAATTTTGGGTGGGGGCTGGTCGATGACCTCCATGATAGTGATAAGTTTCCTGTTCAAATATTTCATGGGCCACTGCCGCCCGAGAGCCCGCCCCGGTAGTGCTTGACGCGGATCAAAAAGATACGGGGCAAGTTCTCGCAAGACTCGCCTCCCTGTCTCCAGGAGAATGGGACCGCAATCTAGAGCCCCGCGTCCGTGGCGGAATTCTTCTCCGCATTCTCTAGCCGGGATGCTGCTCTGCTAGCATTCAATGCGCGTCCTGATGTCGCGAAAGGCCACCGACTGGACTTTACCTCGAGAGGCAGAGAAGCCTTCAACGACAGGTTTACTTTGAGTGAGTTGCGTTCCACTCTCGCTTCGTGCGCGGACACCGCCCCTGGTCAAGACGATGTCCTATACGCCATACTTCGACACCTGGGTGAGCAAGGCATGGCCTTTCTGTTAGATTTGTTCAACAGGATCTATGTAGACGGTATCCTCTCAGACTCCTTGCGAATCGCTAATGTGCTTGCTTTAGGCAAACTGGGGAACGATCACTCTTTCCCGGCCGGTTTCCACCCAATCTCTCTTAACCTCCTGCGTTTGTAAGTTGATGGAAAAATTAGTAAATGTTAGATTAGCCTTTTTTCTTGACAGCGGAGGCCATCTGTCTTCTGCACAGTGCAGTTTCTGCAAGTTCCACTCCACATCGGAAAATGCCGTCTGCGAGGCCTTCCTTCGTAGACAGCACTACGCCATGGTGTTTTTCGATGTCGAGATTGTCTATGATAGCGCATGGTGATACGGTATCATGGAGACTCTCCACATGACTGGGGCGAGGAGGACGGCTCCCAATCTTTATATTTGAATTTTGGCGAGATCGTCGATTCCGCGTAAGAGTGCGGGGACCCTCTCCTGCCCATTGGAGCAGGAAGAGGGTGTCCCGCAGGGAAGTGTCCTCAGTATCACACTCTTTGCCCTGATCATTAATGGCATCACCGCGGTGTTGCCGGAAGATGTTCTCGCTACGCTCTACGTGGACGACCTTTCGATCTCTTTTAGCGCGGCCCAGATGCTAACTGGAGGGTCGACTCCAACAGGCATTGACGAAGCGCACAGTCTTCGGTTTTCCTTGGCCAAGACTAAGGTGGTGCACTTCTTCCGCCATCCGTGGCTCCACCCGGACCGAGATTTGTTTCTAAATGGGATTCACCTATAAGTGGTAGACTCGCACCGTTTCCCTGGTCTTTTATTTGACAGACGCCTTACCTGGGAGGCTCATATTCGCAACCTTAGAGTCTCTTGTACCCGCGCCATGGACATTCTTCGTTCCATGACGGTCACCGCCTGAAGCGCTGATAGGGCTACTGCATTACTTTTTTTTCGATCCTTTGTTCGTTCGATGCTCGACTACGGATGCGAGTTTTATGCATCCGCAGCCGAGCGTGTATTGCGGGAGGGGGACTTGATCCACCAAACCGGCCTTCGCCTGGCGACCGGTGCCTTCCGCACGTCCCCCATTGAGAGCCTACTTGTCGATGCTGGGGAGATGCCACTCGATCTGCGCCATGCACACTGCATAATTCGCCTTTACAGGTGAGCCCGCCTCCTCCCTCAGTCGCCAATAGCCGCTGAGAGACGCCAGTCATAGCCTAAGCCCTCTGCTTTAGGGCTAGGAAACTCCTTCGAGAGCTTGGTATAGCTCTCGAAACGGTGGCACCCCTGGTTCTACCCAGGATGCCACCTTGGAGGGTAACACTTTTTATGAGTATTGCGTTTGGCCTTTTTGGAGCACACGAGGGGGAAGGGGGGGGATGCGGGCCTGCCCTCGACGCCGGAGCCCGCTTCCTTGTTGCCTTTTTTGCTGTTTTTGTTTCGTTTTTTAGCCTTTGTCGTTTTTTATCGTTTATTTGTTTTTTAATATTGCTTAGTAGGTGGCTGTGGTTAGTACGGCGACTTTATTCCCCAAGTAGGCAGTCGCCAGATGAGCTCCTAAAATTTAAAAAAAAGGTTAAAGTATTTGCATTGAGTGCTAACTGAAAATCCAAAGACTATGAGATGTAGGGTGGGACTCTTCATCTCTGTGGCCCTCTCTCCTGATTTTCTTCATCTTTGTGACCCTGCCCCCTGTTTTATTTTTTATTCAGATTGACTAAACATCTATCTATTCTATGACTGTTCCATCACATTCCAATCTACCTCTGTATGTACAGCCTTCACAAATCTAAAACAACTTCAACAGTGATTCGCATTAAACGAAATGTCCCTCCCCCCCTCCCACCCCAATCAACAGCCACACTCTTTTCCCCCACAAACATGAATCAAACAACTACCAACACACGCTCTTCAGCCAACTTCCCAATCAATTGTAACCCCACAATGTCGATGCCTAAACCACCGCATGTCCTTCAGGTAACCACATCCAACCCGCCATACAGGGAATACTTCCAAAGACTAACTTTGAGTAAGACATACATGCATCATTCTATAAAGGTTGCTTATATGCAAGATTCAAACCGTCCTAAACAGTCTCCTCCACATTGCATCTAGCTCTTTTAAAACCATCCCTATAGACCACGACCACACAGAAACCAAAATTCTTCTCACCAAAGACTACTTTAAAGATGATTGGCACACAATTTTTCAGCAAACTGTTCTCTCCCTCTCACTAATACCCCAATACCCCCAACATCATGCCATAAAAAAACATCACCCTCTCACTCACTACACCCAATTATTAGCAAATCTTCCCCCAATCCCACTGAACTAGAACACAAACATACACACATACAAACTCACTCACTTCACTCGTAAAGCACTTTAAAACCAGCAGGCCAAAACTGCGCTTTTCTCAGCCATCTCAAACCATCTTTCAATATAACCTTCGCCGGGAAAATTAACTATCGAGCATTCCAAACCACTCTATAATCTCAAACCGCTCCATCGACTTTTAACCATTTCGAAGTAAATCTCCGCCCTTGTCCCTTCCTCCAAAGACTTTTTCAACGGATAACTCCCAAATTAGAATTCTGCGACCCACCTGATTAGTATTGCCCATCCACTACATTGCTGGTTTGGGAAATAGTTTTAATTTGGCTTACCACAGATAGCCCTTCTGTTCTATAGTTATTTTTTACTCTCTTAATTAAAAAAAACACGGCTGGTATATAAGGTTGAATCCAATAGCCCCTTTCTGTTATTCTTGGACTTATGATGGAAGCCACTCTCTTCCGAAACCTGTCTTCTAAGTGAAGAATTTGATTAAACTGCATCATCCTTCTCTTCATTCTTCATAATCCTTCTGGCATTGCGCCATTTTACTTTTTTTTTTTTGCACAATTAAAAAAAACATCTTGTGTTCTCTTCCTCTATAAGAATTGGGTTTTATTTCAGCTTGCCGCCAGTTCACCAACAATTGCTCTGCCTAGTCGAAATTTCCAGTCTCTCTCAAGAAGTGTCCCCACCCAAGAAGGAGCTTCAACCGCTGCAGTTTACTGTATATCACCACATTCCCCACCGACTGCAAGGCTATTTTCACAGGCTGATGCCTCATTCTCTTCCGCCAACTCTTCCGGCTCCTCTCCCGTTTCATCATCTCCCACTTCGCCTGCCAGTTCCTCAACACTGCACCAAAGGCCCTCGTCTCTTCACGTGATCAACTCTAAAGTGCCAAATGTCAAACCATTCCGTGCAACAAACCGACGGAAATCTGTTGGGCACGTGCCTGTCTCCCCCTTAGCTCGTACCCCTTCTCCCTCCCCTGTTCCCGCCTCTCCAACAAGATCACCTTCGCCACTAGTTCATCACCACCACCACCACCACCATCACCACCATCACCACTGCCCAGGTTCTTCCAACACAACTCAAAGTTACTCTCCCGGGACGACGCTCACTCCCACTTCGACGAAGAAGTGCCTCAATCGACCGAAGAGCGCTGAGCCCGGGTCACCCCTGCTCCGTCGAGCACTTTCTCCCGATCGACTTCACCCTCGCACGGCTGAGAACAAAGCTCCCCCAACAATTAGTCCCCTAGCTACGCCCCCCAAAATGACTGCCACACCGAGAGTTACGATTACAACGCAGACGCCGTCGCAACGCTATTCAGCGAGTGTTTGCTTACCCGCATCCTCACTTCCTCCAAGTACGTTAGTAGAAGCCCCCGAAGAGCTGGATTCTCCTGATAAATGCCCAGAATCTCCACCAAGTAATGGTTCTATTGTGTGTGCAACTTTGAAGGACTCTCGAATAAATAAAACATGTTTATCAGAAACGCCATGTGAAAGAAATAAAAAATATTTTTCTGTGTCCATAGATGGTGAATGTCCGTTAACAAATGAAACATGTGGTAGTGTTAAAGGTGGACTGGCCTCTTGTAGTCTAAGTCGTGACGGTTCATCTGTGAATACATCAACGGAAAATAAAAATAAAAATGAGATGTACAATCAAGAATTGGAGGCAAAGAGAACTACTGCACAAGAGAAGAGAGAATTGTTCAAATCTTCCAAAGAACGAGACCAAACATCATAGAACAAACTTTGTCAGTTCCTCAATGATGGACAAGTCCTTAATGATCGCAGTTACGTCTCGATCCATTAGACTCCTCTCTTCTTAGGATACTCAGAAATAAAAGGGGCCAACGAAAACCTAATGCTCACATCTTGTAAGAAGTCTGCTAATAACTGTGATTTTTGTATTGTGTTAATAGGATTTTGTCGTATTATTAGGGTTGGAAAGTTATTGAAACATTCCTTAGTAGAAATTTTATTCTTCATTTTTGTATATTATGCCCAAACAATATATATATATATATATATATATATATATATATATATATATATATATATATATATATATATATTATAGGGTGATGCACAAAAAACAGGGGGTAGATTTTTTTTTTTTTTAAATTCTAGTGAGATACCATCTTAATTGATTAATTTTGGTGTAAAAACTATTTTGCTAATTTTTCCGGAAGAAAAAATAATATTTAAAGGTAGCGCCCAGTAATTGAATATTGCTAATTTCCATGGCACCTGGGAGGTATAGCAAGCACCATATTACTTTTTTTTTATAGTGGAAGTTCCCCAATAGACCTACCATACCACTTCCTTTTTTCCTTTTATTGGAAAAAAAGGGATTCTCTATTCATTTGATGCAGCTGCGACAATGGTCTTCTTTGATTTGTCAGTGACCTTTTTTCTGTAGTGCGACACAACCTGCAACAAATATTGATTTGCTCCTCGTCATTTTTAGCAATTTGTTATAGTCCTCCATGAGCTTGACTCCTCTTTCAACAATCTCATTAACGACTTTAAGATCATTAACAACACTTTTAGCAATACAAAAGCTTTCTACTTGTGGCCAATCACTAACAAATGTGTTTAAAAAAGTGGAAGCTAGCCCAAGTGTATCGAAGAAGGAGACTGTGTTTGTTGTCACAAAGTCTCAAAGCCTCTTCTTGCCGTAATTTCCTTGGTCTATTTTGGTTTTCTTGGGTGGATCTGCATCTGCTGGATTCTTCAAAGCATCTTTCATTTTTTCCTTTGTCTTGAATGAGACAGAATCATCAAAGAAAGCCAATGCAGTTCATTTTTCTGAGAGATACCAGAGATGGTTTTGAAATTTATTCAAGGCGTTGTTGGCAATCTTTTCATTTGTTCCTTTGTAGGAATGAAGTTCCTCAAGAATCATTAAATCATTCCGTGGAGCACTTTCTGCCTTTGGGGCAGAAAACCAGTGCTTTACATAGATTGAAGTGGCAAATCTGCACTTATCTTCAAAACCTTTTGCTTCCTTTGATGAAATTTTGAATTGGCTTTTAAACATGAAAATTTTGATGGAATATATGAGTTTTGCCTTCCATCTAATCTAGCTCTGTGGTATGCTCCAGGTTTCTTGAATTTCACACCACTAGATGGAGTTTGTCCCAGTATTATTATTGTCAACTTCAAGAGTTCCTTGTAATCATCTCGAATCTGCTTTTCTTCAATTAGTTTTGTACAAAATTTCACCATCTCATCTTTCTGATCTTGAGGATAATTTTCTAAGGTGTCAAATTTCTCTTGGTTCATGGCTGTCCATGATTTTTCAACCTTTTGAATAAGGGGATATCAGGACCAGAAAAATCTGAAAGAGCAGGTGCTAAAACTGCTTCTAAAACAACTTCAAGTATGTGATGTCTACAGGGAAGCCACAATAAGTCTCTCTCTAATTTTTGTGTCAAAACACATACCTTTCACTTTGTGTGATTTCCCAGTCAAGCATCATTTGATGAACTGCTTCTGCCATACATTTGCCAGTGCCCTTAGGAATTTTTGGCACTCCAAGTAGCTGTTCTGTACCCCTGTCGGATATTATATCGGCAGGCGATCCACGACTACTTCTGATATATCTTCAAGAAGTTTTCCATCTCAGTGAACTATTAAAGGCTTCTCTGATTCAAAGTGTTTTTTTAAGTTCTCACTGAATGTCTTTCTTGATTTCTGTCGAGCTCGACGGATGGTAGAGTAGCTGACATTAATGTCTTCAAGGTTCTTCCCTACACTCTTAATTGTAGGAATAATAACAAGGGAGGCTGAGTGGTCACTTATCTTTGCAAAATCCAAGGAAGAAAGAAGATTTTTATTCAGTATTTTAGCCTTTCTCTTTGGTGGACCTTTTGATGCTGAGGATTCCGAATCATGGATTATTTCTACTTCTGTTTTACTTGAAGCATTGCTGGAACTAGAGCTCGCAAGAACAAGCAAACGAAGCTGTCTGCCGTTTCTTTTTTACTTTATTTTCTCTGGTCGCAGTTGCTTTTCAAGTTCATGCTGTTGTTCCTTTTTATCTATGCCAATCATTATTCCTTTCCTTCCTTCTCTCTGTAGACGAAGAAACTTTATCTTATTCATTGGTCATTATTTCATTTGCATCAACATGTACAATATCAAATGTTCATGTAGACTTTCCTTCGATTTCTTTTCCTTTTCTCTTGCATGCAAGGATTTTTTCTCTTTGCTCTTTCTGAGTTGTTTCCATTCTTCATATAATTTCCTAAGTTTCTTTACTGCATTACATTTTGAGTGATTAGTATCCTAGCTTTTTGCCACGTATCTAACACATCACTGATAGTTACATTAAAAGCTTGTTTATCACTCTTATGATTCATCAGTAAACATAGAACTTCTTTTTTTTTTAAGGTAACTTGCTATGGCTCAAGTGTGTTATTGGTTGACCAATCAACCAAACTTCGCTTGAACTTCTAAGTGTCATAATGAATCAACTTATTTTTTTGTATTTGGATACATCAGGATTAGCGTCACGGCATCACATAACAACTTCCTCTGACTGCAAGCAGCACACTGACTCATAGACTAAAGTTTGTGCACTGAGTCATGTCACACTATCACATATACACATTTTGCCTTCCCTTAACCTCTGTCACCAATTGTTGACCGTCTATTTTATTAGTCAAAATATACAGAAATTTATATTCCATTGGAATCTAAATTATTGCTACACACACAATATTATTCCCTAATGTATCTGTAATGCAAGAACAATATTATCAATGAGAATTATTAGATGATCTTGAGTTTATCTCGAATTTCACTAAATCTGAAATAGTCAAGTGCCGGGCGCTACCTTTAAACATCATTTATCTCACTCAAAAACGTGAAAACAAATCAATTGAGATGGTATCCTGCTAAATTTTTCATGGTCGTATTTTTTGCATCACCCATATATATATATATATATATATATATATATATATATATATATATAAAATCTCCTAGTGATTTTATTTTTATTTCAAATTGATGTTTTCATTTTTGTTACCCTTTCATGCCAGAATTAAAGATAGATTAATAAATTCTAGCTTGAAAGATTATCAGTTTACAATTGTGATTGCTTTTTCTGTTTGAACCATGACAGTTAAATTGATGTTGTTATTATTATTACTTCCTTGAAATAGAAGTGAGGACATAGTTCCAAAAAGTCTTGCCTACTGAAACTGACCATTTTTGAGAACTGTGACCTATAAAGTTAATCCATCTTCCATCTAGACCAGAAATGGGATGCCGCATTTCCGACAAGAGGATTGACTTTCTCGGCACAGCCCTCACGAATAGATGCAGTTTCAGGAACGTAATCATACTTACCCCTGCTAATTTGCTTTAGAATTTCTATTAAAATTATTTATTCTCTCAAATTGTTTGTCGGGTTGATCTTTACCAGAGGTCTCTGAGAAGTTATTAAAAGTAGTTCTAAGATGGAGGTGGGAAAGATAAGTTGGGTAGTGTTTTCAGGTTTTTGGAGGCTTGCAGCGTGGCAAGTCGAAGGGAGATGTCGGTTTATATTATTTTTACATTCATGTAAGGAGGAAGGGGGTCCTGACCACAGGTAGGCCAGATAGACTGGTCCTAGGGGGGCTTTAGAGTAGGGCGTTTTTGCCGCTGGTTTTATAATGTTGTGGTTCGGTGGAGTTGGGAGAAAGTGACCTAATAATTAGGTATACTGGTGGCGAGAGGGGCGGGGGGAGGGATCACAGTTTACTTAAAAATTGTGGCTATCATGTTTAGGTGGTTTTCAATGCGGATAATTATTGTTTCTGTGTAGAGACGGCGTTTTAGGATAGTGTTTGTGCAACAAGTTACGATGCGGAGAGCACTGTTTTGGACGGTTTGTATCTTGTGTGGCTGTGTATTAGATATGGTGGTTTCAATAGTTTAGGCTTTACTTTCTTTTCACTTCCTACTCTTTATATATTTTTTTCTGTCTGTCCCGATCATCATTCCTTCCACACTGATTGGGTGGTGTGTGTAATTACATAAGTTGACCTTTTTCTTCTCATTAAATGAAAAAAAAGTAATAAAAACTGTGATGTTTGCCCTTTGCAAATTGTTTAAAAACTTAGGTTACAAATAATGGCATATAAAGATTGAAAATACACCTGAATTATTGTTGAGAGTAGTTGGTTAATTGTACAGCAGATTACTTTTATATTGTTTCTTGCTTTTAAACAAATAGTATTCATATAAGTTTGTTAAATTGAATATTGAGAATAAGTAATCCATTGGAAAGTTATATGTATTTAATGTATATCAATGATCAAGTTTAATGAAAATGTTGGGCTCTAGCATTTCTTTTCTCTCAGCAGCTGTTTATACATCGTAAACAACCATTTGGTATGAAATGCATATTAATTATTTTTTATAACAGCTTGCCTCACGATGGGTGGACGTAGGTTAATGGCTAGATTTTTCTTGGTTCGGACGTAAATTGACCCCATTTTTTTTCTTTGATTGTTTCCCTTCCTTATCTCGTAATTTCTGCTTCATTTTTGGTCTTATAATAGATCCATTTGACTAATGGCGAGTGATACCAATAAGTTTACTCACTTGACTATCAGACCTCTTGCTACCTAACGTGCAGCCAACATAGGCAAGTACCCTTAGTTCTTCATCCCTCACCATTGGGTACCAATAAAAAAATTTAGAACTGCATCTTTCTGTGCGACCTTGGCTTTCCTTTTGACCACAAGGTAGGATAACTTAGCTCCCCCGCTTGGAGACACGAGAAACCACCTCCACTGTTACAAAATCCCTCAGACCCCTCTTTTCCTATCTTTTTCAATCCTGCCGGCAAACCACCCACATGTCCCTTATTTCCTACCCATTTCCTCGCCCTTATTGTCGCAGTTTAGCCACACTCACTTCCCCTACGTTATCTTCCCCCTCTCAGACGTCCCCATACCCCCAATAAACGTTCATGTTCGACTGTGGGTGCTCGGTAGGCGATCCAATCACCCCCACCTTCTACTTACTTTTGACCCTTACCTCCCCTCCGCACCTCTACTGGAGTATAGGAGACCCAGGAAACGCTGACATTTCTACGTTCAATTCCTCATTGAACCGATTCGGGCATTCGACCTCGGCTTGTAAAAACCCAGCTCTGTGCTTCGAATTCTATAGCAGCTCTCCTGCGCAAATGCCCTGGGGTACCTCCCGCGTCCTCATGAGACTGCTCAATTTGATATGGTTCTATTATTCCTTGCGCAACTCTCTTATTTATTGGTGCAGAGTTAAAGGACCCAATTGATTCTCGGTCCGCGTTCCATCGATAGTGTGTGTATTCGCGCCTTTCTTTTCTCTCCACCCGTTCGTGACCAGTTCGCTCATCTTTGCCCACTCGCGGTGTCACCTTTAAATATCCAGACTGACCTGCATGAAGTGGTTGTCTGCCTCTCCATGGGACGGCAAGTACACTGCATGTTTAGTCTATTTCCCTCTTAATTACCGGCCTCTCAGAAAGCTTTCGGCCCAGTCCCGTGGTGGGTGGGGTTCCGCTTTTCTGAGAAAGCCTCGTCAGGGATAGTGAGTAACTCATTCTTCTCTTAGGGATGGCAGGTGGGGTCTGGTGGTCGGTAAAATGACTTTTCTCCTTCCTCTCTGCCACTCGACTTCTCTTTCTTATGTTATTCTCCTATTTTCCTACCTCTTGATGATAATCAGTTTCGCTGAGTGTGATACACTTGCGTTAATCGGTGATCACTCTCCTCTCCCGATAAAAAAAGTAATAATTGTGACTTTAGATTCACTTTATCTGTTACCGCCATACACTCGTCACATTTCCCATCTTGGGTCAATTTCCATATCCTTTGTCAACTTGTTTGTCCAAAACTGTACCGACCCCACCCCTTTTCGCAAGAGAGGTGAGGATTATGATCGTCTTTCTCCTTAGAAGAGCTGCCGCAGGCTCTTTGACCACATCGACCCACTGCTCCTTGCCCTCATGGAATCTCCTACTCACTCCTCTATCAATTCCACGCTTACGTTTCTCCCAGATCTTTATAATCGCATCCAGCTTAAGGGCAGTTTTCCTGCAAGATCATGGAAAATAGGGTGTCTTTGCGCCTCTTCCTGAAGTACGTTGTTAGCACTATCCACCTATTTATTCTCACAGACCACTATTTGATATACGAGACCCGATTGTTCTTGCATGAGCTTTCTCTCAGGTTCCATTAGGTTGTTATCACTTTCTGGATGCCTTACCAGGTTGGGGTACCTGACACTGAAGCGTCTGGCCCTGACGAAGGTTCTTACCTAATCGCTGGTTGGTGTAAACGCAAAATAGTTGGTATCCCCTTCCCCACAAACATACACAGATAGACAGGATCCTGGTGCCTTTGGACTCACCAGCAATTGTTATTCTGATTTTTATGTTGGTTTCATCGGGTCGGGGAGGGGGCTGGGGAGTCATGGCCGACTTACTTATGATGTTGCACCTTAACTCGTAATTAGTCTTTTCTTCTGCCTCTCATACTCTCTGATAAAACCACTTTTCTCCTTCCTGTCTCCCCCGCCCCATTTTTATTTTTACCACGTCCGCATAACAACTTGGCTGAATGGGCCTCGCTTGTGTCAATCTACGCTCACCGTCCCCCATCAAAACAAACCCTTCGCTTCAGGCGAATACCCTCGTCCTCGAATTCTGCGGAATTTTACGTATCCTTAAAGGCGCTCATTATGATCTGCCTACTCCCGGAAAATTCGTGAACCGGAGTAACATCTTCCCACTCTACCGCTGCGAGATTCGTCTGCTCCTGCAGGAGCGTTTGACCTCTTCCAATAACATAGTCATCTTATGCTACCTTGCCCTCCAACCTCAATGTAGTGACAACAAAACTAATCGGCTCGGACCCATTTTGACACCCTTGTTTTTCTTCCGTTTCCTCATCTCTGCCATTCTAATCTTTCCGCTCTAGAGAGGTTGGCGGGTCTGGCCCGACTTCATATAAGCCATATCAGAATAAACCAATGGAAACATCCTCCATTCCATTTCTCCACCTTAGGTTGTACTAGACTCACCGCATCCTACTTGTCTGTCTAGTTTCTACTCACTCTTGAAGATTGGAACGCGCTTACATCAATCCAATTGGCGATTGTCCTCCCATTAAAAAAAAAAATCTCATTTCTCTGCTATCGTCTCTTATTATTGTTCCAAATATTTGCGTCATTCTGCCCGAAGGAGCTCAATTCTTTATGGACAAAAGTTTCCTTTCCCCTCTTCCGCTACTTCCCGTCCCACTACAATAGCATTTGTGCTAAGCAGGACACACTAGTGTCAATCCGCGGTCATCACTCTTTTAAAAACGTATAATAATAAACGAAATGCACTCTATTTAATAGAATATCATTAAAAGTACTAAGGTGCCATCATCCACAATTTTCTGTTCAAATTGTCTTAAATTGTAGCTTGTATCAATGGTAATTAAATACTTAACTTTCGTGTTTTTCGCTTTTACCCTTTATAATGTATAAATCAAGTATTTCATGTTTGTTCCACAAAATAAGAATTTAAATTACTTTATTTCATCTGCGAAAAATACAGATTTTCCCAACATAGTCATTTGTTAATGTGAATTTTAATAGTTTTATGAATATGGCTGGTCACATTTCTTTGGGTAATCATTAAAATGGTTATTTAATTTGTCCCTGGCCTACCTACGCTCCTGCCTGTAGGTCAGCAGCTTCGATGAACTCCGCCGTGAGCGCACGAGGTTCTCACCAAGTTCCAACAATCTATGGATCTATATTTGTCTTAACTTGTTCAAGGGTTGAGTGTGTTCTCATTATGTCAAACTTGGGTAATGATGTAAGAATCACCCGAGTGGCGTTTGTTTGGTTGTTGGGAGCAACTGGATGTGTGATTTTCCATCCAGGCCAGTGGCTTCTCGGGCTGTGCCCCTGACTCTTAATCTCTCAGTGACTGGTGGGAGTGTAGATGTCTTATGGATTGGCGGCATCCTCCTGTAGGCGAGCTTCTGATGGTGGACACCCTTGGAAGGTGCACCGTCCCGTCGTCCACATCAAACAAATAATGCTTATCGATTTGAAGCGAGGCTCTTTTTTGTTTGTTACTTCTTGAAGTCAAAAGGACAAAAAGCCGAGTATTATTGCCATGCATAGGGAAATGTAGATTTTGTTCACTTTAAACCAGTAAGCAATTTAAAGGTTTATGAAGGACTAGAATTGTATGCATTTCACTACTGTACTTTATTATCCAATTGATTTAGAAGTATTGGATACTGTTGTAAAAAATGATGTAAAACTGTATAAAAATTATATGTTTTATACTAAATTTGTTTCCATGTCCACACCGCGAAGGGAATCACATGGTGCCCACTCAACCCTGGACCTCTAGAGTTACCTTTCCCTCACCATAAATAGATGAGGGCTCAATGAGTGGTGGAGTGAGTGAGTAGAGAGTAAGTTGCGCTACCTAATTGTGGACGAGATCAGTCCCCCGGATAATGAAGTGCACATTAAGATCAGTGACAATCGCTGGCAAGCCTGAAGGTAGTGGGAGCTGCTGCTCGTTGGTGTGGGGAAAGTGTCTGTTTTATTGTCTTGACGCAAACCCGCGATCGTGGAATGACTCGTGATTCCGCGTCATGGGTGTGAGTACCTCCATAAGGGACCCTAGTACTGCATCGGCAGGGTTGACCTGGCAAAGGAGGTCGCTTTCACACCAGTCTTATATGAGAAGACACTCCGGCAATTGAGTTCGCCTCCACAACAACATTAACCGCAAATTCTGGCTCCGTCTGACGGGGCTTATTAACTTCGTGATCCCTTTAATCTGGCTTCCATTCTGCTGGCAAAGACTAAAAGCCTCTTCCCCTTTTGGGCATTTTTGATACGGCCCCTCTCGCCATTCCGACTTCGGGAATAGATCTTCTATTGGAATCCTTGTTCGACTAATCCTGCTAACACTTCTTCCCGGTGGCAGGCTATTCTCGGACAAACTTCTTGCGATCTATAGCACGTGCAGCGGTAGGTTTTCCCTGGAAATACTTTTCAGATTGTCAAACAGGTCTCGGGTGGGACTCGAAACTTTTGCTCCTCACCGATCAACATTCTTCACATCCGCTCAAAAGATAACATCGCCGATCGTAACATCTTACTATAGCCACGCTGGAAGCACCTTCACAAAGGACTCCGTTCCGTGACGTTCAGCACTTGGGGTGCTGACAGGGCTACTGCTCTACTTTTTTATCGATCCTTTGTTCGTTCGAAGCTGGACTACGGATGCGAGTTTTATGCATCCGCAGCCGAGCGTTTATTGCGGAAGGTGGATTCGATCCACCACACCGGCCTTCGCCTTGCGACCGGTGCCTTCCGCACTTTCCCCATTGATAGCCTGTTGGTCGATACTGGCGAGATGCCACTCGCTCTGCGCAGCGTGCAGGGCATCACTGGCCTGTACGCGCGAGCCCGGCGCCTCCCTCAGTCGCCAACAGCTCTCACTGCATCCGCAGCTGATCTCGATGGTGCCTATGCCGCCGAGAGACGCCAGTAATACCCTAAGCCCTTTGGGTTTAGGGACAGGAAACTCCTTCGGAAGCTAGATATAGCTCTCGGGCCGGTGGCGCCCCTGGTTCTGCCCAGGACACCACCCTGGAGGGTACCACATTTGGCTATTTGTCGCCACGCCTCTGCTCCCAAAGCTTGTACGGCGCCGGGAGTATTGCGTTCGACCTTTTTGGAGCACACCTCGTGTCACGCTGGAACCGTGCCAGTGTATACGGATGGCTCCAAGTCCCAAGAAGGGGTCGGCTTCCACGCCGTATCCCCTCTGTTTGAAGTCAGTGGGGCTCTACCAGGCGCTGCGTCCGTCTTCACGGCCGAGCTGGTGGCAATACACCACTCGGTACGGGAGATTACGTGACGTGCCCTGTTTGGAGACCGGATTGTGATCTATAGCGACTCACAAAGCGCCCTGAGTGCTCTCGGGGCATTGGAATCTCCTTATCCCCTGGTTCGCGATATCCGTGACGCCACGGTTTTGGCGAGCCGGGCAGATGTCGAGATTATCTTCTGCTGGGTTCCTGGACATGTAGGAATTGCGGGGAATGAGCGCGCCAAAGAGTCCGCGAGGACTCTGCGACCGGACCAGCGTTTCGCTCTTCCTCACACCGACTACATGGCAGGAATACGGGCAGCTCTTCGGACTGCTTGGCAAAGAAGATGGGAGACGGTCGAGGGGAACTTAAAGTTGCGTGCCATTGCGCCGCGACTGTTTCCATGGACCTATGCCCCCATGCCTGTCCCTTTTACGCGGGACGAGTTCGTGCACATTGACTTGTGGACTTGTTGACTTTTGGGGGGAGGCCGGGCTTCTTCCTTTTATTTAAGAAGGTTCTATTTATTTTTGTTTTTTGTTTGTTGTTGTTTTCTTTGTAGGTTGCACGCTCCTGCACCTGGGTGAGGGAGACCCTTCCCCGCTGCCGGAGATTGCTTCCTGACTTAAGTTTTTCACATTTTTATGTTTTCATATTTTTATTTTAAAGTAGCCTAGTTCTAGGCTGTCGTGTTTCCGGCGACTTATGCCCAAGTGGGCAGTTGCCAGATGGGCTCTATAAAAAAAAAACCCACTAAGGACTATATTTGGAGCATCCGGTACCGGGACACCCAAAGACGTTTCGGTTCGTGTCTTCCCATTCTACTCTATCCCACTTTTTTCCTGATTTATATATCTTTCCCCGATTTCTGAAAAATATATACTAATAAAGGAAGGGGCCCGGCAAAGGACACCTCAGAGAAGTTTCTGTCCGTGTAGCATTAGCACTTCTTCAAGGCTCCGCCCTTATACTCATCTCTTCCCTTACTTCATTTCCCCTCCTCTCTGGGACCATTTCTTTCTTCAGAGGTTGGTCCCAGAGAGGCTTTGGCCTTCTCGTTCTGAGGGGGCTAGCCCCGAGTCCTTTAGGGATCCCCTGGTGCTGCGAATTAGACTTTTAATATACATAATATACACCTCCCCCCTCCCCCCCACAATTACTTTCTTTTACTGCCCTTTATTTCCCCTTCTTCTTTCTCCTATCTAGTGGCCCTGATGGTTACCTGACTTCTGCTTGTTTTTTCGGACTGATTCTGAATTGTTCTTTTATGAAGGTCGGAGGAGGTTCGGCATCTCCACAGCCTTCGTCTGCCCATGCCCAAGGAGGAACCCATCATTGGCCTCTTTTTCTCCAGGTGAAGGACAACTCAGGTCTCCTCTTCGGTCTATAAAGATGGTATGGTAGATCCGTATCCATTCTCAAGAGGACATACCGAACGTAATTGAATCAGTTGCAATAGCACCGGGCCCTTGTAGGTCTCCGTGGTGCGGAGTCTCGAGGGAGAATGTGAAGTTATTTCTATTTGCAATGGCTAGCCATAAACCTAAAACTTCCCCTTTTCGTAAGGGTTCTCGTGCCAGAGCCTTCCCCCACTCGCCCCAGTCTGGGTGATCTTCGCGCATGTTACCTGTCCCGGTACTGGGATGAGCGGGGTCGCTACCGCCTGTCTTTTGTACTCGGGACGAGTGCGTGCACATTAACTGGTGGACTTGTTGACTTTTGGGGGGAGGCCGGCCTTCTCCCTTTCATTTAACCAGGTTTAATTGTTGTTGTTGTTATTGTTTTGTTATTGTTATTTCTTTTTATTGTTGTTTCCTGTTCAAATTTCTTAAAGTAGCCTAGAACTAGGCTGTTTGTTTACGGCGACTTATGCCTAAGTGGGCAGTCGCCAGATAGCCCCTTAAAAAAAAAAAAATTCCCCCACTCGTTGGATCCCTATGCCAACGATGTGGACCCAGATTTAGATTATCCCTCTTTCTGGTCATGAGTTCATCATCTGACACACCATTTGCAAAGGTCGGTGTATTTGACGTTAATGAATGATTTGAGTCTCGCTGTGGTGTACCCCGCCGGATGTTGTCAAGAGGTAGTGGTGACATCGTAGTCGAGGTGTCATCTCACTCTCAAAACAATCTTGTGTGAAATCTGTCTTCGATAGCCGAAGTTTCAGTAAAAGTTTCGCCACATCCACGTCTAAATTTTGTCAAAGGTGTCGTCCGTTCAAACGAATTAAGGAACTACGACCTCATCCGCTTTCAGAGCAAGCTTAGTACACAACGTGTAGGCTCTACTACACTCCCAACTGTCACACTAATTTTAAAGTTCTAACGACAGGAACTGCCGCAGGGTATTGCAGCTGGGTACCTTCATGTCCCGGTAAGTCCGTACATCGAACTACCCAGATGTTTCTTCAATGTTAATCAATTTGGATATGGTCATGCCTGTCGACATTCCCGTTCCTGCGTGAATTGTAATTCTGATTACCATGGCCCTGAATACACCAAAACACCGTGCTGTGCCAACTGCGGTGGTTCCCACAGTGCTGCGTCAATATTCTTATATGAAAAATAGGTCCTCGCTTTGTACGACTCTTCGTCTGGACTTGAGAGAGGCTCGCCAACGTGACCGAGCACAAACCTCACCTCTTGGCTGTCTCTTCTCAAACGTTTTGCGTGACGCTGGAGGAAACCGACCGTCACTTTCGAGTTTCGACACGCCTGAAGCATCTTATTGTCCATCTATCAGTAGTATCAGAATCATTCACGATATACAGTCAAAGCATCACTCTCACACAGAGATAACTAATGTTGCTCTCCTCTCTCCGGCATCTGTAGCCGGGACCGACGCTCAGGGTGAAACTCTTGAAGACATCAGACGTTATCTGAAACAATCATCTATATCGACCAGTGAAGGTTCTGCCACCCAGGCCCGAGACCCAAAGTCCCGTGGCAATAGGAAAGACTCCTCACCTGGGTCATCGACCACAAATAAACGGACAGCCTCTAGAGCTGACTCGATCGAGCCTCGAGAATGTTTAATGGACTCTTTTTCCTGTTGCTGAATATTTTCTGCCCTCAAGCCCGTCCCGCCTTTCACAGGATGTAGGCCCCCTCCCGGTCCAAACGGTGGCAGAAATACACCCACTTCCTCGTACTTTGCCCAGATCGCCTGCTCCTTCTACTCAACCGCATATTCATGATCCGATGGAAGCAGAGGATACTCCAACATCACCAGTCACGGTAATTGGATTAACCCTTCAGACAACAAAAGTCCCCTCGGCCCATGCATCCGGATCTACCGCCCGAAAATCTCTTTTTGATCTTCCGTCTGGTTGTGAGTCTGTTCCTCGGCCGGTTCCTTGAAACCATCGAACATACCCCCTGCGACTGCTCCTTCTAGGATCTCTTCTCTTGCTATAGCAGGCCCTTCAAAATCTGTTCTTCGTTCCCAGAGCTCCTTGAGACACACTTCTAACATAGCCTCAGCCACAAAAGAGAAAAAGATATCTACTGTGGTATCTAACCGTCCCACATAATATCCTTCATTTTACAATGGAATTGTCAAGGCGTTCTTCCCAAGTGGGAAGAACTCAAAGTTCTTTTGATAACTCTCCACTCCACTGTTATTTATATTCAGGAGAACAAACTGGATACACCGTCCTTTCCGACGGTACCCGGTTTTCTTATTTTAAACTCTATTGCTCCTATCAGGGTCTCGTCTAATGAGAGGGTGTCAATTATGGCTTCCTCATCCCACCATATATCTCCCATGATCCTGCATACTGCCCTCCAAGCTGTTTCCGAGAGGGTTTTACTTACAAGGCTTTTAACTCTTTGCTCTATTTACCTCCCTCCTTCTTTACCATTGTCAAGACCCGACATTTTAGAACTCATTGATCAATTGCCCTCCCCATTTTAACTACTGGAAGATTTTAATGCCCGTCACCCATATTGGGGCGACATCACTCGGAATGCCAATAGCAGTGTTTTAGAGTCTCTTTTATTATCTGACTTTCTTTGCGTTTTAAAAACCGGCGATTTTACCTCTTATCATATCCAGATGGATTTCTTTAGCTGTGTTGACCTGTCTCTCTGTTCTCCGGATTGCCTCACCGATTTTCGATGGTCAGTTCTCGACGACCTCCATGGGAGTGACCACTTTCCTATTGTCTTGTCGGCTGTTCGTCCTAGCCCTCATATTAGGTTGAAGAATAAGTTCTTGCGTTCTTTTTAATGTTGTGTTGATTTAAGATTTGTTGACGTGATTTGTGCACATATTAAGAAACAATAATAAATAATGAGAGCAAAATTTGCAAAGGTTAGGCTACGTCTCTTAACAGCGTAGACTATTACGTCTTGAAGTTGAATAATAATTCATTGCGGTTTATTTAAAAGTTGTGTTAATTTAATTTTGTTCTGTACCCTCAAAATGGAATGTCAAGTTGAAAGAAAGGCCCATTTTCGACACTTGTTGTTATTCATTTTTAATCGAGACGGGAACAATGCAAACGCAGCCAAAGCTCATCGCGATATTTGTGCTGTGTACGGAGAAAATCCTTTATCAGAAAGGACAGCTCAATGGTGGTTTTCACGTTTCAAAAACGGTCATTTTAATCTTAATGACGAAGAACGTTCTGGTCGCCCCATTAAGTTGGATGAAGATCGATTGAACGACCTTCTTGATGAAAATCCTCGTCAGTTGACTAGAGAATTGACTGTACAATTGGCGTGTGATCAGAAAACTGTAGTGACTCACCTTCATTCGATGGGAAAAGTTAAAAAACTCGGTGCATGCGTTCCGCACGCTTTGAGCGAAAGCAACAAACTTCAACGCTCCACGATTGCCACAAGTTTGCTTGCTCGTCACAAGGCTACTCGTGGGTATAAGGACAGATTTCTTCACCGCATCATCACTGGCAACGAAAAGTGGTGTGTTTATTTCAACATGAACCATCGAAAACCATGGGTTAGCCCCAATAAAAAAACACTTGCGCGAATAAAGCAAGGACTTCATCCACGAAAGACGTTGCTGTATGTGTGGTGGGATTGTGAAGACATCATTCTTTATCAGCTCCTTGCGAACCACGAGATTGTCAATGCAGAACTCTACGTTCAACAAATGTATCGACTCGCCAAAGCTATTCGTGAAAAGCGACCTCATCGACGTTATGGGGTCCTTCTGCAATACGACAATGCTCGTCCTCACATTGCCAGTATGACAAAAGACGCCATCCAAACGCTTAATTTGGAAATCCTGCCGCATCCTCCATATTCGCCAGACTTAGCTCTATCGGATTTCCATCTGTTCCGATCGCTCTCCAACAATTTGCACGGCATTTTGTTCGATACTGATGTGGAATTAAGAACCTGGTTAGACGAATTCTTCGAGTCAAAATCCAGACATTTTTACTGCAGAGGCATCGAAAAACTAGTTGAACGTTGGGAAGAAGTCGTAAATAAGAACGGAGAATACATTATTGATTAAATTCCATATTGTTATCAATTAAAAATGAAGTTTTTCTGAAATCGTTAATGGTAATAAATAAATTTGGTAAAACTGCAAGAACTTATTCCTCAACCCAATGCCACTATGCTTCTCAAGTGGGAATCAGGCCGTGTCGATTGGGAAGGTTTCCGAGAGACGTCTTTCACAAATGCCACTTTGGGGACCTTCACTGGTGTTGATAAGGCAGTAGCGTACTTCACAGCGATTATCTACAACGCAGCCATACATACCACTGCACGGAGGCAACCTACCGTTCCCTGGTGGACCTTTGAGTGGGCGACAGCCATCAAAAACTACAAGGTAGCTCATGCCCGATACCGGCGGAACCCAACCTTGTGTAACAAGGTTCACCGAAACCGATCTCGGCCGCTTCGCCAAAGATCCCTTCGTCAGGCTCGCCGAATTTCATGGCGCCGCTAAGTTTCAGCAATTTCCTCTATGACTCCTACCGCAAAGATCTGGAATAGGATTAACAAGATCAGGGGCTGTTATGCTGGCCATAATACCCCCATACTCAACTTACAGGAATCCATAGAGAATGATAGCCTGGCGGTCAGGTATGCTTTGGCCGACCATTTCCGAGCCGTCAGCAGTGTCAGTCGTTATAAATAAGAACTTTCTAGCATATAAATCAAACGAAGAGTCTCATCCTCTCAATTTTAAAACAAAATCTAACCTTATGTATAGTGCTCTATTCACCATATACGAGTTGCGTAGGGCATTGTACCTTTGTAGATCTACTTTTCCTGGCCTTGACGAGATCCATTTTGAGATGATTCGGCACCTCTACCCACACTCTATCATTTTCTTACTCGATTTGTACAACCTTATATGGGTGAAGGGTTTTCACCCATCATCATAGCGCGTTGGGATTGTCTTTCCCTTTGTAAAACCGGGCAGGAAAGGTGCTGGACGTAGACCACTACCACCCTATAGCTCTCACCAGCTGTTTGAGTATGTTGCTAGAGAATATGGTGTTGGAGCGCCTGAACTGGTTCTTAGAAACCAATCACTTACTGTCTCCATTCCAATGTGGTTTTCGTAATGGTCGTAATACTCTTGACCTCCTAGTTCGTTTTGAGGGTTCGGTCCGGAAGGCTTTCTCATTAAAGCACCGAGTCTTGGCCATATTTCTCGACATTGAGAAAGCATACGATACAACATGGAGATACGGCGTCTTAAAGCAGCTATACATTTGGGGTATGAGAAGTCTTTTACCGTCTTTTATTAAATTTTCTTTTAGCATCTCGATCCTTTATGGTGCGTGTTGGAGACACTCTGACCTGCAACCCCAAGAGGAGGGAGTTCCTCAGGGCGGTGTTTTAAGTGTTTTATGTTTTGTAATTGCGATCAATGATATCATTTCCTCTCTCCCAAAAGGTGTATCGGCGACCTTGTTCGTCGATGACTTGGCAATATACTGTTCCTCACTCCGCCTTCCATCAACAGCGCATTGGCTGCAACTAGCAGTCGATGGCGGTCTTAAAAAGTGCACAACTTAGTGGATTCCGCTTTTCGACGAGCAAAACTAAGGCAATGTATTTCCACCGGGGCAGAGGTGCTCTTGTTTCGCCACCTATCTCCCCACAAGGTGTAGAGATAAAGTTCGTTTCAGAGTTTCAGTTTCTGGGCGCAACTCTTGATACCAAGTTATCCTGGTTAACACACCTACGCCGTCTTCGAATGGGCTCTAGACATTTTGAAAGTCCTCTCCAACACTTCGCGGGGCAGTGATCGTCGAGCACTGTAGACTTTATACACTGCACTGATCTAATCCAAATTGGACTATGGATGTCCAATTTACTCTTCGGCTTCCCGTAAAATGCTGAACCTCATTCGCAACCCGGAATTCGTCTCTCCAGTGGAGCCTTTCGCCTATACTGTGAGAGTGGGGATGCTTCCCTTGCCCTATCATCGACTCCAGATATGTATGCGATATCTTTGTTGTGTATAGCAGGCCCCCATATCAGAAATCTACAGATGCCGCCTATATGCTGCCAAGTCAACGGTGGCATTCGATAGGTTGCCATCCTTACCCCGGCCTTTGAACCTCCGGATAGGAGATCATCTCTCCAACCTGGGTGCTCTACGAGTCCTTGCCCTTCCGTCGTCGCTTACCCCTAGTTGGCGTGCTTCACCTCCCACAGTGTGTACCAGCATGTGGAGCCTGGACAAGTCGTCCGTTGACCCTTGCATCCTTAAGAGCCTGTTCCTAGATCATCCGACCTCACATGTACAATACTGCCCGATATATACGGATGGTTCCAAGTTAGACAATGGCGTGGGTCCCGCAGCCACCTACTCAGGAGAGTTTCTAACTTTATCTTTGCCGCTGGCAGCTTATATTTTTACCGCAGAATTTTCAAGCATCCTTTTAGGTTTAGACCCGGTGTGGGCAATCTATAGCCCGCGGGCCGCATGCGGCCCACCAAATGTTAGTAAATTTGAGAGAGAAAGTTACTAAGAAACGCCAAATAATATTGTGAGCATTAACACTTTACCCGCAAATGGTGTGACGCTACCCAGCGTGTATATATATATATATATATATATATATATATATATATATATATATATATATATATATATATATATATATATATATAATCTATTTGTATGTATGTATATTAAAATTATAAACATACGAGTATTTGTCTGTCTATTTGGGTAAAACAGTGCGTGGGTAGTGGATATGTGGGTGATGGAACCCTTAATTCACGCAGGTGTGCGTATGCGTGGGAGAGTGCCGATCAAAAGGCTACGGACACCGACGGTCTTCACTAGGACCGAGTGACTCCCAACTCAAGCTCAAGCTCAAGTTCGTAATAATGGCTAATCTGGCAACTTTGTTACCGCGCAAATGATTTTATTGCCTTTCATTTGAATCATTTTAGTGTCATGGCAGATGCCAAAGATTTAAGACGTGCTGCATTTTATTTCAGCCTGGCTTTTATTATCTTACAAACTTTACCCAAAATGAGTTATTCGAAGTCATCTGAAAAGCGAAAAATTGAAGACGAATACCGAGTGTTTAACAAAGAGTGGACTGAAAGGTATTTCTTTACTGACGTTGGAGTTAAAGCTGTATGTTTGATTTGTCATGAATCTGTTGCTGTGTTCAAGGAATTTCAATTTGAAATGGCACTTTCAAACCAAGCACGCCAACTTTGGACATAATTTATCAAAGCAAGAACTGCACTAGAAGGTAACTGATCTGGTAAAAAGTTTGAAGCAACAGCAAACTGTGTTTGAGAAAACTTCCTCTTTACAAAGGAACGCGACAAAGGCAAGTTTGTATTGGCAAATAAAATTGCAAAGCGAAAAAAGTCATTTGCAGAAGCAGAATATATTAAAGATTGCATGGTTGATCTGTCAGTGTTGTGTGTCCTGAAGTTATATCAAAAGTAGAAGCCATATCTTTGTTACAAAGAACTATTGTTCATCGCATAGATGCAAATACAATGAATATTCAAGAACGCCTGTTAACAGCCAGTGGTAGTTTTCAGTGGTTTTCTATTACTTTCGATGAGAGTACTGATATTAAGGATATTGCTCAGGTATTTATTTACGAGGGGCGGTCAATAAGTTTTGCGAATCGGTAGGGCAAAACAGAGGAAGGGGGATGGCTGTTTATGGGGGTGTTAGGACAAGTTATGACAAGTCGGGACTCGCAGCCGCACGCTCCTGCCCTGTCTATTTAAGAAGCAGTAGCTAATCGCAGATCGTCAGTCACAAATTTTTGAAGAATGGAGAAGGTTGAGCACCTCGCAGTGATCAAATTTTTGACCAAGGAAGGCAAGAATGCAAAAGAGATCCATGAACGCATGGTTGCAGTGTACACCGACACCACCCCTTCCTATGCAACCATTGCTCGACGGGTGAAGTTCGAAGAAATCGAGCGAGAATTTGGAATATCACATGGAAGTGTTATCAACATCATCCACGACAATTTGGCCATGACCAAGGTCTCTGCCCATTGGATCCCTAGAAACCTCACGCCCCATGATCGACTTCAACGTCGTCAAAGTCTACAAGGCCAGAGTTGCACAAGTTGCCCTGCGCGAGTGCGGATTCGAGGAGCTTAACCATCCCTCCTACAGTCCAGATCTGGCCCCTAGTGACTACTTTTTATTCCGCCAGCTCAAGGCTGCACTGCGTGGACGCCAGTTTGGGGACGATGAAGATGTCCAGCTCGCCGTCCAGGAGTGGATTGAACAGCAGTCGGGAGATTTCTGGTTGTCGGGAATTCGAAGCCTCAGGGACAAGTGGCGCAAGTGCATTGAAGTCGAGGGTAGTTATATTGAAAAATAATAAAGCACTTTTCCTTATATCTCGTTTCCTTATATCCGAATTACAAAACTTATTGACCGCCCCTCGTATATCAGAGGAATCGACGAAAACTTCAAAATTATAGAGGAATTGTTATCTATGTAGTCTCTCAAAGACACTGTTACTGGAAAAGATTTGACCAACCGTGTCATTAACAGTCTAATCAGGTCTAGATTAAGCCTGGATAAACTAGCGATTATCACACCTGATGGTGCTCCTTCACTCATAGGCAAAGTGCGTTGTCTTTTTACTGCAGCATACATCAAGAAAGACTCTGTAAGTCTTTTTTAAAACTCAGAAATATTATGGATCCAGTGGTGCGTGCAGTGAATTCAATAAGAGCACGGGGACTGAAACACAGGCAATTCCTAGGTTTCTTGGAAGACATCGAGGCAGACTTTACTGATGTATTTTGCATTTGATGTAGACATTATGCAAAAGCTGAATGAGTTAAACACAAAACTACAAGGCAAAGGTGTATTTTGCTTAAAAAGCAAAACTTTGTTCATTTTCCTCTGTTGAAAATACGAGCTGTTACACAGGCATTATCAGACAAGTACAGTCCCCAGTTGATAGCTTTAAAAGAGGAATTTATCAGTAGATTTACTGATTTCAAGGCAATTGAAGGCCAGTTTGATTTGCCCAGCTCACCTTTTGCTGGTGAAAACACGAGCTGTTACACAAGAATTATCAGACAAGTACAGTTCCCAGTTGATAGCTCTAAAAGAGGAATTTATCAGGAGATTTGCTGATTTCAAGGCAATTGAAGGCTAGTTCGATTTGCCCAACTCACCTTTTGCCTGTGACATTGAAACAGCTACAGTAAAACTGCAGGTGGAACAGACAGATTAGCAAGCCGACAACTCTTTTAAGGAGGTTGCTTGAAAGTAAACCACTGGTCGAGTTTTATATATCTGTTGACTCAGAAAAATGTAAAAATCTGAATAATTTTGCATGAACTTACATTTGTTAGCAGACTTTCTCCATATTGAAAGTTAACAAGTCAAAGAACAGATCACTTCTCACAGACTCGATTCTTCATTCAGTGTTGAGGATCAACACAAGCAACTTGGCGCCTACTTTTAACAAACTGGTAAATAAATGACTGCAGTCAGATGCATCATTCTCATTGAGTCATTGAGATCTTTCTGTTGCTGAATTACTTTGTTTTTTCAATAAATGTGTTTCATGTGAAGTTACTACTTTAAAATATCACTAAAAATAATTTTTGCTTCTTTAAATTGAGTTATTTTGTTTTCAAACAAATGTGTTTCATGTGAAGTTTCTACTCTAAAATATATATATTTTTTCTTTAAATTGAGTTACTTTATGTGTTTATTTGAAGTTTCTACTTTAAAATATTAATTGATAAGAATTGTTGTTTTTTTTCTTTAAACAGAGTTACTTTGTTTTTCAAATAAATATGCTTTTCTACTTTATAATATTAATTAGTAAAAAATTTTTTTTTTTCTTAAAAAAGGTTATTTTGTCTTTCAAATGTGTTTCATGTAAAGCTCCAACTTAAAAATACTTATTAATAAAAATTGTTTTCCTTTAAAGTTTAAAATGAGTTACTTTGTCTTTCAAATCAATGCGTTTCATGTGAATCTTCGACAGTACTTTAAAATATTAATTACTAAAAATTAATTGCATTTTTTCTTTAAAAGCCTTTTATTTTGTCTATTTTAAATATTAATTAGTTTGGGTTAATATACTATGCGGCCCTATAAAATTGTGAATTTTTTAATGTGGCTCTTGAACTGAAAAGTTTGCCCACCCCTGTTTTAGACATCAAAATTTTACCTTTTAACGATTTCGTCATTTTCTCCGACTCGAGGAGGGTTTTACAGTCAATTCGGTCTTTTAATGCTCCCCATCCCTTAGTCACAGAAATCTGCAACTGGCTGGTCCAGAATGCGTCCCGATATAGAATTCAATTCTGTTGGGTCCCCGGGTATGTAGGGGTCCTAGGCAACGAGAGGGCTGATCAGCCGGCCTGCTCAGCCTATTCTGGGTCCTCGGAGAACACTATTCTGCCTTTTATAGATTTATTTCCTTTTATAAGAAAATATACTTTTCATTTGTGGCAGAACGAATGGGATGGGGGTTCGTCATTTAAATAACATAAAATCAAAATGTCTGTTCGCTCTTGGCCTTCGAGCCTTCGGAAACTACGGTCCTTAGTTCGCATCGGCCACACAAGACTTACGGGCATCCTGTTTCGGTTGGTACTCAAATCAGCCCTTGCTGCCGTTTTTGCGGTGGGAACCAATCAGTTGCCCACCTTCTACTAGATTGCACTCATTTCGCCACTCTCCTCGCCTAACCTGCCATTGATTTCTTTTGGCAGAGGAATCTTTTGAACACTCATTTTTTTAAATTTTTATCACAAAGTGATCTTCTCCCCCCTTTTGTAACTAATTTAATCGTTTTATCTGAGCTGCCATTTAGAATCAACTTAGATTAGGTATTAACCCAACTAGTTTCTTAAACCTTAAACTTCGGTGTCAGAAATACAATGCTTTAAAGGTTCATTGGATATTACGGTCCATAATATCTATTGAATCTTTCCTGGACCAGCCCCATTAGGGGTTGGAGCGAATGGCGAGGCCATGTATATTATGCGCGGTTTGAACCGAGATTTTATATGTATGTGTGGTAGGGGGTAGGGTGCAAGACACTGCCCCCATCTTGATCTCTAAGGCGATGGTGCGATTCTCGTCATACTTTTCCTCCTATCGTCCTCTCTTATCCCGCTCTATTGCGCGCGGGGGGGGGGGGACACTTCCCGGCCCCATTGCACCTCAGCTGTCAGCAGTAGCTTGGACAACCAATAGGGCAATTGCCATTTGGACGACGATCTTGTGTTCTACCAACCCCCTTACCCGTAATAACGGCGACGAAGAGGGTGGTGGTAACTGTACCACTACAGTCACTGCTAAAAGAACCCGCTGCCATATCGCAAAACCCTCTTCTCCATCTCATTAAAAATCAACACACTTTGTATTAACTGACTTTTTGATGTGTGGTCTTAGTACAGTTGACAATGGGACAACCTTGTTTCCCTCCTTCCAACCCTATCACACGTGAAGTTTTAAACAGTGGTGTCACTTGTACCACTACAGCCAATGCCAAGAAATACTAATCGCATCCCCTGTGTCCCCATTTGCACCTTTTTTAGTTAGATGAGGTGGGTACGCGAGTTGCAGCTGCTTATCGCGATTGTATTTGCGCCCTCGAAGGGAAAATCTCGAAGGCAACCTCTCGTTTTTAAAACCATTGTGCTTGCTGATGAGTATACGGACCCCTTCCCTCATTCGGGGGTACGCATTGGGTAACGCGGTTGCGATGGCGGGTTCCGCACTGCGCGAGACTCCCCCCCATCCTAAATAATATAATGGTATATGGAGAAAAATAAAGCAAAAACTACTTTACAGTAGTTTTCGACTTCTGCACTTTGTGCTTCTGGATCTCATTTTAGTTCTTCTTGCTTTCTCGCGTTGGATCCGCATGCGGTCCTGTAACGATGGAGCTCTTGTAGCGGAGGTCACCTCCCGCCCCCAACATGATTCTGTCCAAGCTCTCAAGACCCTCTTGCTCGCTCTGAGTTTGCTGTCTCATCTCACCCAACCCTCAACATTATGAAGGGTATTATTCGCCCTAAGAAACTAATGCACTATGCCCTTAAGATGCCTCAGTCAAAGCTGGTTGGCCAGCGCATCATTGACATTCATAGACAACAGCGAACCGTTGGCGAGATTCAGATGAATACAATAATGATGTTCCTAACGTTTGATCGTCAGGCTCTGCCAATCGCATATTAAGAGGGTTACTTACGAATGATAGTTAAACCCTATATATCCAATCCGACACGCTGCTTCAATTGCCATATGTTCGGTCATGTCAGCACTGCCTGCTGCCATCCCCATGCATGAGTGGATTGCATGCAGGCCTACCATGGTCATTCCTGCGACCATCTCTGCCGCTGTACCAACTGTGGCGAGTCCCATAGTGCATCTTTTTCAAAGTGTTGTGCATTTCTTTTTGAAAAAGAGGTTTTAGCTATTCGTGATTCTGCTAAGGTTGATATGCGGGAAGCCCCTCGATAGTCCGGGAGAAATTCATCTCCCCCGGCATCAGGTTCTTTGATGTCCTCCGCATGGCAGCAAATTCTCGTCCTACTAACCCACTTATCCCGTATACTACCCCATATCTTTCACCAGCGTCCCGGAATCCACCACAATCACTCTCTGCTGTATCACCTTCGTCTTTTACCCCGATCCTAGTCTGGTCTCCTAGTATATTCCCTTCCTCTTATCCCCTTATTGCCATCACTCCAAGTTACTGATGCCACCCCGGAGACTCTGGAAGTCGTTCAAGCATATATGAATATACTGAGACGCTCAATTAGTGATGGCTTCTCCGCCCATTGTACTATCTTGACTGTGGTCTATGGTCGGTATGAGTCATGGCAGTAATTCTTCAATGGAACTGTCAGGGGTTTCTTCCCAAAGGAAAGGAATACTCTTATTTAGTATTTTAAATTGCACCTTATTATTTGCTCACAGGAAACCAAACTCGGGAAACGTACTTTGGCCAGGTTCCCTAATTTTACCGTTTTCAACTATCTATTGCCCACTGACGGGGTGGCCCGTGGTGGTGTCTCACTCCTCGTAAGAACTAACCATTACTAAATTTTAAAAGGTTGGCTCGTGTAAACAACATCAATGTTGCCTTTCAGGCTTTCAATACGAAAAATACCCGATCCGAAATACCCTGTCTAAAAATAGATCCAGTGATAAAGAACAGGGGCTTTATTATATCCCTTGCAAATCTTGCAATCAAGTATATATTGGCGAAAGCAACAGATTCTCCAAGATAATGAAGGAACATAAATGCAATATGAGATGTGGATCTATTTCTTCTAGTTTTTTTTTTTTTACATGTCAAATGAAAACCATTCAATTGACATTGATAATGCAAAAATAATTTATAATTCTCGCAATTATATACATAGGCTTCTAATTGAATCGGCGATTATAGAGGAAATTCCAAACTTTAATACTTCCAATGGCCAATTCAACACTAACCCCTTGATAAATAAGAAATTTATACTTCCTTTACTTAAAAATGCCGCTGCTCCCCAATACCCTTCCCCCCACCTTAGTCACATTCCGACTTGTAAATTTATGTGCCCGTAAGTTAAGCATCTCTTTTGTAATCCATTAGTCTACCAGCGATTGATGATGGCGGAGGTTTCCCTCGAACCTGATTTACAATTATTTATAATTACAATTGTTTAAAGTGTGTATACATTTTTTTAGGACACCCGGTATATATATATATATATATATATATATATATATATATATATATATATATATATATATATATATATTTATATATATATATAAAAAGGAGGAATATGTTCGTTAGTCCCTTTGTTGACCCTTGGGCGGAATAACAAGCGGTATGTGCGTCTAATGAACCTACATATTTTTCCAAGTTGGGCCTATATCCTGTATCAGAGAGACCATTTTCATTTCACAGGCCCTCGGAAATTCTAATCGGTCAAAGCACACATTACCCTGTATTTGTTCAGCTTGTCCCTGTTATCTATCGTTTTCGTCTGGCAGCTGTTTCCTAGCGTGCTTATGTTTGTTTTACCGCGTGAGAATTCTAGCTATTCGCTTTGCTCGATGAATACTTTCTTAATTAATATACAATTGTGATATAGAATTTCTCTCTATTTTACATTGGTTCACTATCTATTACATGACATATTATTTCATTAATTAATGCGTATATCCAATTTTAGGATTTCATAGATCAAACGGGCGTTGATTTGTGGGGTTCCTGTTGGGCCTACCTCTCCTGCAATTTAGGTGCAACAGGCCTACTTTCTTTGGAATTCGGGTGCTACATCCTAACTCCATACCGTGAGAAGTATACTACGAATGATTATCTTGTCCGTTTGGAAGGTCCTCTCCATGAGGCCTTTGCTCGTCGCTGCCACGCGATAGTTGTCTTTTTGATATCCAGAAGGCCTATGACTCACGTGAGGCCATAGAGTCCTCTTCCAGTTATATGAGTGGAGATTGAGGAGACTTTTAACCAGTTTATTCTCCCAAGCTCCTGGCAAATGGCTCCTGTGCTCGCTTTTAACGAACCGGGTAGAGATCTCTTTACCACGGTCGGTTTCCACTCAATCCCTCTAACATCCTGCGTGCGCAAGTTGATGGAGAAATTGGTAAATTTTAGACTAACCCTTTTCCAGGAGAATGACAGCACTTGTCTATTCCACGGTGCGGGTTCCGCAAGTTCCACTCTACGTCGGATGTTCTGCTCCGACTGGAAAATGCTGTCTGCGAGGCTTTCCTTGGTAGACAGCACTACACCACGTTGTTTTTCGATCTTTAGAAGTCCTATGATACATGGAAATGATACAATATCATGGAGGCTCTCCAAACGATAGGGGCGAAGGGACGACTCCTAATTTTTATCTCGGAGTTTTTGCGAGATTGTCGATTCCACGTACGGGTGGAGGAAAGCCCTCTCTTCCCCAAGGAGGCAGAAAGAGGGTGTGCCACAGGAAATTGTCCTCAGTGTTACACTTTTTGTCCTAAGCATCAACTGTATCACCTCGTTGATGCCGGAAGGTGTTTTCGCTACACTATAGGTGGACGACCTTGCTATCTCAGTTGGTGCGGCCCAGATGCCAACTCTGTAATGTTGATTCCAACAAGGCATTGAACCGCATCTCTCACTATGCCGAAGTGCACAGGTTTCGGTTTTCATTGGCTAAAACTAAGATGGTCCACTTCTGCCGCCATCCACGCTTCCACCCCGACCAGGACTTGTTCTTAAATGGCGTCCGCTTGGAAAAGGGAGATTCCCACCATTTTCTTGGTCTTGTTTTAAACTAACAGCCTACCACGGAGGCTCATATTCACTCTTTGTTCCGTGACGTTCAGCACCTTAGGTACTTTTTTATCGATCCTTTGTTCGTTCCAAGCTTGACTACGGATGCGAGTTTTATGCATCCGCAGCCGAGGCTATATTGCTCAAGATGGACTCGATCCACCACACCGGTCTCTTGCTAGAGAACGGCGCCTTCCTCAAGTCCTCTATTGAGAGCCTACTTGTCGATGCTGGTAGATGTCACTCATTCTGTGCCGTGCCGAACGAGTGACTTGCTTATGCAGAACGAGTGACGCACCTGTACGCCCGTAACCGTCGCCTCCATTAGCCGTCAACAGCTATCACTGTATCCGCAACTGATCTCACCTGTGGCTATGCTGCCGAGATACGCATGTCATACCCTAAGCTCTTTTGGTTTAGGGCTAAGAAACTGCTTCGAGATCTCGTTTTAGCTCTCCTACTACGCGCCTCTGTTCCCAAAGTGTCTACAGCGTCGGGAATATTACTTTATACCTTTTTGGAGCACATTTCGTATCGCGCTTGATCTGTGCCTGTGTAGACAGATGGCTCCAAGTCCCAGGAGGTGGTCAGTTTCCTCACTGCATCCGATTATTTTGAAGTCAGCGAGATTACCAGGCGCTGTTTCACTACACCACACATTATGGGAGGTAATGCGTCCTACCCGGCTCTGAGACTGGGCTGTGATCTTTCACGACACACAAAGCGCCATGGGGGATTTTCGAAGATTGGAATCCCTATACATTCTGATTTGGGGTATCCGTTACGCCATCGTTGCCGCGAGGCGGGTGGGTGTCAAGATTATATTCTGCTGGGTTTCTGAACATGTGAAAATTTCAGTAAATGAGCGCGCCGATGAGGGTGCCGAAAGAATCCTCGAAAACTGGGCGACGATACCAGCGTTTGGCTCTTCTCCACACCCATTTTTATAGTAGGCATCACTTCCGCCCTCTAGCCTGTTTGGCGTAAAAGATGTGAAGCCGCATAGGCTTTAGGTAGCTTTCTCTCCTTTCCGAATTGGACGATCGCCTGCACTTTATTGCGACAACTGCATTATCCCCAAGACTGTTGGGAGAATTCTTGTTGAATGTCCCAGTCTGGGGAATCGTTGCACTCGTTACCAGTTCCAGTATTGGGATGGGCGGGGTAGCTAGCGTTTGACTCTTGTCTCTTGTACTTTTGGATAGGGGTAAACTCCTCCATTTTCTTTCACCCTCTTTTTTTGTATGTCGCTTGTTCCTGCGCCTGGGGGAGGCGGGTTTGCCCCCACTCCGGAGCGTGCTTCGTTCTTCATGCTTTTTTTCGTTTGTTTGCTTCTTTTTCCTTTGTTTTGTTTTGTATTTTATTTTTTTTTTAATATTTTTTAATCTAACCTAGCATTAGGCTGCAAATTTATTACAGGGACATTTGCCCTAGTATGTAGTCGCCAGATGGGCTTTTGAAAAACGATTACACTCTTCATTACGCTCGACCGTGACAGGCTCTCCGACTCGCTGAGAACTGAGTGATAACGCTATCCCGTCAAAGCATTCGTACCATTTCCGCAGATGTGCTACCACTTCGGTCATGCGAATAAAATAAGTAGACATGTTAATTTAGATCATCCCAAAATCATTGCATACTGTTTATAAGCCTTACATGAAAAATCCATACCTCGTAAGACTAAGTATGTGCATTGCGACGAGCCAAACCCTGCTTTCTTGAAGCAATGTCATTCGGCCTGCAGCCTGAACGTGCAAGACCTGCCTTCACGCAGAGATACTCATTTCTTTTAGGAAGACCAATCTATTCGTCCTATCGTGCCCTGATTAGTTATGAAGTGGAAGGCTTGAAAATCTGCCAGACGTTCTAGAAAATAAGACCCCTGAGTGTCTCGTCTCACCCCCCTTCACTATCTCCCCCTACTCTACCTTCATTTCGGTACATTGTGTGATACGCTCGAGTTCAGAGCTTATCACCTCAATAAACTGCAAGCGAAGCTTTCATATCAGCGTGTTATCGATGTCCAAAGATAAAGCCAAACTTTCAATGGTGTCTGAATTAATTCAGTTGCGCTATTCCTAGCCTTTGAACATCGGTAGATGCCTATTCATGTGAATACGCGATGCCTCATCATCTCCGTTAGTCGACACGTCAATAATCCCAAACGATGCTTCAATTGTCACATGTTTCGCCATGTGAGCTAGATTTGTCGCCATGAACGTGTTAGCTTCGAATGTGCACTCCATTATCCTAGCAAATCTTGCGACCACCCAAAAATGTACACTGAGTATGGAGAAGCACACAGTCTTTCGTCATATTTTTGTGGCGCCTTCCTCTTTATAAAAGAGATACTGTCAGTCCACTATACGCAAAATGTTCTCATTCATGCAGTCTGTAGTAGGGTAAGACAGTGTTATCAAACTGTATCCGTTTCTTGGACGTCCTCTGGAGGGACACTTCTTCGTGCCCAATTCGCCCCAAACAGCCCGTGCCCTGTTCGCCCCCAACAGCCCGCCTCCCGAACAATTGATCCTTCTCCGGCTTCGCTGCTTAACCTGCCGGTTGTTCTTGATCGATGTCCCTCTCCAATGAAACCTAACGCGGACCAGTTTTCTGTGGCACTTCCAGATACTCACAAAACTATTGATATCATCCGAGTATATTTAAAATTGTCTTCGAACGGCTTCAGATCTGAAACCTACACTAATACTACTCCCATAGAATCACAACCTTCCAAACGCAAAGGTTCACCTGACTCCTCTACTCTGACTACGAAATTTCTCAGCGGTACTTCTGATTCATCATCCAACAAGGATCCACCTCCCAGAAAGTGATAGGTTCTTACATGCTCGGTATCCAAGCATCTGTAGAATTCCACACAATCCCGTCTAACCTACCCCCGTTCCCTTGTCTTTGATTCTTGTGGCTCTTCTCACTCTTTCCCCACGCCGTCTCCGGAACGCTGGTGAAGGTGGCGAAACCGGAATGACACATTCCTACCCCCTACCACCAATATGTGGAACTCATGATACCTGGCTTTATCAAGTCCCTTATCTGGCTGTCAATTTTTTCCTCAACTTCTGGATTTCACTTCCAAGAGAAGTGTCATTTGGTTTGCCACTGCGATTAATAGCTTGGTTTCTTAGCTCTCTGAGGGAGTGTCAGCGACCTTGCTTGACGATCTCCCTCTTCTCTGTTTGCCCTAGCGCTTGCCTTTCGTTGCTTATTGCATTTAAATGGCGATTGAAGGCGTACACAACTGAGCACTGCAAAAAGGATTTAGAATTTCTCTCACAACTGCAAGGTGCTCCGAAACCTCCTCCATTATTCTTACAAAATGTGTCGCTAGATTATGAACAGGGATTCCTTTTCTTGGGCTTTATATTGAATTTCCGACTCTCTTTGTGTCCCCAACTCCAAAACATGTTGCAGAAATGTTTACGGGCAATGGATATTTTAAAAACCACTAACACACGGTTCTTGGAGTATTAGGAGGTGGACACTGGAAATTTTATTCATCTCCTGCCGAAAATGGTTTACTTCCCCTATCTTTTCATCGCTTTAGGATGAAAAGGTAAGGGCTGTGGGTTTTAGAATGGCTCAACACGTCACAGCCATGAATCTGCTCAACCTTGTATACATTTGTATACTTAGATTTCCCGAGTTTGGTCGCCATTTGCCCTCTTATCTGCACTGCTCTTTGGGATTAGAAAAAATTCTTTGTTGTTCCTCAAGAAGCATGTGGCATGTATGTTTCTTTACCACATTTCGGCTCATTCTTTCCAATACCTTCTATTTACCGATAGTTACAAAATGATCTCGAGAATTATTGTATGACAGGTTGCTGCGGGCCGCATCGATTTTTATTCCCAAAACCTTTTGGTATTTTACTGGCTCTTCGTCTATTAACTACTTTTTCCCATCACCCGTTTAACAGTTGTTAGTGATTCTAAGAGTTCCTGTCAATCTATACGATTTTTTAGGTCCGATTCACCCTTTGAACTGTACCTATTACCCGATAGACTTTTGTTTGGTTCCTAGCTACGTTGGTGTCCCGGATAATGAGCGGGCAGACCATGGTGCTCAGGTGTCCGTTGCTTTGGACTCAATTGCGCTTTTCTTTTCCTGTAGAGAGTAGAGAGTTCTACCGCTACACTAGAGACTATGTTTGACATCTATGGAGGTCGGAGGGGGATACCTACTTGGAAATAAGATTCATGGTAGAAAGCCATCTGTTCGACCATGGGCTAGTAACTAAAAAACTTCAGGTTTAAAGTGTCACTTTGCCGCATCCCTCTAGGCGACTCGCAGCTTATTCAAGGGCATCCGTAGAACGCCTATGGCCCTCAGAATATTCAGCCTTAAGGAACAAGTGTATTTGCTTTCCGAGCCGACGTGCTGACAGGAATCAGAGACCTGTGCGGCCCCAGCTTAGCCTCTCTTCCCTCTTTTGCTAACCCCTAATCTCCATTTAATGTACCACTCTCCCTCATTGTGCCTCTACTTTTCCTTCGTCCCTTTACAGTCACCTTTGCTCTATCCTCTAATTGGCCCATCCTTCTCCTGTCCATGGACATCCTGAATCATGACCCGGCGCTCACCTGAACCACGGAACTGAACACTCCTACGACAATATGTTAGGCGTGATGACCCTAACCGCTTTAAGCCGGCCACTAAGCTAGATCCATCATCCCGCCCTGCCTACAACGTCGCGTGTCGGATTTGGTCTTGGTTTTTCCAAGACCAAAGCAATCAAAGGCGCCCAGTAGTGCTATTCCCTTGTTGGGGTAGGTATTGGCCGTTACAAGCAAGAGTGGTAAAATATTGCTTACGGCTATGGAGAATGGCAAAATACCGTGTCCATTTACGCACGCTCCCTTTATCATCGTGTGAGCCACTCTCGGGCAGCTCGCTATCATGAAAAGAGCCCCTCCTCCCTCTGCATTCTCAGGGGCCACTCAAACCTTCTTCTACCGGGGATGAGGCTTACTCCTCTCCTTGGCATACTGGTGCGGTGGAATACCCCTCACCCCCTTCTCTGTTTTCCAGCGGCAGTTCCTCCCTTACTTTCACAGGGCAAGAGGCCAAGAGAGCAAGACGTTGGCTCAAAATACCCCGATCTCACCGATAGTGCCAACCACTTTTAGTGCGTAAAGGATAGTAGGGTCCATCGGTACGTGCTCATAACGTTCTGCAGTAATGCATCTCAAGTTTACAGGGTTCAGCGTATCTGCCTGTAGCGGTCTATACCCCTACAAATGTAAATATTTATTCCTAACTAAATAACTATATATATATATATATATATATATAATTTCAAGAAAGATTGGTAACATGACTTAAATCGAGAGATTAGTACACCCGCTCTCCCAAGCGTCTTAAAATTAACCCATGATGAACATTCGCATTGCTGACCTCGCATCAGTGGATCAAGTCTGTATATATTTGAATTGTAATTGTTTAGCTAAAAAATTCCACAAAGAATCTCGAATTAGTGCGTGATTCTTTTCTCATTTACACACCCATTCAACTCCGTAATAATCTATTTAATATTTATCAAAATATTTAAAATTACTATTTATCAAACAATTTACCAATTAATAATTACCAATCAAATTACCATTATTTACCAATTACTATTTATCAACTATAAATCAATTACTAATTGCCAATTAATTTATCAAAGGATTTAACACTACCCAATGTAATTATCAATCATCAATTGTTATACTCAGTTTACAAATTACTATTTAACGATTATCCAATCTATTTAACAATTACTACTTACAAATTACTTATAATACAATCTATTTAACCATTATCCAATTACCAATTATATTCTAATTATCAATCATCATATGTTGTACTCTAATTACCAAGCCATATTTATCAATTGTAAATCCATGCTCGTTAACTCATGCAAATTTAATTTACACGCGTAATTCAATCCAATCATAAACTGTTACTGTATAAATTGACCTTTTAATAATAACTATTTATTCAATGATATATATTTTTCTTAACTCTTTGTTTTTAATACACGTTTCCCCAACGTTCCTCAAATTTAGACCTAAGGAAGTTCGTCTGCCTAATTTAGATTTCGCGTTAGCATTTAACTTCATTCCCTTGAATAACGAAATATAGGTTTTTATGTTTATTTTGATCATAGCTATCTAGGATATTGCTGCAATATTCATCTAAAAACCTATAATGCCCACCCCATCCTCTCTTCTCCGATCGATGCCAGTTCACCGGCTATATAGATGACAAAAACTTTGCTAGATAGGATATCTGATATCTTGTGGGGATGAAGGCATATATGCCCCTCGGCGATGGACATGATCTCGGAGGTGACCCAGCCCCAGATGGTAGGATATTCCATGTGGTGAACCTGGGCTCGGTGCAAAGAACCGAAATTAGTCCGCTCATGTGCGAGCTTCTCCTCAGACGAATCGGATCTCCGAAAACTCACAAGGAGAGGAGGGACCTCTTGCCCCGGCTGGTGCCTTTTAGACAGCCAACACCTTTTCTCAGAGAAGGATATTGCTGAGGCAGGTCCATCTGGCCTACCGGCTCCTTCTAGCCGAGGAGAGAAGCGGGTTTATTCCCTAGCCTCCTCTCCTAAAAAAGAAAAGAAACAGGAAGACAACAGGAAAGGTTCCTCTGCATTTATAGGAATTCCGGGGATGGATGGGTTCGCTGGCGTTTCGGCAAGCAACTAAGCCAAGATCGGCACGTCCGACCCCGAGGCTCTCTTAGGTGGGGAGCCCCAGACCAAGACCAAAGTCACAAGTGCGCCAAGCGGAGCCTCAATTAATTTGGTGCCCCTAATTGAGACACTACCTCGTGATTTCAAGCCCGCTGGCTTCAAACGCTTTCTAGTTATTCGCTTCCCTGATGGCAGGATGTTTGCCAAGGGTAACATGTTCCATCAGAGAAAAAGCACTAGCAAGCCTGAATGGTAGAGAGGCGAAGTTGACTGCCTTCTAGGACGGGAACCATTTGACGAATGCGTTGAATCTCTCCGAGACGGACATAATAAGTGCCTTTCGGGAACTTAATGGCACGCCGGTGAGTGTGACGCCGCATTCTAGTATGAACACTGTAAAATGAATGGTTTATGCGAGGGAACTCGTGAACTACTCCATAAATGACATCAGTTGGTCGATCAAGGACCTTTCCAGGTCACTTCCGTTGACCTGCCCGCACAAGTGCTACAATCACGTTTAATGGAGAAACCTTTATACAAAAAACGTGCCTAGAATTTTACCTCAATGGTGGTGTGGAACAAAAGTTAAAATAATTTCGGAAATACACCAATTTTGATAGAAATAGAGAGAGAGAACGAGAGACAGGACAGGGTGGAAAGGAAGGAGAGCAGCTGATCTGTGGAGATTTGGTAACAGTGTGGGAACACGTGGTTACGATTCGGCAAAACCTAAACGTCCCATTTCTCGCTGCGTCGAATATAGATGTTATGCAATTAGACTTTATTTTAGCGGAAGGTGCGACATTTCGCTCTGGATCCCTTTCAAAATTAGTCAGCCGCTCTGTGCTTCTGCTCTTGCTTTTGGCCTTTTCATTTTTAACTTGGTCGAAATTTTAGTCGCGTGCGAGTCAGGTCGCGAGCGACTCTACATCTCATTATGTCGGGCGGTCCCCGTTTTGCTTTTTTTCTGTTTTTGTTATAATATTGTAACTATTCGGCCGATTCTAACGAAATTTGAAAGACATGGAGTTTTAAATTCTCTTTCAAATGCTATAATTGCCAAAGTCCTCCCAAGGTTAGCCCTGGAATTATATTGTTTTAACAATGACATCATAACTATTCGACCGATTCTAACGAATTTTAAAACTATTATGTTGTTTTACATTCTCTTTCAAATGATATAATTGCCAAAGTTCTATCAAGGTTATCCCGGGAATTATTTTGTTTTGGCAATAACATAACTTTTCGGCCGATACTCTGCTAGACTAGACTAAGCTATAATATGCTATACTCTGCTAGGCAAGCCTAGAATAGGCTATGCTACGCTAAGCTATTATAGGCTAGGCTATACTATGCTAAGCTACGCTAGAGTATGGCGTGGTAAGTTCTACTATTATAGGGAATCATAGGCTAGACTTGGTTATACTAAACTAGGCTAGGTTATGCTGTAAAATGTTATACTATTCTAGGCAATACTAGGCTATACTAGGATATCCTATGCTATGCTGTACTATGCTAGGAGATACTATACTACATATACTATACTATATTATACTTTACTATACTATGTTTTGCTATGCTATGCTATATTATGTTTTGCTATGCTATGCTATGCTATGCTATAATATGTTATGCTATAATATACTAGGCCATGTTATACTATGTTATAATATGATAAGTACCACTATGCAATAATGTGTTATGTTGTACTATGCTATAATGTGCTATGCTATACTATTCGAGACTATGCCATTAGGGTGTGACCATTTTTTCGCCTTTCCAATTCCATAAATGAGGTGTGACGAAAAATTAAGGCCCGCCATTTTCATTAAAAAAATATATATATTTTAATATAATTTAGTTCTGCTTTTTAATAAGCTTTGAGAAAGTTGCGACCTTTTAGTCGCGGGCGAATCTACATCTTACAATGTCGGTCGGTCGGTTCAGGTTTTGCCTTATTTTTTTAATAACATTGTAACAATTCAGTCAATTCTAACGAAATTTGAAACTCTTATATTGTTTTACATTCTCTTTTGAATGATACAGTTGGCAAATTCCTCCGTGTTAGTCCGGGAATTACATTATTTTGGCAATAACATCATAACTATTCGGCAGATTCTAACGAAATTTTAAATCATTATGTTGTTTTACATTATATTTCGAATGATATAATTGCCAAAGCCCTCCCAAGTTTAGCCAGAGAATTATTTTGTTTTGACAATAACATCATAACTATTCGGCCGATTCTAACGAAATTTTAAAACTTTATGTTGTTTTACATTCTCTTTCGAATGATATAATTGCTAAGGTCCTCCTAAGGTTGGCCCTGGAATTAGTTTTTTTTTGCAACAACATCATAACTATTTGGCTGATTCTAACGAAATTGTTTTCCATTCCCTTTCAAATAATATAATTACCAAAGTCACCAAAGGTTAGCCAGGGAATTAGTTTTTTTTGTAATAACATCCTAACTATTCGGCCGATTATAACTAAATTTGAAAACCTTAACGTGTTTGCATTCTCTTTCGAATGACAGAATTGCAAAGGTTCTCCCAAGGTTACTCTGGGAATTATTCAAAGTTTTCAAAGTCGTAAGGATATAAATCAGAATAAGTGAGGGCACACGACATTTTGGTCAGCATACCTTGTTTTATATAGGCTGTAGAAGAATTAGGTCGAAGAGCGCCCACGTTCCTTTCTATGCCCAAGTGGTCTCGAGATCACCGCATGGAGCTTTGATGTCATCTGCGCATTGCAGATACATCGAATCGTACCTCACTGGAGCAGGTATGTCAATTGTGTACACGAGGTACAGCAAAGGACTGAGACAGCTGCCTTGTGGAACTCCCGCCTCGAGCTCGAATTCGGGTCCCTTGCAGCCCTCGATCGCGATTTGGGCTCTCCTATCCGTGACATAGTTACAAAGGACCTTTTCCAGGAGTGGATCTACTGGAGGTTAAGGATCTTGAATTTTAGCCCTCTCAGCCATACCTTATCGAAGGACTACTTTACATCCCGCAGCACCATGTCTACGTACCTTCTCTCAGCTTTTTTGCAAGCGAGTTTTTTCGTTAGAAGGGCGAGGGCTGTTTCCGTTCCTCGTCCCTTGCGGAACCCGTGTTGCTGAGAGTTGTGAGCTTCTAGCTCGGCTAGTTGTTCTTGAAGCCTGTCAGTTAGGAGCTTCTCGTAGACTTTCGCAACGATTTCCAGCAAGTCGATTGGCCTGTAATTTACCAGTTAATCAGGGGGTTAATCTCCCTTGGGTATGAAGATTACTTTAGCAATCTTAAAACCTTCCGAGAAGTAACCCGTATTCAGGGAAGCGTTGTAAATGTTTGCAATTCCCTGAATGATTTGCTGTGGGGCATTTACCAAGTTATTTCTGGTGATGCCCGTCCAGCCTGGTGCCTTTTGTTGGAAGGCTCTTACAGTGGCCATGACCTCCTCTGGTATTATGGGAAGGCCGTGGTCCGCCATCTCCCTGCCTTCGTTAGCTCGATGTTGTAGGTGCGTGCGGTGCATAACCTGATTCAGTTTTTCGATCAGTTGGCCTTCGAATTCCTGGTCGAACTTGTAATTTTATTCAGGGGTGATCCTGAAGACGATTTTCCAGAAATTTCTGAGCCTGTCTTCCAAAACCGCCGGGTCCTCTATATAGTCTCCGTTATCTTTTATTCGAGCCTTTGGTCTTGCTGTTAGTCCCTATAAGTTCTTAACTTGACGCCAGAACTTATTCGGGTTGAGTTCGCTATCGACTTTGGCTATCAGGTTGTTCCAAATTTCCTCCTGTTGAAGGTTGATAGCCTCTCTAAGCTTTGTGCTTAGGCGTTGAAGGAGCGAGCTTCTTTCTCGGTTAGGACCTTCCCGTCTTATTTCTTCGTACACTTCCCTGTGAACGCGAGCGATCTCTCTCATCTCCTCTGTCCATTGGGCTGAGGAGGTGTTTATACCCGGTTTTGGGTATGCTCTCGCGGCCCGCTTCTAGTATGGACGTTTTTATCCTCTCCAGTTCCCCGTCTATCTCCTCCAATGACGCCTCGCTTAGGTCAACTAGCGCGTATTGACTGAGTCGTCTCTTGTAACGATCCCAGTTGACCAAGGCGTAGTTTTTCCGGAGAGGACTGGGCGTTGGATCGGAGAGAGAGATACTGTGGTGAGTATCGCTATGTGATCACTTGGGACTGTTGGGCCTGGGTCACTATGGTAGTTGAATGGGAAGCCTTCACTTTAAAGATTATGTCAGGTTTAGTTGCTGATCTAGAAGTGATATAGGTCGGAAAATCCGCCCCTATTCTCTGGATGTTTTTTCTTCCCATAATCAGTTCCAAGTTTCGGCCTCTTTCGTTGGTACTACCATAACCCACCGCACAGCATCTGGCATTGAGGTCTTTCCCTAAGATTGCCATTCTGCGGTGCCCAAACAGTTTGTAGAAGTTATTTAACGGGAGATAGGATCGATGAGGGGGCTGATAGGCTGCAGCTATCACGTGGTCTCCTACTAGTGTGTGGAGCTCAATCGCCACAAAGGATTCATCAAGTTCTGGTAATTGTTTGAACGAGATGTTCCCCTTGACAGCTATTACAACACCATCGAACCTTTCCTGAGAATGATTTTTCCTGACTACTCTGTAGCCCGGTATTTTAATTCGACCAGCTGTAGTGTCGATACCGTGCTCAGTTATAAGAATGATGTTGGGGTCAAGCACTCGGAATATGTTTCCATATGCCGTAGCTTTCCCCTCCCATCCATTTACGTTGAGTGTTAGAATCCTCATTCTATTGCTTACTCTCTCCAGGTTGTTTCTTTAGTGTTTTGGGAGGTGATGTTCTTCTTCCTCCCACTTCTCTTTTTCCTGAACTGAGTGTTTGAAATCTTCTCGCAGGTGCTGTGATGTAGGGTCACATTCTGGCTAAGCAGAGCTTCTTCCACCGATTCATGATTGACTTCGTAGTCGTATTCCCATTTATATATTTTCGTTTTTATTCCATGGAAAATATCCCTGGCCTGCATTTCATCGGGAAAGGGAAACTGATCGCAGGTGTAGATTTTTAGATTGATGTTATCTGCCCGCAATCTTTTGTTTTTCCTTTTCTTTCCCTTGGCTTTCTAGGTTTGTGGTACTTCGGTGTCCGAGGAATCTGAGGATTCCGAGGAACTGTTGGTGTAGATGTTTTCTTTCTCTGTTGTGGTTACTTGGTTCTGTTTGGGTGCAGGAGTTTTTACATCGACTGCTCGTTTTTTTTCTTTTTTGTTGGTTACTTTATTGGTGTTGGTTTGCCCGTTTGTTTGTTGGTTTGGAACCATCTGCAGTTGCAGTACATCCCCGGAGGGAGGGTTGTCTGGGAACCACATTTGTTCCATCCCGTTTTTGGCTAACATCTGGTTTGGCTAACATGCGAACGTGCCAGGGCGAGTGAGGTTCATGACGTGTGAGTGAAGGATTTACGTCATAATCTTCATCGAATTCTCGTTTTCTAGTTTAAGATATGTCTTCTTATTATCTACTTCCGAGAGGGCCGCTTTTGCCGCTTGGGCGTAGGACGTGTTCGCTCTTCGCGTTTCTTCTTTTTTTTCGCTTCTTGTTTGTTCTTCATAGTTTCTTTTTAACGGGACATGACATGGCCATTGTTCTGTGTCCCTGGCAGCAGTTTACGCACTTTTCAATGTTGCTGTTGCATGACATCCAATTGTGTCCTTTCTCGCTGCATTTAGAGCAGGTTTCTTGAGGCTCTTTGCAGTCTTTAGTGGCGTGTGTTTCCATCTTGTAGCATCTGAAACAGAAATGGACTGGAGTGTATTCTCCCTTCTCAATCTGTTCCCCGCTAATTTTGGCGTTAAACATCAATAGACCTTGTTCCTTTGCCTTTTGGGCCATGGTTGTTTGTGCGAAGATCACCTTAAAGACATAGGTGTATTCGCTGCCATCCTTTCTATTTTAAAATTTTATCACTTTGGCTACCTTGGCCAAGGTTTGCCGAAGCTGGGTTTCCTCCATGACTTCACCCATGGAGTGTTGTCCAATCCACATATCGATTCGCCGTCATACCGTGCTCCTGTGGGCCAGGATCTGTGGTGGTACTGCTGGCTGCAGCCAAATGCCCCGAAGGACCCCAATTTCCTTCTCCTTGGTAATGTCTTCTATATCCTTTTCCTTTTCGCAGATCGCGATGTAAGCTGAGGCTATTCCCAGCAGCCTCACCATGGCAATGCCCAACTTGCCATACACAGCCTCGAATACGCTCTCTCTGCTATGCCTGGGCTGCCCGTCGACTACCCGCAGAGATATTCTTGTTGTATGGTCTTGGGCCATTTCTTTAAGAGAGTGGCCCATCTGCACTGGGTTTACTTTTCCTCCCAAGTCTCTTATTATTGGTGACTTGATTCTAGTCAATTTCGTGCTCCCTTTCTTCTTATGATGCTGTTTCCTTGTTTATTTGTTGAAGACTCCCTCTAATTCGTCGCTAAGCTTTCATGAACGTGAACTGCCAAATGAAGGATGAATGATGATGGGTTAACCCGGGGAGGCGCCTCAGATGGGTGAAGTGTGGCGGACTTAATGATGGGTGGTGATAAAATCAACTACCATCATCCGGGGGTGCCGCTCCATCTGGGGTTTGGTTATCGATGCTGTTTCCAACTTACACAGGGATGGTTGCATGTCCCCTTGTGGTCTTGACGGAAGCTACCCGTAGAGATTAGAGTGAACTCTTCCCCAAAGCTTTCAGCATCGCCTCGTAACCGGGTGGTCTCTTCCGTAGAGTTCCACAGTGGGCTAATCCTCAAACCTGCTTTCCTTTACGTCTCCAATTATGTATATCAAAGTGGACCAACATAATTGGAGCGAGACTAGATGAATGACAGTTCAGTTCAGCTTCGCAACTCCGTCAAAGGAGGGGGGGGGGGGAGAGGCGACATTAAGTCGCCTAGGAACTGGTTAAAGAGGTCTTCCAGAGAGTTCCCGTGGCGAAGTGAATCCTGACGTTTTACTTCAACCTTTTCCTCCTTTATCGAGTAAGAGATGTAGTTTTAGCGTAGTTTTCTAAGTGAATTCTTCTGCCTTCCTGATCTATTGAGTAGACATTCTTTGTATTTATACAGTTATCTACATTGCCAGAATGTTCTAGAAATTCTTTAAACATATAAAAAATTTTCGAAAGTTCTATAAACCTCTACAGTTTATTTTTCACCAAATTAATGCTGAATCTACGTGTATGTGGAATGTAAGAGAACTGCCATTGCTGCTCAGGTCGCAAAAAAACAAAATATAAGGGAAATAATAGTTATTACTACTGTATTACTGCTTCTATAACTTTTGAAATACAGCATATCATGTTTATACCATAACTGGAAAAAAACAACCTTTGAAACTTTTTATGTATTTTTACTATTTGCATCAAAATAATGTTACTTACCATAAGTGGGCTAATTTAAAAATTTAGGGTCCTAGCCACAAAAGCAAAGTTTTGGGATTAAAATTGACTTGTTTTATTTAATAAAGGCACAAACAATTAGGAAATAACACTTTTAACCCAAGGACAAGAAAAAAAGTGAAAATTTGTTACACAGTGTATTCATGCAATTATATCCTTTTATACTCCCAGAAGGTGTTTTAAATATGTACTTTTATACAACTCAGCTCTTTTTGTAGGAATTTGTCCGGTCATAGAACTTTTAAGATTGATGAAATTTACTCTAACCGTCCTTCTCATCCAACGTTTCCATTGATTCAACGATATCGCCATTGTGAAATGATCATTACTAGTGATGTAAACTTGGTCCGTTATTTGCTTGTTCGTCAAAATAGAGAATGGTTACAATTCATGGAAGAGCTGTTTCCATACCAAAACCAGGTGTGGTGTCTCTTCTAACATGAAGTTTTAAATCGTAATGAGGCAGTCAATGCTGAGAATGGCGTCACTTTGTAGGCATTGCACTAGTTCTTGGCCAATCGGAAACGAAAGCGTGTTGTGCGCGCTTCAAGATTCTTACAATATTGATTGGACTAGAAACTCTATACCAAAAAAGGTTTAAGAGGTGCGCTATTTTCTTTGAAGCGCAAAAAGTTTTATTCTCAAGGCTTTGTTTATTAGACTGCTAGATGGGATTGGGGTTTGGGGTTTATCTCTACACAAATAGTCGAAACTTTATCTCTGAGAAGATAAAAACCAGAAAAGGACGGTGTTTGAATAAAGCAATATCATCCTAATACTCGTGTGTCCTGATGTAGTGAACATCTAAATTAAGTGAATAATTGTGACCGTGCTGAAGTAGTTATGAATTTACATAGTAATTACGTTTTTAGAAACACTTTTAATTTCCATTGCATTGGACCCCTAATGAACTTCAAATTGAACCCTAGACTGTTTGCCTTCGACCCATATATGATTAACTACAGGGGCGTCATTATTTCGAGGACATCACTTTGAATATATCTACTTTCTTTAACTATTTGCAAAAAAATATTTTCAGATGAATAATGAATGAGATTAAAGTAACGAAGAAAATGAAAATGCACGCTGTACTCGTTATCAAATGGATACAACACATGCAAAGAGTTTTAATACCATCAGAACCCGCGAGTTTGTGCAGAAAGCACAGGAAAATTTCAAGAAAAAATCCGGAAAGTTGACCAGATTCCTTGCAAAGGACTCCAGGGTTTCAAAATGACCTATCAGAAGAGTTGTGCATGAAGATATCAGTTCTAAGTGGTATGTAATGCGGAGGGGTCAGTTCATATCAGGTAAGACGAAAGAGAAGCATTTTATTCATGTTGAAACACCAATAAACTGAAACATTTTCTCTGATCAGAAAATTTTTCGATCAGAACCAAAAAATAAAGCCAAAGAATAACAGATGGTTATGCAGAGTGCCGAGCGAGGTTCTAACTGTAATGCCTCTTAAGTTTTCAGACACTGTGATGGTTCTGGGGGTCGGTGGCAGTGAGGGTAATGACATGGCCCCCTCACTTTTTTCCACTGGACTTAAGAGTTTTGCCGCCGCCTACACATAGATTTTGAAGAAGGCTGTGAGGCCCTGGATAGATAGAGTAACGGAAATCCTTATATCTTCCACCAAGACTCTGCATCATTTCATAAGGCTAGAACAGTGGTTCTCAACCTTTTTTTACCCATGGACCCTTTTCCTTTAAAAAAATTGGTGGCCCCAAAGCCCCCAAATTTTTCACTAATAAAAAGCAAAGGAATTGTATCAATAGGTAAAAAAATAGTAAATAATTATGCTTATTTTGAAGGAAAACTTTAAGTTTAAACTAATACAAATAAATTATTTAATAGTTAAATTTTATGGAGGATTTATGTACATTAGTAAATAATTCATTATAAAATTTAAAAAGCTAAGTGAGTAATTAAAAAAAAATGTAGATTTATTCGATGAAATCCCTGTGACTGATGTTGCTAATACAAATAAATGATTTAATAGTTAAATTCTATGGAGCATTTATGCACATTAGTAAATAATTATTCATAATATACCTTTAAAAAGATAAGGGAATAATTAAATAGAAAATGTAGATTTATTCAATGAGCTCCCTGTGACTGATGTTGCTCAACGAGTTTTATTTATATTCGGCTCCATCGATGTCAATGATAGTCGAAGATCACCCCTTTGCACAATGTCGAGTCTATTACGAGCTTTTGACAATAAGTGAGAAACACGACTAAATCCTGATTCAACAAGGTAAGATGATGGAAAAACAATGACGTAGAGTTGTGCTTTATTCCAGAGTAGTAGATACTTTTTAGCAGCTTCATTTGTTTTCCATATATCAACCTTCCCATCTTTAAATTTTGCCTGCAATGTTTCATCACTTTGTAATTCAATGAGGGTTTCCTGTAAAGAAATGTCTACATCGGCAACATTAACTTCGAAAGGAATTGTCACCCAAGTTAATATATATCCATCATGAGTAAGTCGCTAAACCGAGCTTGCATATCTTAGTGTAAATTTTCAAAATATTTACCATACAATGCAAGATCATCATCGTGCATATCGCTGCTAATTGAGGCCAAACAAGGAAACTGTCAAATGCATGACGTCTAATATTAATCTTGTACAACTGTAGCTTTTTCAGGAAAGCAGTAATTACACCTTTACTGGATATGAGATCAGAATTTTTTCCTTGGAGCTGTTTATTAAGTAAATTTATTTTTTTCAAATATATCTGATAAGTAAAATACATCACATTTAGTTGCAAGCAGTTGTCTCCAAGATGGGTGTTAGCCAGAAGTAAGAAGTAAGACAATAGAATCCCAAAGTGCAATAAAACGATGAAGACAATTCCCCTTTGACAACCATTTTACCTCAGTATGCATTACAAGACGTTCAAACTCTTCTCCATTTTGACTACAAAATTCACGAAAGAAGCTGTCTCTTAGAGAATTTGATTTAATATGGTTAAGCATTTTTCTCACGACACTAAGGGCATCTTGTAGGCGTCCATCCAATTTCTTAGCATACACTTTGTTTCAGTGTATGCAAAATACTCCAGGGACAGCTTGTTTCAAATGTGCAATAAAACCTTTGTATCTGCCAGTCATGGATGATGCACCATCAGTAGAACATGCCATTATGTTTGAGAGTGGAATATTGCTTTCCTTGAAATATGTAACAACTTCATTATAAACTGTTTCACTTCTTGTGTCTGTCTTAAGACTTCTGGACAAAAGCATTTCCTCTCTGGGTCCTTGGTCATCCATAAATTTAACATATGTTAGTAGAATTACTTCATTATCTCTTAATGTTGATTCATCAAGCTGAAGAGCAAACTGTTTTACTTTCAAATTAGCTATTAATTGCTTTTTAACATCTTCTGCCATTTCATCAATGCGTCATGACACAGATGAGTTGCTTAACGGGATGGAATTAGTGATTTCACTTGAACTTTGTTTCAGAACTGATGAGATTATAACAGACACTGCTGGCAAAATTACTGTTTCACCAATATTATGGGGGTTTTCTAGCCTTTGCTATTATCTTGCTAATTTCATAAGATGCCAATAAACTATCATTTAGTTTGCTTACTTGGCTGTTAAACACTTGAACCCCTGTTTTTCTTGCTTGAAAATCATCACGGAGTTTTCTAAAGTATTCTACTGGTTTGTCTTTCTTTTCATTGTGCTTGGTTTCCAGATGTATTTTAAGTTTAAAAGGCCTCATGCTTGCATTTGAAAGGACATTCATGCATATGAGGCACATTGATTTCGTTGCATTCTATGGTGATGGAATAAATCCGTAAGACAAATATTTAACAGAATACTGTCGGCACTTGTTCTGTGTTAGCGCCGCCATCGGTTATCAGTAAAAATATATCAGAAGCTGTTATAGCATATATTACAGTTTATAGTTAAGAAAGAGAAAGAAAGAGAGGAAGAGAGAGAGGGAGAGGGAGATGGAGAGAGAAGACATTTTAAGATAAACCATTGCAATTATATGGCGTGAAGAGGCCAATAATCGTGAGTAATTTAACTAAGCATCCAAGTTAACATATTTAACTTTGCGGTACTTCAAGTACAATATATTAGGCACTATTACCATTTCTCTGGATCAGAATATACGTCACGAATTATGTTTCAGTGTGTGTGAGGGAGTGTATTGAAGATTAATTTTACACGCACGCGTTAATATTTGTGACATAACATAACATACCATAACATGACACAACGTAAAGTAACATAATATAGTTATTGTATGTGTGTGGACCCCTAGTAATGTTTCATGGCCCCTAGAGGCCATGTGGCCCACGGTTGAGAACCACTGGGTTAGAAGAACCCAAGCTTGGATGCGTGCCAATTTCCATCAGAAATGTTGTCCCAGACACATGACCTCCTAGCTCACCAGAGGTCAATCCACTGGAATATTACGTATGAGGAATCGTCGAGAGAGAGGTCAGTCAACACCCATATAGCACCACTCAATCTCTCAAGTCCGTACTATCAAAGACTATGTCCAAAATTGCTAATAATCAACGCTTCAGACCCCGACTTGAAGCAGTCATTGAGGGTAATGGTGGATTCATTGAATAGGAGTGTTATTAGGATTCTCAAGAGTATTTGTATCGATTTTCATTTAATTAAATTCACCGCTCAATGATGTGCTATGCGTCTTTTCTACCTTGCCGCAAATGACCTCAAAATAGTGACACACAAATAGAAAATTCTTTCTCTAATAAAGTGTAGTTCCTATCCCTTTTCTAAAATATGTTTCCTTATACTCATTGTTCATACACTGAATGAGGCTTTTTTAAATAAAGGGAGAGCCCCTGCAATGTTTCTTTTGCCTGCTGGTAACCTTTTTTCTAAGTCTCCCGCAAACTTTGTGAACTTCTCTCGAATTTAAGGATTAAAAATATATAACAACGCACGTGATGGATATTTTAGTTTCCCATCTACCCTCAGTTTCTAAATACAAATACACGTGCTATAACAAGTTTAATAATAGGGCCTATTGTAATGTATTTAATGCATGATACATCGCCCAAACAGAGAATTGCATTAGATGAAATGAAAAATGAATGTACGTTTTTACAATACTTAATCGGAATACTCGTACATTGCTGAAATGAATAATGTAAATTTATTTACAGTAGAAGCAACGATTTCAAGAAACTCTAATGATTCTTACTCAATATCAGGAAGGTGGGGAGAAAATAATACGGAGTAAAGATTAAATCGAGAAATATGATTAATATTAACCTAAAATACCGGGGGTTTGCAAAAGTTCTGTTACACTCGTTTTTTGACATTTCGAGAGGTTTACGGGTGTGATAGAAAAAGTTCCATCAAACAATCTTAAAAAAGCAGCTATGGTAAAATTTTAAGAAATTTTCTGAACTTCACCAATTATAATAATAATAATATTTTAGAAAACTGCAGAAAAAATACCAGGTTACTCATTAACTAAACCCCAAATATTTTTTCACTTCTTCCCCAAAAATCAAGGTCTAAAAATTTATCCAAAACATTATACAATAACCTTTATTTTCAAAAGATTTCATCCATAATTCTATATTTTGTATCGTTGTTCATTTGAAAGCTTTTCTTTACAGCAAGGGGGGAACCCTCATCCGCGGGGAAAATTTCGCCCGCGAGCCCAAATTTTGATCGTCCCCTGAGTGATGTATGTATTTGTATGCACACATTTTCAATACTGAAATTTAAATAATATTTGTATGTCCAATTTCCGTGGTGGGAGTCAATAAAAATGTTGCATATCATTTTTTTGGAGATAAATTTAAATAACATTTATCTTGATACTAGAGTCAAATTTTATTTATCGCCCGCCATCTTTCTTTAAAAATTTTCACCCACGACTCTAAAATGTTTCAAAACTTATCCAATAATATTTTGTAAACGATCCAAATTATCTTCCTTTTCTTTCAAAGCAGTTTTTGAATTCCTTTGGTGTTTGGAAGAACAAAATGATGAAGTTCATAAAAATAAATATATTCATCCAATATTTTGGAAATTTTTTATACCAAAAAAATTGCAAATCTTTTGAAGTTTAGAAAATTTATTACAATTTAGGCATAGCCGCTTTTTTAGTTTATCGTATATTCGAAAGTTTTATCGAAGTAGCATCTAAAATAGATTTGTAATTTTAATACGAAGTCATTCATTTACTAAGCCAAAAAAATATTTACTATTTTTTTACCCCTCTCAAAAAATCACGTTCTTAAAATATAGAGTTAGTGATAAAGTGATGATTAAAACCCCTCATTTTTTAGCAATACTCGATATTTCGGAACATTTTCTTTTGGTTGAATGGCGGCCTGGCTCTTTGGGGGCCACAACATGACTCGAACTTGGCTTAAAGGTTTTTGCCATCGTCACACTGAAATCAGTTGAACTAAATTTATTAAATGACATAAAATTAATCATGCCAACCGCTTACAAGATGACTAGACATTGGTAGTTTCGTTTAAGAACCAGAAATTAATTAAGGAATTTTGTTTTTCGCCCCGCCCTGTTTTCATAAAAACAAAATAAATAAAATTTTCATTTAGAACAGTGTCAGACTATTCAAACATTACTCCTGATTGTTTATTTTATGTGCCGAGGCACAGTATACTCTTTTATATCGATGTATCCACATATCTACACGTGTGCAACTCATGCCTTATGTAGCTCTCGTGTAATGTTTCAATTACATCCTATATGCCTCCACCTATATATTAGAAAGATCTGAGAAAAAAATCCTAGGGGTTTATTAGAGTTAAATCACTACCAATACGATGAGAAAGCGGAAATAATAATGCTATAATTTTTATCGAGAAAAAAGAATGGAATAGAAATACTCCAGCCTTACATATTGCAAACACTTTGCCAGATCATCCTGTTCAGCGCTTCTCTCATTTTGGTTAAGATGCAAAGAGGCGCAAGTTCTCACTGCCAAGCACCGGCGATCATGGTATGCCCTTGTTCCTGGAGCATTTTCCCTCGGTGGCTTTCGCTAGCTTAGTGCATAAGGAGTTGTTTTTCTAACGTCTGGGTACCAGGTCCGATTACCAGTGAGAGCAGACACAAAAAATTAGCCGCGCGTGAAAGACTGGCCGCCTATTGTAGTCGCACCGTGCCTACCCATGCTGGAGTTAGGTAGCTCCTACACAAGTCCAACGCACATAGCCATATCACAACACCGCTTTCTTTCTTTGTTTAGCCCGTCCTCAGATTACAACATACCGACTCTCTCCTCCGTCCCTGAACCTGACGTAGAATCGGTGCCCTATACGCCATGAGGCACGAAAATACCTGATCGCTGGTTGGTATTAAAACTTACTACCCTATACCTTCGGCCCGAACGAGAACTGGTGCCCTCCGACATGCCCAGCAATTGTCATTAGGATCCCTCGAGCTTTTTCTTGATGAATTTAGTAACCTCCTCGCTGGCCTCTCCCCCACTGGTTCTCTGCTAATCCTCGGTGATTTCAACATTCCTGGTCATAATCCTAATTTCAAAGCCTTTTCTGAAATCCTTGATCTCTTCTCCCTCACCTAACACGTTTCTTCCCCTACCCACTCTCACGGTAACATTTTAGACCTTGTAATCTCTGACTGTCTTATTTCCAACCTGACGACTACAAATTTGTCCAATGCTATATCTGATCACTTCCTTATCAACTTCAACTTCTCAATCCCATTCCATATACCTCCCCAGCTGTCTCATAATCTTAAGCCTTTCCGTCGACTAGCCTCCATTGATATTCCATCCCTATCTAATGATGTGGCCTTCAAACGTCCTCATATTGATGCTTCTGCCTCTCCTGACCAGATTCTCTCTTCTTTGGAGCAACCTCTTCTCACTTGTCTTGATGCCCACTCTCCCCTTGTCACCCCTTTGAACTCCCGTTGTCACTGTGCCCCTTGGTACTCTATGGAACTCCTCCGTGCTAGGCAGTCCATGCTTGCTCATGAAAGAGTCCTTAGAAAGGCTCGCACCCGTGGGCAAGACATGACCCCTCTCTCGCTGGCGTTCCGACTTGCGACAGCTTCCTACGTGGCAAAATTAAAATCTGCTCGTAAAGCCTACTCACGTAATCTGCTTACTGATAATAGGAATGATCCCCGTACCGTCTTCCGCCTGCTCTCCCATCTTACTTTCCCAGCCCATGACTCCCCACCCATTAGCCCTGCTACTCTCTCGAATTTCTTCGCAGATAAGGTCACTAACCTCCGTGCCTCCCTCCCTCAACCTTCTGTCCTGGCTCCTGCCATTCTCCCTGATTTCCCACCTCAGCCGCTTATCGTTTTCCCCGCTGTGACCGCGTTGGAGCTTACAGCCCTGCTCTCGCGTTCTAAGAAATCGGGCTCCCCAAAGGACATTTTTTCCGCCTAAACTGTTATGTAAAATTCTGCTTGCTATCCTCCCAACGCTTCTTCACCTGTTCAACACTTCACTTGCAACTGATCTTGTGTCATCTTCTTTCAAACGTGCCCACATCCGTCCGATTCTTAAAAAGCCTCAACTGAACCCCACTAACCCTTCCAATTTCGCGCGATTTCGCAACTTCCTTTCCTCTCTAAGGTTCTTGTGAGAGTGGTTGCTTCACGCATCAACAGTCACATGGTGGCCTGTAACATTGATGAAACCTATTAATCTGGTTTCAAGTCAGGTCACTCCACAGAAACCGCCCTTCTCAATGTGTCCGATTGCTTACGAAGAGCCGCGGACAAGGGTTGTGCCTCCATCCTCGTTCTACTCGACCTCTCTTCTGCCTTCGATACTATTGACCAAACCGTCCTACTTGATCGTCTCCACTCTTTTCTCGGCATATCAGCCACCTCTCGTCTCGTACCCAATCCGTTGTGATTGACGACGTTTCATCCGACTCTACTCCCATTCGCTTTGGAGTGCCACAAGGCTCTGTCCTTGGTCCTCTACTATTTCATATTTACCTTCTCCCTCTTAGTTCCCTTCTCCGTAATCTCGGTCTATCCTTCCACCTCTATGCTGATGACACTCAAATTTTTGTTTCCTCATCTCCCACGTCTCTTGCCTACTCTATCACTGACCTCCTGGCTGCCTACTCCTCCATTTCTGACTGGCTCTCTACCAACTTTCTCAGGCTTAATCCCTTCAAAACTGAGGTCCTCCTCGTCGGCACCCCTGCTCTTGTCAAAAAATCTAAATCTCTCTTTCCCTCGCGTTAGGAATCTGGGTGTTGTTTTTGCTGAGCATCTCTCCTTTAAGCCTCATATCCGCAATGTCAGCAAATCCTCTCTATGTTTCCTTCGTAACTTCTCTCGCATTCGCTCTCACTTTGATCGCCAAAGTCTTGAGACTGCTGTTCATGCCTTCATCACCTCACGCCTTGACTACTGTAACTCTCTGCTTGTGAATCTGCCATCCTCCTCTCTCCGCCCCCTTCAACTTGTACAGAACTATGCCACCCGGCTTCTCCTCCGTCGCCCTCGCTTCTCTCACTCGAACCCCTTTCTGCATGAACTGCACTGGCTCCCTTTCAGATCCCGTACTCACTTCAAGATACTTCTCTTCACATTTAAGGCCCTAAACAACAAGGTCCCGTCTTACCTCTCTTCTGCCCTCTCTCCACGCCATGTCCCTCGGGCCCTTCGGTCATCACATGCACCTCTTTTGAATATTCCTCGTTCGTCCCTCTGCTCAATGGGGACTGCTCCTTCTTAATCTGCGCCCCTAAGTTTTGGAATGCACTTCCTGCTGAAATCAGGTCTTCTCCCTCTCTTACCACATTTAAGCGTCAACTGAAAACGCATCTTTTCAGAATTGCCTTCTCCCCCTCTTGAATTTCCATTGAATTTCCATTCTCATCTCAGCACAACGTGCGCTCTGGAAAGGCCTCAGGCCTTGAAGAGCGCATTACAAAAGACTTATTATTATTATTATTAAATTTTATTATCCGGTCGTGGGATCTCGTCCACGATTGACGGTTGGAATTACGAAATCTCTTCTAATGAGCACATACTAGAATAAAACATGTTTATGACGAGTCGTCTCGGTAAATTGGATAAAGATAATGACTTGAAAGACCCGCATACATCTGTCGGCAAATTGATCTGCGGACTAATTGGGCGGATGGAGAGGTTGATCGCTAATCAAGATATCGGCGCCATAGACCTCCCTACGACAAATCTGCCGGAGGTGGTACTTATAAAGCGCAGCGATTTCCTCCAAGTTATCAAGGAACACGATCAACGGATGTATGCAGTATGTTGATCAGAGGAGACAATTGGACTAGTAAATGAACAATTTGGGAATCTTCTGCAAATTTATAAGAACGACTATGGATTCAAAAATCCATTGACATCAAATAGGCGGCATCTTTCAAAGAGAGTTGGAGTTTGAAGTATCTTTCACCGATACACAAACCGCAAAAGCTCTGCGGTGGACTAACGACGGCAATGCCTACCACAGCTCCAGCAGAGAGTAAATTTTCGCTCATCGATGTCGTAAAAGACGACTACTGCAGTGCGATGATGGAGTTCTCCCGTGAAGGGTACATGGATGCTAAACAATTCTAATAGCTGCAAATGCTTTTACAAACAGAACAAAATTCGTTTAAATGATAAAACAAGGCATTCTCAAGCAATCTACACGTTGCACTTGAGTGTAGAAGAGTTGTATTAGGTGGGGATCTATATAGGAAATAAGAAATATTATTGTTGACCAATATAAAACTGTAGATTGGGCATGTAAGAAAAAAAAAGAAATAAAAGGCAGGAAACGAGTTGAGAACAGCCTCCCTGCGTCGCCGGGACTCTTCTTGAGTCGAACAGCGCATACACTCAACAATCATGTAACGTAAAACGATATAATCAAAACAAGGTTTTAAGCCGGCCGTTACAATTCTCGCCAAGTCACAAAACCAAGTAAGTACTTATTTCTACTCACCAGGCCCACAATAATTATAAGGGATTTTTAAAATTCATTAAATGCACAGAGTTTAAATAAAAAATGATTAAATCATGATTCACCAAAGGTTGCGGTTGCATTACATTGCCCACTAGTTGACAAGTTATCACATTATTAAAGTCCTTAAAAAGTAATTTACTCATAATCAAATAAATAAGAATTGCAAAGAGGTGTCTTGAATTTGCCTGTGTGAAGGACCGAACAATGGTGAGGGAGAGCGCTTCTGTGTAACGAACCATCGTCATCGTTGAACCTCCCAACCTCACTCTTGTAGTGCTCTATACGTTTGCCCAAGGGTGTACTTATATGAATTGTGAAAAGTAAGAAATATATCTTGCTCTTAGATATTTGGGGAGCCAAAACGAAGAAAATTCTGAAATATTAAACTTTTCTAAACTACAATAATTATTGTGTTAAACTATTCCATATCATGAGTACGATGAGGCAATTATAATATTTGCTTATCTCGAATACAGAATTTTCACTTTTATTTCAGTACTATTGCAACTCATTTTGCTACCATATGTAATCCTTAAATTTTATTTACTAAAAATAATATAGGTATTGCTAAATAAATAAAGCAAACGCAAAGAACTAATCGATCAATATATTCTTTAACATATACCTAAAAATATTATAATCAAAATGGCTGTGCACGGCAGTTTTCGGTTCTTATTTTTCCTGGCGGTTCTGGCGGTGAGGCTCTGATCCTGGAAATGCGCATATTCGTTGGCCCAGGAAAATGGTGGTTGCCCAAAGGGCAAAGGTTATCTAAACCAGGTTGTTGGTGATTAGTAGAGAGATACCTATTATTCCCAGTATTTTGATATCTAAGGAATGATGTATTATTTTATTATATGAAATGGAGACTTTATTCTAAAGGCAAGCTAACGACTTCTCGGTATAAATCAAGAGGGTGTGGGCCGATGCTCACAACACGCGTCTACAAAATTGTATAACCAAATCAAGGATTAAGATAATACAAGTGCCAATATTATGTATTCGAAAGAGTAGAATATCATGAGTTAAGTAATGAGAATACAAACACAAGTGATATTTTAATACAAGCAGAACATAATATCTTAAGGATGTATAGTTAAAATAAGTATAAAGCATACTCTTTATAAAATGAGAAGAGAATAAGTCTATGAAATTATATGCTAAAATTTCCGTCAGCGATAATTAACCCTTCTTAATAGTTTAATATACAACTTTGATTAATATTTTTTTATGCTCTAAATTATGCCAATTTCCATCTCATTAATGCGGCATCTGTTCCCCCAATCGTGTAAAGGAAGTCTTCCTCGGGAGAAAACCGAACACTTGAAAGGTACGAAGTGTAGACTTTGTATTCATGGTACTCTGCATTTGGGCTCAGAACAGGATATCTGTCAAATGAAAAGAATTTCCTATTACTATAGTTGAATGAATGGTAATGTGACTATTAATGTCTTACTCTATCAGATTACACTACCAAACCGAACACCAACATTCGAGGAATTTTCAATCAAATACACAGACAACACAGAAATTCAATTCATTTTTTCAACTTTTAACTACGTTAGATTATCATATATGAAATTAAAGCTCATTAAAAGCCCTTTTATTCCTGCCAAAATAATAATAATAACCTACAGTGCCGTTTTTGAGATATAAATGGCTATAGAATTACTAAAAATTAAGCAAGCAAACTCAATTCATGAGCAAAATCTGCCAATATGACTTAGTTATCATTTGAAATCAGTTCTTTAGTTCCATGAAAATCTGTTTTAATGGTGGACTGAAACATATATTTTTCTTTCATGGTCAACTATAGGCTTTGTTCTCAGTTGGAAAGGGGGGTGTTAAGTGAATAGTAGGGGTGTTCTGTATGCCATGGAATTTAGTTCAATCTATATTCGAATGATGCTAAAAATATAAACTAGTTTTCAGGTGCCGTTTTTTTAAAGCAAATATTTAAAATCGCATGGTGCAGTTTTGTTTTGTGTTCACAAATTAACGTTAAAAGTCTACGGAGAATTTCCGCGAATGTATACAATTTTGTATTATCATAATTTTCACTATGTCCTAGTCATGTTGCTAAAACAAAATATATACTATAAAAAAGTGCATAAAATTTGCAATAAAATGATATAAAAATCAATGGTGTAGTTTCTTTTTTACAAATTAACTTTAAATATCTAAGAAAATTTTTCCACGAATGTATATAATTTTGCATTATCTTAATTTTCACTATGTTCTAGTCATGTTGCTAAAAAAATAATTATACCATACAGAGTGGATAAAATTTGCAATAAAATCATATACAAAACCAAATATGCGATTTTTGAACGAAACAACATTAAATTTACCAACGCGACTTTAAACTCCTATACTACCTCCGTCCCTTTGTATATGTGAACAACTACTGTCTATCACTTTCAAACTTCTCCCACCCCAAACAAGCTATAGCGCCCACAATAATTTATTTTCCGCCTTTCTATAATATAATAAAGAAACATACAACAGGTTAGTCTACTAAATATTAAGGATTACCATAACTTTCATTCCTTTACAGTTAATACGATCCAATTTTCATTATTTCATATTTCTCCAAGCAATCTATAGATTTTTAATGATAAACAGTTAAACATTTTACTTAACTACATTCATTTAAAATTTCCGCCTTTTTATACACCCCCCTAGATTCAATTTGGCATGAAAAAGTACCAGAATAATTACTCTATTAAGACCAAAGCCAAATTCTTATATACCCCCTAAACATCCTGATATCTTGGTAGGGTAATTTAGGATTTCTCGATTCTCTCTGAATCAATGTTGAGGATATTTTGCCTGCTGGTCTGCACAGTATAGCAACATTAATGCTATGCTTTCATTATGCTGTGACACGTCTTTCAATTTTTATTTCAGATTTGTCGTTTATGGGGCGAACCACGCTAATAGCTTTTGAATGGAAGTAGCCCATCTAGACATATTTTGAAGAAAACGAAGGCTAATCATACACATTAAGCATACCTTGCGTATATAATTAACAGAAAACCATAATTATAATATAAGATTGATGGACATAATTAATTTTTAGCCCACATGAGTGCCATTTTGACGGATAACTTCGAAAACCATATCATGCATGGAATCTGTTAATTTCTTAATAGTAGCATGTTGGACTGTCTCTGATGCAGCTTTGATGGTTGCCCATAAGACTTTAGACGAAAACTGACGTCCATCGGCATAAATATCTTGTATAATAATGGACCACAAACTTTCGATTGAGTTGAGATCTGGAAAGGCTGGCGGCCACGCCAACAAATTGTCACTTTGTATACCAGTGGTTCTCAAACCCAGGATCACGACCCAAATGATCAGGTAGCAAGGGTGCTCCTATGGGTAGCTGGATGGCTACAAAAAATAAATAAATAAAATAGAGAAATATTAGAAGTAAAAATAGTTCAAACATAATTATTAATATCATAATTTTGGAATATAAATCGTCATTTAAACTGGAACTAGAAAATAGTTGTGAATAATTAAGTACGATAAATGAAGGTAGAACAAAACATATACGAGTGTATAACATAGACTGGTTGAAGTGTTTGGCTGCGTGTACTGATGGATCGCTATCGATGATGAGAAGTCGAGTAGATTTTGTCACTCCGTTTAGAGGAGACAATCCTGGTCATAATAATTCACTGCTTCTTACATCGGGAAAACTTGGCCTCTCAACGCCTTCAGTCAGAACTCAATGTTGTGTACAATGTTGTGCTCAATGATGTTAGCCAAATTGTGAATTTTAGAAAGATCAGAGCTTTGAACTCGCGTGTTTTAAGTAAAATGTGTAAAGAGATGGGATCACATCACCAGGACTTACATTTCCACTTTGATGTCCGGGGTTTTCTCGAGGCCGCATCCTTGGACAGGGTATTGAACTTAAAATTGAAATAGAAGTTTTTCTCCAAGAGAAGAAGCGTAAGTTGGTCGACTGTTTCAAAGATGCTGCTTGGCTGGCAAAATTTGAATATTTAGGCATCTTCAGGCACTTAAATGAATTGAACTCAGACATGCATGGCCGAAATCAAACTATAGTAGGCATTAGTGAAATAATTACTTCATTCAAGAAGAAACTTCTACTTTGAAGAGAAAAATTAGCCACCGTAAAAAACAGCTACTTTTCTAGAGTTGAGTGCGTTGCTGGAAGATTCATCAGAAATAGAGCTTGCTAACATTAAAAGGTTTTTCCAAGATCATTTGCAGAAGATACAGGAGGAAATGGAAAAATAGTTGCCACAAAATTTGGATGTATGTTAACACAGTTGGGTCAGGAATGTGTTCGGTGTAAACGTCGGTGATGTTGGAAGAGATATCTCAGGATTCCAGGAAGAACTTTTAGACCTCCAGGAAAATTAGGTGCAGAAACAACGTTTTGAAAGTCTCTCATGCTCTGGATTCTGGGTTCAAATGAAGGATAAGCCTATTCTGATTGATGAGGCTGAAAAAGCTCTTATTCCATTTCCAACCACATACCTCTGTGAACAAAGATTTTCAGCTCTTGTGACTAAAGCTAGGAACCGTCTGGATTCTCACCATGATCTGTGCTGTTCTTAATCCATCAACATTAAGCCAAATCTGGAGAAACCTGTTCATAATATGAAGGAATATGACGGTAGTGACTGAAATACTTTTTTTTTTTTTTTTCAATAAGGTGTACTTGAAGAGCCAAAAGAAGTTGCCAGCCAAAAGTATATTTTCTTTGCTTGCTTTATTTTTCAACAAATTATATTTATATGAAAATGTGCCTTTAATATCTTTCAATCAACATAGAAATATATTTTATATTAAATAAGAGTGAATGTCCGTAAAATATATTGGATAAAACTAGATGTGGATACACTGAAGAAATTCTTATATTTATCAGCAATTAATAGTAGTTGAATAGTCAGAAGGGCTCATTCATTGAAACAGTAATATAGTTGGCATTCAAAATTTTGTTTATCTTTGCTTGAGTATGAAGGTTTGCCTCAAATTATCTTCAATCAATATTATATTATATTTATTAATTAGTAACTTATGGTAAAATTCAGTAAACTTTATTCAATTAGATAAAACTAAAATAATACTGAAATAATATTTCATCCCTGAGGTTCGCCAAGCCAAAATTAATTTGTGTTGAAGGTCACGACAACAAAAGTTTGAGAAACACTGCTATATACCATTAGAGCCTAGGGACGCTTGGGCGGTTCTGGCAGAGTGGGATGGAGCGTTGTGATGCTTGAATACGAGGGTACTTATAAGGGATCCAAGACTTGCTTCAAAAGAATGCAGTAGGCAGCTGCGGTCACTTTAATCACATCAGGTACCCAGACTAGGCCAACAAGTCTGTGTCCAATTACACCTACCCACAACATGACTCATCATCCCTGTTTTTGACGTCGCAAACGTTGGTGATGCTCATCTCTAAAATAGACCAAAACATTTGAGCTGGTTTCGTCAGTGAAGAAAACGCAATTGATGTCCAGTCCATTAAAAGCCTCAAAGTCTTGTAACTGGGTGTTAAAAGAAAAGGTTTCATGGGAGCTCGTACGAAAGTCATGGTCCCTAGGATACGGTTTCTGGTCGTCTTCTGTATATGGGAATGAACAGCGGTGGTGAAAATAACTTTGATTGTTAGTCCGAGTTTTCCACTAACTTGGCGGCCAATATTCCTCAAATTCTTAGCTGTTACATTCTTGGAGGTCCCACAATTAGGTGGCTTCTTCCTTAGCGAAGGATCTTTCAGAAATCGTCAAATCGTGTACACATAGCGAACTAATATCTCCTCACTAACATGAAGAGAGGTGCCTTCAGCACCTTCCTTGATGATTAAACTTTTCATCATCGTTAAGGCCTCTGAGACATCCCATTGTTCTTAAAGAGGTTAGTTGTTATTAACGTGGTTTCCCCCCAAAACGAAGAATCGAAAATGAAACTTGAAGAACGTAAAACAGCATAATAAAAAGATAATATTAGTGTTGCCATATTGTGCAGACCAGCTGGGAAAAGTTTCATAAAATTTGATTCACAGAGAACCTAGAAATCCTAACTTTCCTTACTAAGCTATTAGAGTAGTTCAGGATGTATATAGAGTGGGCGGGAAATTGATCCCTATTTTGGATTGGTAAAAAATATGTATATTACCCATTTATTTAAAAAAATATATATATTTTTTTGGTTTAGTCATTCCTTGAGTTGAAACAACTTTCGAAATGACTCACATTTATTTAAAATTATAAAAATGGTAGAAATTTCGAAGGTGATTTATACGGGGGAAAGCTATACAAAAAAAATTATATAAAGATAGAGGGTGTAATTTTTGAAGGATGTATTCGAAAACGGGTGGGCGGTTGGGGCAAGAAGAAACATAAAGACCGTAGGGCGTCCGTTAGGAGCTGGGATCGGCGAACGAATGTGCCTGTCCAGAGCCATCACCGCCTTATATGTATAGGTAAACCTAGAGGCGGGATGGTCAGGCTAAGGCCATAAACTCCCGAAATATTTTCGGGAGTTTATGGCCCGATTCTTGCCCGACTGGACGAACCTTATGTTTCTAAGGCTTGCCTTCCAGGTTTCAGAGATGTCTTGAAGCAACGGCCCACTGAGCTAGTGTAGAATATCTGGCGGGTGTTTTTCCCGAAGGGTATTAACAATGACCAGGACACAGTCATACATTATCCAGGCCCTCGGAAAGAGGAGGAGGGTCAAGATGAGGGCTACGGATTCATTTTGAAACGCGTAACCTGGAATGTCTAAGTATCTGGTGGGAAAGGCCCAAGATTTACTGGCGTGGGTAATTCCTATACCCGTTAACGATGCGTCACAAAACACCATGGCTTCGTTGGAGCGTCGCCGGAACCACCGGCGTCACGTGCAGTCGATGAGGTATACTAGTTGGAGAAGCCGTACTTCCTGATGTCCGTGAGTACGTGCGGCGTTACACAATTAAACCCATAAGAATGTTAACTAAAGGATAAATATTACGGAATTTAACAGCCCACCCAGGCGCTCCTAGTACTTATGATCGAATCCTTGGTGGTTACAGTAGCTGATAGAGTAAGTAACTTGGGTAGCCATTTTCTTGGATAATCTGGCTCTTACCCTTTCCAGGTCGATGTACACACCAAAGTATTTTAGTTGCTGGGCTGGTGTAATACTGTATTTTTAGAAGTTAATGCAGAGGCTGAAGGATAGGAACTCTTCCAAGGTGTTTAAGACTGCATCCAGAGGCCCGGTTACCAAGATGTCATCAAGGTATGTGAACGCCGCAGCTCCGTGCTTCTTAACCCAGTTATTTGCCACTGCCTCCATGCAATATTGCATGATGTAGGGTGCACCACAGAAGCCCATGGGAAGCCTCTTGAACCACCAGGTATCAGAACCAATTTTTATTCTAAATTGGTGGCGTGCTCGCAGGTGCAGTGGCAAGTGGTAGAAGCCGCTAGAAAGATCAAGCATGATAGCAACGTTGTTTTTGTCTGTACCACGTAAGACTTTCTCAATATTTGGCAGGCAGAAAGTTGGAGGTTTATACTGGGGAGTCAAGGCCGACATATCGTATATTAATCTCATAATCCCATCAGACTTGGGCACCCCGAATACCCGGTGTGCCCTTATGACATCCGAGCTTTTCTCAAGGATATCAGCCTTTTTCAGGGTCTGTACGGCTTCAAGAAGTTTATCGGAACTTGTTTGGTAATGGTGGTATGTTTTGGGCAGGAATATCTTGAGTCCCTGCCCCTGTGCTGATCTAATTACGTTGTTAGCAGGGGTAACTCTGGAAAGACCTCCCGGTGTGTTCTGAACGAGTTTACCAAAATATTTCGTGATTTTTAGTTAAAGAGGGTCCAACACCGGTGACGTTTTATTGTCACCTTCCTGCTTGTTACCGTTATCCCTGTTATTTCCTTGTTGTTCCTGTTGTTGGTAGTCTTCTTGTTCTTCTTGTTCTTCACTTCCTTGCTTATTTCCCCTAGGGTCACGGATATCTGGGGGGCCACTCGCAGCAAAGTTTCGGATATCTATTGAATCTGTATCCGAGTGTTCGTCACCGGATTCTTGTGGAGTTGCAGGTTCCGAGATGTTTATGACTGTGGGCACGTTCAACCCCGGGAGTGGTTCTATTTTAATAGATACTTTGATGACTGGTGAAGGGAAGGTTGAATATGCAAGTCGCCTAGGGTAAGTGCCATATCTTCAAAGTACTCTCGCATTTCACTACGAGCTTGGTCAGCGCATCCACCTCGAGAACCTGATAATTCGTGATATTAACATCAATTACTTCACTAATTTGATATTCAATTGGAGATAGGGGTGCTAATTTTGAGATCCTTGTATGTTAAGCACAGGGTAATTAAAATCGTTATAACTGAGGAAAAGACCATTGGTTGCACTACACAAATCACTATAACTTATTTCTTGCGGGTAATTCTGTTCTTGTAGGTAATCCTGTATGTGCTGTGTTCTAATTCATCGTCGTCGTCGACCTCTTCCTCCTCCGAGTCCGATGAGTAGTCAGGTGTGGAACTATTTCTTAGCTCCTCGAGCACCCTTGCCGCGAGGCGGAGCCCGTGTTGCATGTCCCTGTCGACTTCTTGGACCCATTGGGACCTGTCTGGGAAAGCTGCCCTGCTCTGGAGGGCAAACAGGCCATCCTGTTCGGGTATTAAGTACCTGATCCGACAGTTGGATGCCTGACTAAAGCGTGGCCCTCTCCTTGGCATCTTGTAACGCAGGCCCCCAGCCATAGTTTAAAACCAGGAAGTATAATCTCAGACGTTGCCTGGTCGATTGTCGCTCCGTTGTTGTGAGTACTGACTGTACCCTGTATAGACTCAGAAGTTGGGAAATCTCTTCTCTATCCCGGCGTTGAAGGCCGGGTTATTGATTTGGGTGGTTAATTCTTGAGTAACCACAGCCCAATTGACCTCGTCTGGGGGAGACTGGTCACGACTCGTGCCCACTTGAGGATTCGGCGAGGGTCCCTGACAGGAGTACCAGATGTCAGCGGTAACTGTTCTGATTGAAGGGGGAAGGCCGTAAGTTGAAGATTTCTAACGGCCTGTCCCGCGCCGTACCCCGGGGCCTCTTCGGTGTGTCCCTCGTCCTCCTCTGGATGAATGGGCGACGAGATAGGAGACAATCTCAATGGTGCTGGTGAAAAAGGCTGCGGGACACTCGAGGCCACCGGCCCCTGGAGTGTATAGGCTTCCCTTTGCCTTTCACGAAGAATCCTCGAAGGAAGAACAATATCGGCCTCCTCTATTGTATGGAGGTAGGCAGGCGCAGGCGACCCCTCCTGTTCGCCTGCGAGAGCGATCCCGGTATCGGATGAAAAGACTTCAAGCGAATACGTCCTTTTATTATCGTCTGCCATACCCCAAGTAACCTGCAAGGGAGCCCGGAACAAAGTGAAGGTAGGCGAACCCACAAAAAGAAGGACTGTAGGGCGTCTGTTAGGAGCTGAAATCGGCGAACGAATGTGCCTGTCCCGAGCCATCACCGCCTTATATAGGTAAACCTATAGGCGGGATGGTCGGTCCATGTTATGCTTTCTTGAATATTCAATGTCTGCTCATGCCCACGCCCAGACCTGAATATATCAGAATCTGGCCATGCTTCTCCAAGTTCAGATCACTATGTCAGTCTCGAACGCGCGTGGAGACAAACTTCCATTTTTGGGCGTCAAGCGACTAAAAACGATCTTAAGGAATAACATGGGTCAAGAACGGCTCGAAGGCCTGGCGCTGATCAGGGCTCAAAACTAAATTGGTGTACATATATAGCGTAATCAATGTATTTGCCCAAAGACACCCTAGGTTGATGTTCGTGTGAAATACCGGGACCAATGCTATGTGTTATTAATGTCCGTTAAATGCTGTTATTAATCATTTCAAACACGTTTATGTTAATATTTCTGTTTCATTCAGAAAGAGTTATGTAATAATATAAAATATATATAAAAAGTTTTCTAAACCATTGGGATCGTATATACCTTATATGATACTTGCCTAAAATACAGGTAAATCTCAAAAATAATTGTTAAAATCACTATTATACCTTAGATGATGGCCATAAACTACAATAAACCAAAATTCCTATTTTATAGTATATGGAAAAAAATCGTATCTGAGAGTTAGTGCTTACTCCTGTGTGCGATATTTATTATCAAAGTGGGAGTTACACATGGTAGCTACTTGAGCATATTGTTGTACCTCGTATATACGTGGGACCTGCTAACACCCGTTCAGGAAGATATGATGTATCTGCAATCTGCAGATAACATCACACAAATCATCCCAAGCTCATATCGTAATGCGAGAGTACAGGCAAGGGAAACAGCTACCGAAGTCGAAATCATCAACAGGTACAAGAGGAAGTAGAAAATTAAAACAAACCGCGAGCAATTCCAGATCATCCCAGTGAATCTCCGAAAACTGGATGATGTAATCCTAAACGACGAACATTATCCATGCACTAGAAAGGGCAACCTATTGGGGCTGCGCATCTCTGTGACAGGATATAAAGCGCACATCACAAACTAAATAGCCCTTGCCAAGTGAGAGTTAGACAAAACTATTACGATTCAGTAATCATAGCGCCAAGAACATAAAAAAGCTATACATAGCTCTAGTGCGGTGAATGTATATACTCGGGGATGGTAACGCAGGTGGCAAGCAGCAACTCTCTCAGACTAAGAAGCAAGGCACTCATCTACCCTCCCACCTTCCTGAAACAGCTTAACAAAATCAAGGAAAAGGGAACTCCAGAAATTTTGAAATAAAGACTTCTATCTAATCACCACAGTAGAAGAAACTATAGAAGAACCCTGAGACTCCTACATAGACAGGCTAAGATTGACCGCTGAACACCGTCATCAGAAATAGGACGGAAAACACTATCATCAGAGTAAACACTTCTTTAACTCCAGATTCTCTAGTGGAAGAATTCAACAGTGGAAACGACAGCTTACAAAAAGCACATTACGGATAGCGTGAATAGGGGGAAAAAGGACTTGCAATATTATATAGGCTAAGAAACATTAATATGAAGAATAAGAAGAACATCTACCAAATAATTATTCAATCTTCAATAATTTGTCCATAAATAGTGATGTGCACTATCTCGAAGAGTGACCTTATGAGACTACAAAGGATTAAAAACAAAGCATTTTACATCATTACAAATACCATAAGAAATGAACTGAAATGACAAAGAGATCTTCCCAGATGCAAAAAGCTACTTAAATCTACTTAAAATAATAATCGCTAAGAGAGCTAATACGTTCATAGAAAAGACAAACCCAAATAGGTATAGATTTAGCTAATCAGATAGCCCACAGGGAAAAGTGGAGAAGTCATCACCTACTCCCAAGCTTACCTAGGCTAGCTGTGATGAAACGAGTTTCTAAAATTTAAATATTAATTGGCTTGATCTAAGTTATTAAAACAACAAAATAATCCTCTACATACATCATGTAAAATATCAGTTTAAAATTTAAAGGACATTGTTTCATAAAGTTACTTTCAAGACGAATCATAAAAATGTTAGCTGCTATTGGCGTTATTGGCGATCACATTCATTCTGTGTCTATTTATTTGTAAGCTTTGTTATTGAATAGAAAGTAATTTTCATTAATAATGAATTCTTAAAACGTCGTGAAATTTTTACGTGAAAAATTATAAAATGCGTCAGCATTGTTAAAAATTACGTTCAGAATAAAGTCATTTGTCTCATTGACAGAAACATTCGTAAAAAGGTGAAGATACATCATAGCTGGCAAAGACTTTTGAGTGGGGCAAAGTTGTGTGGCATTAATTCATTAACAAAGGAATAACTGTTGTATAGTGTATTGACCAACGGCGAACCCTGATAATAAATCACGACATATTTGTAAAGTTTGAAGGTAACAAGAGCACAGGAAGATAAAATTGGTCGGAGAGGTACATCAGTTTTGTATATTTTGGGTAGGCCATATAATAAACCAAGCCCAGAACTACTAGAATGGAGGGGATCATAAGTTTGTTGGTCTATGAGTTTAGAGGTTTTTAGATTGAGCAAAACCATGTTTACTTTGTCTCTTAGTTTTAGAGTTATTTTGTAGATGTGTTCTTACCTTCCTCGTCAAATTGACTGGTCATCAGCTACCATTACGACTATATTTGCAGGAAATATGGATTAACGAATTGCTAATATCTATCCCAATTTTATGTATTACAAGTTATCTTTGGATTATTTGCTAAACAATTAAATGGAATTCAACGTTAGGTTATATAAGCACTTATCGGTCAATTATGAACGCTCTTAAGTTAATTTACGCACTTTTTTCTTATTTAGAGTTCATATCCATTCTTATCCTAAATTACCATGATATCCCAGGATATACTCAACAAGTAACTAAGGTTAATAAATAAAATCACAAATTAGGCCTTGAACAACCTAATGCTTTCTCCAATGATGAAATTGTAAAAACTCTATCTATCCATCGCTAGTTTTCGGGAGAAGACTTTCTATTATGTAGAGTTTCAAATTTAAACTGCTCAACTTAAAAATCAAATATCCTTCCTACTATTAAAAAAATAAAAAAAAAACATGACTATGGAAATATTGATCATTGCTTCCTAGAACCTCATTCCATCTGTCAACAAGCTTATAAATGCCTCGCTTCTAAAATTGTTTGTTTTGATGCAAAATATGAATCCAACTCGTTTCAACCTCTTATCTTGATGTCAATCAAGACCCATAAACAAATGACAATAAGAAGGAGCAAGGTCAGGAGAATATGGAGAATGAAGCAATATTTCCCAACCGAGATCCTCCAAAGATCTTTGGTCATTCGAACTGTGTGAGGAAAGGCATTATTGTGATGGAGGATGACACCCTTATGTTGACTAAGGAGCGGCGCCTTTGGTTCAAAGCGGTCTTCAAATGACGAAGTTGTTGCAATGGATATTAGCATGATATTCTCGGTTGTTGGGAAATTCTGATTCCACAACTGATCTACGAACGGCTGCGTTTGACGTTATGATAAAGGATCCACTTCTCATCATCAGTAAGAAGCCTGTCCCAAAATGGTCCCTGAAGCTGTCATAAAAGCAATGACTCACAGCAAGCAACACGCCGTTGTAGAATAGCTGTGGACAGTTCATGCTGGTCACATTTTCCAATCACTGGCAGTCAGATAGGTTACGTTAAATTGTTCTGCGAGTTCCATAGAAGTTGTATCATGATTTACTATGGCAACGGCTTCCAAGTCTTCGGAATCAAGTTCTTTTGGGAGACCTTATTTTGGTTTGTCTTTTAGACTGAAATTTCCCCTTCGGAAACGGGGAAAACACTTCGAGCAACTTCTTTCATTTACTGCATCATCCCCATTTAAGTGCTGTACTTGCATCGGCACCTTAATGAAACTGGAGTAAAATATGTCTTATGTGATCTTTAAATTGAAGGACATAGGGGTGAACACTGAAGATTGTAAATAATATTTTATCATTTGGAAAGAAAAGGTATAAATTATTTATTGTAGCATTCCTAAACGATAACAAGATGCATTAATTTAATAAAAACTATTTAAATTTTATTATAGAAAATCGGACATTACTTTCGTCCCAAACTTATACTTCAAAATTATTTAAAATAAAATTTGCTAATTACCCATAAACGGTTACTACAGTATATTTTAATATGACTTTTAAGAATTGGTGCACGAATTTGATCACAAACTAAGGAAATGAAAAAAAATCTCTTATGTTCAGAAACAGTGATATTAAAAGTAACTATGTACAATAAATGGCCTTAATACTTATGGGGAGCAAAATTTAAATTGCGCCACGAAACATTGACAAAAATAGCTTTAAAACTAAAAGAGCTAAAGTTATAGACCAACAAACGTATGATTCCCTCTAGTGGTTCTAAGTTTGGCTTATTATACAGCTTACCCAAGCTGCTGAAAACTGATGTTGCTCTACTAATTTTAACTTCTTATACCCATGCTAGCATCGAACTTTACAAATATATTGCTAATTTACTATCAGGGTTCGTCGTTGGACAATACACTATAAAACAGTTATTCCTTTGTTAATGAATTAATGTCACACAACTTTGCGCCCTCGAAAGTCTTAGCCAGTTATAAACTTTCTTTCTTACGTGTTTTTAAAGAAAAGACAACAAACTAAATGACATAATATACAGAAAACCTACCATAAAGGGGTCTTGGAATATCTCATTCAAACTCAGCGGACTACAATATCTAATATATATATATATATATATATATATATATATATATATATATATATATATATATATATATATATATATATAAATATGTGTGTGTGTGTGTGTGTTTCCACTTCCCATCTACTTATTCTTTAATGCATAGAGAATTCCAAACTCTGAAGTCTAATTTTTAAAATAATAACTGCTATGCCTTTCCTTTAGTTGACAAATTAATCAATAATTTTCTGGATAAAATTTACTCTCCACCTTTTCTGTCATATAATTTTCCTAAAAATAAACAAGGTCTGCTGACCTACAGGTGGCCTGCTCTCACTTATTCTGATTTATGACCTTACGACCTTCAAAACTTTCAATAATTCCTGGACTAACCTTGGCAAGTTTATCATTCGAAAGATAATGTGAAACAACATCAGCCGAATAGTTATGATGTTATTGCTAAAACAAAATGATTCCAGGGCTAACCTTGGGATGACTTTGACAATTATATCATTTCAAAGAGAATGTAAAACAACATAAGGGTTTCAAATTTCGTTAGAATTAGCCGAATAGTTATAATGTTATTGCCGAGACCTTGGGAGGACTTTGGCAATTATATCATTTGAAACAGAATCTCCAAAAAACAGAAAAGAAAAAAAGGGGTTTCAAAATTCGTTAGAATCTGCCGAATAGTTTCAATGTTATTACAAAAACAATAAAAAGCAAAACGGGTACCGACCGACATAGTGAGTTTTTTTTGTTTTATTTTTAGGAGCCCATCTGGCGACTGCCTACTTGGGCATAAGTCGCCGTACTCACGACAGCCTAGTACTAGGTTACATTAAAATAAAAATATGCAAAAAAAAACTCAACAATAACAATATATAAGGACAAGGGCAACAAATTGGAAGTACGCTCGGCGTCGTGGGGAGGCCTGCTTACCCCAGGCACAGGAACATGCAACCTACAAAAAACAACAACAACAACAAAACGAGTAAAATAAAGTGGGGGAGGCCCTCCTCCTCCAAAACGAATCCGTCCCGAGTACAGGGGACAAGCGGTAGCGACCCTGCTCAACCCGGTACCGGGACAGGTAGCTTGCGCGAAAACGCCCAGACTGGAACACCCAACAAGAATGTGCCGAACAGTCTGGGAGACAACGTAGTCATCCTAATGTGATGCAGGCGAGCGCTCCATCAAATGGCGGTGCGTCCCGCGAGTGTGTCCAATTCGCAGACGACAGAAAGCAACCTGAAGCCGTCGCGGCATTGCGTCGTAAGTCTGTGGGAACAGTCGTGGCACAATGGCACGTAACTTTAGGTTCATATCGAACGTCTTCCATCTTCTTTGTCAAGCAGCCCGGAGAGCTGCCGTATTCCTGCCATGCAATCGGTCCGACATAGTGAGATGTAGAGTCGCTCGCGACTAGACTCGAACGCGACTAAAAATTCTCCGTAGTACCTGAAATGGGATCTTTCAATAAATTATTCATTAGGTACCAAAGTTACTCAAAATAATATTCTTTTCACACTAACTTCGAAATCACCTTTGTCAACCCACTTTCCTTAATCGGTTTCTTTACCTCAAAAGACGAGCAGCATTGAGATGAACAGCCTTACTCTTTATTCTTTTACTTCATGTGTGCAAAGAAGTTATATTGAGACTACATACGGTTCGTTTATTAAAAGAGAGGTTTTGTTCTCACATGTGAATCAGCTACAGCACAAGAAGAAATTTATATAGGAAGAAGAACTCTGTTATTAGCAATCATGTAAGACAGAATGTTTTATTGACAATTTTAAAATAATTGGCCACAATAATGATAAATATAATAAAGATCAAATTTTAAAAGCTTGATAACACCGCTGTTTTCTTTCTCATTATTTAATTATTACTACCTCTTTCTTCACTTGAACTTCACTGGTAAGCTACATTATACTTTAGTAATTTAGTTATTGTCTTTGTGCTCCATTAGTGTTTTGATTATGATAGATACTTCTAAATTTTCTCCGTTTTATACTCTTTTGTCTTTTAAATTCCTTATTTTAGCTTATAATTCTTTCAATTCTCTACATTTTTTTAATTTATTTTTTTAATTTTGCTCATTTATTTATTTTTAACTTGTCATTTTTAGTCACTTGTCATTTTTATCTTTTAGATCTTTTACTTGTGCATAATCTTTTTTAGATTTTATTTGCATACGATCTTAATATCGATCATTTTAATAGTGTTGGTTCATAATATTTAGCTTTTATATTTTTACTTCCTCTTAATTATTTTTTAATATGATTACTTTTTAATCTTTCTCGTTTTATGAAATTGCATTAACTTAACAATGATTACTTTTTCGCGTTCTCCCTCCCCTGTGAAAATAATTCTATATATCTTTGTTTTAAAATTTTTTACCAAAACAAATTAATCTTATCTTAATGTATTTTTATTGTTTTTTATGATTTTAGAATCTGAAGAAGGGCGATAAGCCCAAAACGATGTTTTTCATTCCCAAATAAATCACACGTGTGTGTATGTCTGTTCACAATAAAGTAACTATGACAAAGTTAAATAAAACGGGAAGCCCGCCTCTTACATTCATAGATTTGAAATATATATATATATATATATATATATATATATATATATATATATATATATATATATATATATATATATATATATATATATATATATATATATATATATAATTAGATCGATAGATAATATATAAGAAACTAAATATTAACTAAGCGTTCAGCAGTTCGCAGAAATGCACATTATAATTCAAAGCTAAACTGTTCACAGGATATGACACGCGCTTTTATCTAACTCTCTGACTAACCGATAAAATTCTATAATTTGTTTTTCAAATCAGAACGATATCACACCCAAAAAACGTGCCATGTAAGAAGTAAACCCAAGAAACTGCTAAAAAAAAAAATCCCTTTTCTTAGATTTATCTCTAAAAGAAAATGCTTCGGAATTTGCTATTAGATCAAAATTATTTTCACTCTGACGTCATACGTTTCCGGTCCCACCCACTTTTCAAGATAAGGTATAAATAAGTGTACGCCGCCCACTGGTCGGGAATGTTGAAAAGTGATATATCATTGTGAGGTTAGGATTGGTAAACCCTCTTAAAAACTCTTCTCGGGAGTAACAGATTGGAAAACTTGAATTAAATTAGTCCATAGCTCCTCTTAAGTAACATTCTATTGTTGAACCCTTTTTGAGATGAGCCTTGGCTCCTCCTAAGTAACATTCTATTGGTAAACCCCTTTTGAGATAAGCCTTGGCTCCTCCTAAGTAACATTATATTGGTAAACCCTTTTTGAGATAAGCCTTGGCTCCTCCTAAGTAACATTCTATTAGTAAACCCTTTTCGAGATGAACCTTGGCTTCTCCTAAGTAACATTTTATTGGTAAACCCTTTTGGGGATGAGCCTTGGCTCCTCCTAAGTAACATTCTATTGGTAAGCCCTTTTTGAGATGAGCCTTGGCTCCCCCTAAGTAACATTCTATTGGTGAACCCTTTTTGAGATGAGCCTTGGCTCCTCCTAAGTAACAGTCTATTGGTAAACCCTTTTGGGGTGAGCCCTAGCTCCTCCCGTGTGTTCTGTAAACTTTAGATCAAGAGGGACAATCTGAGCAAATCCTTTATTGTAAAAAAAATAAGAAACGTAAAGGTCCTTTTGCTCTCCGACACTGTGTTGTACGTGGTCTTGTTCAGAGACTGGGAAGTACTACATCGAGTCGCTGTGTCCACTTATGGTCACACGCCCCTCTTCTACGATCGAACCCCAGACAAAAAGTGTGATTCAACGGCAGATTGCACTGTGCACCAAACCACCTGGTATTCCTTTTTTTTACCAGGAATGATTCCGTTGCGCCGACTGCCTGATTACTTCCATTGCCTGCCCCATCTACCCACTGAGAGTTTCTAAACAAAGTCCCATTTTTGACACCATGAATCAAGGTCAAAACAAAACCTAAGAAATACCCCTTACCCAGTAAACGATGTGCACTCATCCACATTAACCAAACACAACGCGTTTAATATCATTGCCAAACTAAAAGGAACCATAAAAATATTTCCAGTAAGAATCCACATTAGTCATGCCCAACCAAGATAAAAAACAAACAGACAGTGGCGGATCCAGGATTAAAATGGGGAAGAGGCTAACCTGAATTCCTTCCTCTGAGTAGTCTAGAAAAAGAGCATCGATGATTAAAAATCGCTATCTTACCCAGCATTGATAACAAATAACTCACACAAGAGTGAGCACTAACTCTCCCAGATCCGAATTTTTTCCACACATCTGGAAATTATGAATTGTGGTTTATTGTAGCTTTTAAACGTCAGCTAATGAATAATACTGAATTTAATAATTATTTCTAAGATTTCCCTGTATTTAAAACATGTATCATATAAGGCACATTCGATCGCAAAGGGTTAAAAACTGATAATATATATATATATATATATATATATATATATATATATATATATATATATATATATATATATATATATATATATATATTATATATATATATATATATATATATATATATATATATATATATATATATATATATATATATATATATATATATATATATATATATATATATATATATATATATGGAGCTCGGCCGTGAAGCCTGCATTTAATATTGAGGATAAATCCCAGAGGCACGAGAAACGGATACATCATCTTTTAATTTTTCACAACGTTTCGAAAACTAAAAGTTTTCATTTTCAGGCTAGAATAAGTTTACAAAGTTAATACATATGAAGAAAACTTGAAAAGGACAAAAAGACATTATTTTAAAAGGAGACCAATTATAAATGTAAGAGAATCGTCACTCCCCCGTTCTCTCGCAGTGGAGTCACGAGGCGATTACCGCAAAGACATCCGGCCCCAGGCACCTTCGGGTCAAGTGCATAACCGCAGCGCCGCACCACTCGTCACTATGAAAGACCTAAAGGTTAAAATGCAAGATCTCCCCCAGGAGAGTGAGATTCAATTTCACGTCAAGTAAGAAATTGGAGACGTGTTTCTCCCAAGCTCGAAGGCTAACGAGGAGCCGATGTAAGACTTGGTGAGAAAAACCGTTTGGCCTAAGAACCCTCCTGGGGCCGTCCTCAAGCCCCCCTCCCTTGTTACCACTCCTCCAGTGGGGTGACGACGTATAAATAAGAAACACTGAGGAAAATTGAGGTAGAATACGTCAGTCTCCAGGTGACGGATCGGAATTCTTGGGAGAAGTACCTCTCGTCGAAGCATCTTACCAACTGGTAAAGGAGGAAAATATTTAGGTAATTTTTGCCTACGCCTCCGAAAATTTGGTTCCTAATTTTTAGGGCCAAATATCTAAAGAGAGAATAATACCCTGGTGTCACCCCAACCCCATCATCATTCACTCCCTACTAACCATCATCATCTTTATTTCCAGCGGCTCCACTTAAGCAGATGACTGCTTAAGTCCTCGGCCCACCTCCCTGAGTAAACCGCCGTCAGATGTGAAGTGAGATTGCTATTCATGTTTCGTCCCAACTATGTCAGGCAATTGCTTGGACATAATTGGGGGCATTGGAGGAAGCTGGTTTGAAGATTAGCCCATAGTAGAGAACAATATCAGAAACATTCCGGACAAGGGACGGACCACAACCTTCGGTGCCAATTACGGCGAAGGCCCCTTTCAGGACCATAGAGGGACATACAAACGTCTCTATGGTATGTTGGGGAGCGGTCGTAATTAAAAACCCTCGGGGGGGCGGCGTTGTCAATAAGTCCGCCATACAATCACACCCCTGAGAGGATCCCACCCGGATTCATCCCATCCATCATCATCTTCGATTTAAAAGGCAATTCTCATTTTCATCCAGGCGGCCGGCGAACGTGGGGGGAGGGGGGGCTCTCTTCTCCCTCAAGGAAAAACAAAAACGAAAACATAATCATACACTCAATACACATTCATACATAAACCCGAAGCAGCATAAACATAAGAAGAAACAGAAAAACAAAGAAGATCTGCACCCCTCCGGACAGAGGGGATGCAGAAGTACAAAAATGGCGGCCCACCCAGCCACAAGAGTCCCGTTAAGGATTATAGGTGGGCACCCCAAACCGGACCGTAGCACGGTGTTTGCCACGGTCTTTGGGAAGCGCAGCGTGGGCATCCCGAGGCTGATAGATACCCCAGTTGGCTATTCACGACGGAGGAAGGACAAAAGGTCCTGAACGAAATAGGCCTCCAACCTAGCACCCCCCCTCCTCAGATCCAGGCTCATCGCAGCGTGGTGTGCAAGCATTTAGATCCATGGATCGGGCAGCACACCAAGGAGGAAATAAAGGAGGAAATCAACAGGAACCAAGCATGGGCAAACGCGGTGGAAATAATAAAGTTCCGTAATAAGCGGGACAACACGGACTACCAGCACGTGTTTAAAGTCATTTTCACTGACACAAAAATGGCACAGATAGCAAAAGAAATGGTGCTACTACTCTTCAACGCCAGGCTCTCTGCAGACCAAATTGAAAGAGAAGAGTTTACTCCCGTTCTGATTTGCTTCAAGTGCTACAAGATGGAGCAGCATGCAACTAAAGATTGCAAAGAACAAGCTGTCACGTGCTCCAAATGCAGCGGGAAAGGCCACGGTTGGCGTGAGTGCAAGGCGACGACGGAGAGATGCCCAAACTGTGGACTTAGCCACGGGGCAATGGCCATGTCCTGCCCCCAAAAGAAAGAAATTATAAGGAAGAAGAGAGCCGAAGAAATCACGAGAAGCTCCAACTCCTACGCTCAAGCAGCAGCAAGGACTACTCCACTCATGGCCACAGAAAAGCAGCCGTCGAAGACTTATTTCAAACTCCAGAATGAGAATTCGACGAAGATACTCACGTGAAGACCCCCAATCTCATGCTGAAGAAGAATGGCATGGCTGAGATGTGGTTCCCGGACGACTCGCCATCGGGTGACGTGCTGCAGCTGCAATTTCAGGCAAAGGAGGCAACCGAGGCACCGGCGACTCCATTTCCCCAAGAAAATGGAGTGACGAAACCCGCAAAGGAAGCGAAAACCACGACTGCAAAAGCCAACCCCACCAGGACTGACCCAAAGGCTAGAGGCCCAGAAGCGCCGAGAGAAAAATAAAGGAAGCTGAAGGCAACCTGACGAGCCAATCGTCTTCGGAGTCTGACGCTGAGGAGGTCGAGGACAGTGCGACCAAAAGCCCCATAAGCTCAAGAAGCAGGTCAAAAACCTTGAAGCGTACTTACAAGTACGACGGAGAGGAAATTGACCTGAGAATAATCACGAGCGAGGTGAACCCATACCCACAGAAGCTCTCCCCCAAGGAGATATTTCAAGGTATTCACCACAAAACCTACAAATGGACCTACTCAGCAACGGATAAGGAGACAGACGTCGAAGAAGCAATGCTGGAGGGCGCCGTTAAACTACACAAGGACTCCTGCATCACCCTAAGTGATGCAGAATTCAAGAAAGTGAGAAACGGCAAAGGAAACTACACATAAAACACAACAAACACCAGAACACAACTAAAAGAAAACATGGAAAACAGAAACAACGCTCTAAAAATACTCACACTGAATGTGAATGGATGGAAGGGAAAATCTATTCTTTACTGGAACATCTTCCGGAAAGAAGACCCAGACATCATTCTCATATCAGAACACGGAATCAGCACAAACACTGACACTATAAAAATACACAACTACACAGTCATATAGAAAAATCACACACAAACCAGATTCGATGGCTGCGCCATCGCTATCAAGAAGAACTTAAAATTCAAAACGGTTCCGGACTTAGATGAATCATTCGTACCTGTCGAAATCCCAACCCTGGTTGGAGGTCTAACGGTGGCGGCAGCCTACCAGCCGCCCAGGAGACAATACCTGTTGTGCGGAGATCTAAACGCCTGTTGCCGTGCTTCCGGCTGCAGGTGAGTCGATCCGAGGGGACGAAACCTGGAGCTAATACTTGAAAGAAAAAAGCTCCATAGAGTTGGACCAAACTTTCCAACTTTTCTGACACGGTGTACGGCGACAAAACCGGACATCGTGTTGGCAAGTCCAGAATTCCCCTTGAATATAGCCAATGCCCCAGGACCTGTGGTCCCGAGTGGTCATATCCCGATTGTCACCACCATTTCGCTTGCGCCTATGCTCAAGCTCGTCGCACTTAGGAAAAGTTACACGAAAGCTAACTGGGAGTTGTACAGAGAAATGCTCAGCACCTACCAACCAGCTGACCTGGGCGACGCTAATATCAAAAAGATGCGTACCCAGAATCTCGTACAAAATGCTCCCGCAACCTAGGTGGACGGATGAAATGGGGGATATCGCCAGGGAACACAGGGACATTTTTGAGGAAGTAAGCAGGACAGGCCCCAACAGGGAAAGGGCAGCCCGAATGAGACAGCTGAGCGAGGAAATGAAGAACATAATCCTCGAAAAGCAGAAAGAAATCTGGGACGATATCATAGGCAAACTAGACCGGGAGACTAATCCTGTAAGTTTTTGGAACAGCGTCCGAAGACTTAGGGGATTGCCTCCCAGGCCATGAATAAAGATCGAGGATGGCGATATCATCATAGAAGATCCGGACACTCTCGAAGAGAGATTCAGAAGACATTGGGAACATGTCTTTGCAATCTCACCTGAGAAAAACGACGATTTCGACCAGGACTTCGAAGACCGACTGCTCGACGACCTCGGAACGATGTTACATAGGACCCACCCACAGCCTCAAGTTTCTAGAGAAAGAGAGATGGTTGACCACGGGCGCCCGATCACAGTTGAAGAGACTTTGAACACCATTAAGTCCTTCAAGCAAAGGGCCCCCGGCTGGTCTAGGCTCACCAAAAACAACTTGGTAAATGCCCCACGGCAAATTATTTAGGGCATGGTGAACACCATGAATGCATCCCTGAATACAGGCTACTTCCCCGATGGGTATAAGGTGGCAAAAATCATCTTTATCCCGAAGGGAAACAAGCCTCCAGACCAAGTGGCCAACTATCGCCCAATCTCTCTCCTAGAATTCTCAGGCAAGATCTTTGAGAAGATTATAGCCAACAGGCTACAAAATCAACTCGACGAGTTAGGAGCGCATAACCCCCAACAACATGGGTTCAGACCTAAAATGGGCACGGAAAAGGCCCTGGCGCTCCTAACCGAAAAGATCGCTCACTGCCGAGCAAAGGGTCAATATGCTGACATCGTGATGAGGGACGTGCAGAAGGCCTTCGACCAGGTTTGGTTGAGTGGACTACAGTACAAAATACTGGGTCTCCAGCTAAACCCGGTCCTGGAAAGGATCCTTTGTGACTTCATCATGGACAGAAGGGCGCGTATTATGATAGAAGAGCACAAAGTACCGGAGTTCGAACTCAAAGCGGGCGTTCCCCAGGGGAGCTGCCTGAGTCCCTTGCTTTACCTGGTCTTCACCATCAAACTCCCTACTCCTATACACCGGGACACGATGTATCTGCAATATGCAGATGACGTCACACAGATCGTCCCGAGTAGGGTCAGGAAAGCAAGGGATCAGGCAATCAACACAATTGCAGAGATCTGTAACATCAACCAATATGAGAAAAAATGGAAGATCCGGACAAACAGGGAGAAATTCAAGATTCTCCCGTTAAACCGAGAGTCAACGTGGCCCATCATAATAGATGGGAGGAGATACGGCTACTCCGCCGAAGACACCATCCTGGGCCTAAAGATCTCCAACCGCAGATACTCGGGGCACTACAAGGAGAGGCAGATTATGGCGAGGAGAGAGATCCCCCAAGCTATATAGGTTCCGTGGTCTTAGCTCGGCGAACATCAGGAAGTTATACCTGATGTTCATCCGAGCTAAGCTCATCTACCCTGCAGTAGTGACTCAAGCGGCCAACAAGACCACCATGAAGAGGCTCCAGCGAGTGCAGAACTCTGCATCCCTTTGCATCAACAAGATAAGAAGAAGAAGGGAGCAAATTCGGCAGAAGGTACTGCGCCACAGACAGCGTCTGGAGCCCATTAATATCGCTACCCAAAAACTGGCCAAAAAGGTCTGGTCTACAATGGACAATGACATCATCCCAGAAGTAAGAAGAACTGGCGGCAGGATTAACATCCCTGCCAGATTGCGTGGGAAGGTCGCCCGAAATCGACGCTTCCCAAGCACAAAACACTGCTCCGAGAAGAACATAGAACACATATACACATAAACACGAAACCACAGCATACAAAACTATAAGAGAGACACCAATCCTACGAGAAAACATGTAAAACAACGAAAGCAGAACACAAACGCGAAGTGCAAATCTAACATCGAGCACTAACAAAGGCTCGAATGCTCGAAATCACGACTACATTCAGAATTCAACACAATAAAGACAAACAATAAGAAGAACACTAAAGAGATACGATTACAAAGACACACAACGAACAACAACAAACCAGAAGGAAACAAGTTACACCAAAAAACAAAAACGCCTGCGATGCCCCTAAAACCAGGGCAACCCTACCCCCATTTTCACTATCTTTTTATCTTCTACTATCCAAATTTTTTCAAAGAGTGATTATACCATCAGTCTCCTGGTGACGAAGTCCCCGGATTAAGATCGGGCTAACGAGACTGGATTGGTAGAATACGTCAATCTCCAGGTGACGAAGTCCCCGGATTAAGATCGGGCTACCAAGACTGGACAGGTAGATTACTTGGATCGTCAGACCAAGAAGTACCCTGCAAGAGAGGCAGGGCTACCTACCTTAAGGGGCTAAGAAGCAGCTCATCCTCGAGCTAATCCCTGGTTATCAAACGAAACGTTAAGTTAACTTTGTTAAGTTTCACTTACTCTCGTCAGAGAGACTCCTCATATCCTGGTGCATCTTAAACACCAGGGATATTCCTCGTCCTTGAGGAATTACGGAAAGAAGAAGGAAAAGGCTTTCCCTCAAGCCCGTTACTCGGTGGCCACACCGAACTCATAAGTTAACTTGTTGAGGAACCAAGTTCAACTTATTCTCGTCAGAGAAACCCCCCTCCGTTATACTCGCCCTTGAGGAAGACTGGAACTAAGAAGAAGCTCATCCTCGAACTAGTTCCTGGTTACCAAACCGACCTTTAAGTTAACTTATTCAAGTTTAACTTATTCTCGTCAGAGAACTCCCCCTCATCGATCCTCGCCCATGAAGAAGATCCTCCCCGTGTTCAGTCCTCGCCCATGAGGAATTAAGTAACGAAGAAGAAAAGCTCCCTCTCGAGCTCGTTACTCCGTGGTCACACCGCACTCCAAGTTAACTTGGTTTAAGAACCAAATTCGACTCACTCTTGCCAGAGAGACCACGCCTACCTTGGAGGCGCATAAAGCACCGTAATTGTTCTTGTCCTTGAAGAACCACCCCCTGAATACCGTGTGGACCCCCCAGCTGCTACCCTCGCCAAAAGGACCTCGTGATCCCGCCCACCTACATCTGGCCAGGCGGCACACGTCGTGAGACAATAACATCTCTGAGGTATTTAAACTCCAGTAGAGTCCGTAAGCCTAAATCTTATATATTGAAGTGTGTAGCGGAATTAACCAATTTTAGAGGGTCAAACTAATTTAATTAATTCTTGTGTATTATAATATTTGGAGTATTTCTGTGGTTAATGGTTAATTTTTGTGTATTGAATTGTTAAAGTTAAAATATAAGTTTATTTTGGGAATTATTGTGCGTTTCTCTATATCCTTACGTGTTTGAGAAGGCTCTCTTCTTTAAGATAACAACATTAGCACTCTTAGAACAAAAAGGGGGGCATTCTACGACAATAAACTATCAGTAAAATGTACTATAAGTTAATATTTAAAATATGACTTGGCAACAGTTAGATTTGCTTTAAAACTGACTCAAAAAATTGTTAATACATAGGAATACATAAAGCATAGAGCAAATTTAACTGTTGCCAAGTCATATTTTAAAAATTTTAACTTATAGTACATTATACTGATATTTTATAATTGGTCAACTTTTAAAATAATGTCTTGTTGGCCTTTTCAAGTTTTCTTCTTATGTATTAACAAAAGTGGACTTAATTAGTCATGGTACCTACAGCTTAACGTGGAGTCCGAACTACGATGTGTCGCTTGTCTCTAACTATAACTTTGCTGTTTATCGTGACCCCTGTCCGACATATCTACTGTGAGTCCCGTGTGCGAATGTGATAGTAAAAAGAATAGATGATGAAGGCTGAAGGAAGTAAAAGGTTTGCAGAGATGCTGGTTGCCTGGAGGTCAGGCTAATCTCTGTCCATTGGAAGTAGTTATAGCTAGCGTGATGAAGTTAGAAAATTTGTATTTAGTGAGTGTCCCACATTGCTGTGTTATTTTTTATTTATTTATTTTTTTGTATATGTATCTATTTTTAATATGTCTAAGTAGCGTTTGTATTTATGAGGCGTTAAAACCGTTATTAGTAATTATTCTTACAAAAAACTAGTGTAGGTTTCTATCTCTCTATCTATTCTTTCGTATTCCTATCGTAGTTATAATTAACTATATGCTATTATTTGGTGATGCTTCGGTTATTTAATTACTCTTAGTCGTCGTCGAGTATTATTCTCTTTCTCTAGGTGTAGATTTCTTCTTCGTCCTCTTCTCCTCCTTCTACTATCTTTGGGAAACTTGGGAATAATCTGTGTGATCTCTATCCTTCTCTTTGGGCAATTTGGTTGGTTAATTCAACTCCTACTTTATTTTGTGTCTTTTCTATGACTCTCCTTGCTCCTTTTGCAATTATTCTGTTAAGTGGCTTTATCTTTGCCTCCCTGTGCAGGTCTCGTAGTCTTCTTTTTTCTCATCTTCTAGTGTTTATTATTTAGTATATGGCCTTGTTTTGGATTTTTTGGAGTCTTAATAAGTTACTTCTCGAGATCGTGTACATCACTATGGTTGGGTAAATAATCGCGGACTATACTCTAGCTTGATAAATTTTCCTATTGTTTTTCATTCTTAGGTTAACTAACTTGTACAGTAATGCCAGGCCACTCTTTTCTCGATTTATACTCTCAGTGACGTGCTTTTTATAACCTGATTTCGTAATGGTTAGTCCAAGCACTTTACATTCTTTATCGTATCTGGAGCGCTGTCCTTTTACATATACATCTGAGATGCTCCTCCTGTACACGGGTGCCATTTTAACTTTATCCCTGTTGGTTTTAATTTTCCATTTTTCTTCGTATCTATTAATGCTTCTTATCTCCTCTGCAGTCATCCTAGCTTGCATTGGTTTGTTCATGTAGGGGCAAACTATGATATGGGTGACGTCGTCGGCAAATTGGATGTTTAAGCAGCCCTCATTTCTTGTTGGTAGTATATCTGTTGTGTAGATTGAATAGAGAGGCGGACTCAGCCATCCGCCTTGAGGCAAACCCGTATTAAGCTCGAATATTTCTTCCTGATGTCGTCCTACTTCCACATAAGCACGTCTTTCCATTACATAATCACATAAAATCCTTTCGATTTTGTTGTTCATTCCTAATCTAAGTATCTTGAGTTGCATACCCCTCTGCCATACTTTGTCACATAACTTGGAGACATCCCGCCATACGATGTCTACGCTCATTTTTTCTCATTTTGCTTTCGCTATCTTTTCAAGGATGACTCCAAGGGCTATCTCCGTGCTTCTGTTTTTCCTGAACCAAAATTGTCAGCTGTTTCTCCTGCCATTATCATCGAGGAATTTAGACAGTCTGTTATTAATTATTTTTTCCAATACCTTACCGATGAAGTCTATTAGCGAGATGGGGCAGTAGTTACCCACTTGATCTGGGGGTTTTACCGGCTTGGGTATGAATATCATCCTCGCCACTTTCAGTTCATCAGGAAAGTATCCCGTGTTCAAGCACGCATTGAAGACGTTTCTTACTCCCTACAATATGTTCGAGGGTGCTTCAAGGTAATTTAATCTGATGAGTCCCGATCTGCTTGGGGCTCTCTGTCGCAAGTTCTTTATCATTTCTTTTAATTCCTCAGATGTAATGATTGCGTTTATTCCTTCGTTGTTGTTTCTCCTTTCATCGACAATGTGGAAGGGGCATGTCCTTTCGATCTCCCCATTGAGTTCGTCCACGATCTGATGTTCGAATTCAATGTCATGGTCCTTGTTCTCTTATTCGCTAATTTTAAATACATTTGTCCAGTGCTCTCTAAATATGCCTTTATTTCTTCCTCATTTTCTAAAATGTTGTTCCCTGCATCCTTAATTTTCATTTTATCCCTTGCTGTTCGTGTCTTTAATTTGTTGATATGTTTCCAAAATTCCCTTGGTGATGTTTCCACATCTATTTTCTCGATGTACTGATCTCATTTCTCTTTCTGTTTTTCAAAAATTAGTGTTATTATTTCTCTTTTCTGTATCCTGAGTGCGTTGTATGCTTCCCTTGATGTTCCGAATCTTCTTATATTTTCTGCCCCCCAGGAGATCTGCTCGCTCAAAGCCACCATTTCTGATGTCCACCTAAATTGTTTAATGGTTTGGAACGAATTAATGGGGCGGCCCCCTTCTCTGCCCTTTTAATATCTTCTCTGATCCTATTCAACTCCCCGTCGATTTCCTCTAGAGTGGCTTCTCCGAGCGCGCTGGGCACGTACGTCTGAAGTAATTCTTTGTACTTATCCCAATTCGCTCTATGGTATGCCTTCCATTTCTTCGAAGGGATTTGTATAGGATCCTTGTTTATGTGCATTAGAGTCGCAGTGTGGTCACTGCAAGGAACATTCACTGGTTCCATAAAATAGTTAAAGGGCAGATTGAAGTTAGCCAGGCAGATGTCCGGTTTGTTGTGTGTTCTCTCCGTAAGTATGTAGGGAACTTGGGTCCCAGTCTTTGCAGTATACGTCTATTGATAAGCGTATTAAGTTGTATTCCGACTCTGTTTGTATTTCTATACCCAGAAGCCCCACAATGGGGGTTTAAATCACCAATCAAAATGACCGGTATCCTATAGTTGAAGAGTTTAATAAAGTTTTGTACCGTTAATTTGGGGCGCCTGGGTGGCTGGTATCCAGTTGCGACAATGATGTTGCTTAATTCCATTTTAATTTCTATAGCTAATATGCATCTACCAATCCTTGTATTGTTTTGTACTGCAATCCTTGCCTGACAGCTATTGCCGCTCCGTCATGTGTTTCTCCTGAAGGATTTGTGTTAATAACATTGTAGTTCCATATCTTTAATTTCTCGTTTTCTGTGTTTCTTCCATGTTCTGATATTAGTATAACATCTGGGTCAATCTTTCTGAATAGGTTTCCGTACATAATTTCATTCTTTCCATCCGCATGTGTTCATTTGTGGTATTTTAAATTTCTTAATATCCATAATCCGATTGTCCATTTCGTTCGTTTATTCGTTTTCCTTTTTGTATGTCCTATCTGTTAAGTTATCTGTGTTTCTTCTTCTTTTTCTGGTTCTTCTTTCGTTTGTCCTGGGTTCCCCCTCTGCTGATTGTGTTCGAGGATCCTTCTGGTAATTCATCTCTGGATGATGCGCCCCTTTTACTTGCGGATTTAGATCTGTTATGTCTTTCGGCTTTCCTGCGAGTAATCAGTGTTGACCCTTGCTCTGTCTCTTCGGAGGAATTTTCAGTCCCTGAGTCTTTGCTGATTGTATCCTCTTCTGATTTTTCTGCCTGTTGGTTTCCTTTCGCCTCTTCGATTAACTCATGTTTTGTCTTTTCTGTGACTTTGATTTTGAAAATGGACGATGAGACGACTTCTTTGGGGAATTTCATCGGTTCGAGCCCGTTTTCCTATAACATGCTGCTGACTGTTGTTGCGTAACTTCCAGGCTTAGCTATGTTCATCATGTAGGCATGTAATTTACAAGTAAGTATTTTTTTACGTTGAGAGTACCATCTAAATTTGTTTGTGTTGCCGTTCCTTGTTAGTGACTTTTTGCCATTGATGCGTATGAGTTTCTATTTACGTTAGCATTATTTCTGTTTGACTCTGTTCCTTTTCTCTTTATAATTTCTCTTCTTCTGGGACAGATCATGTGCATAGTTCTGTGTCTGCCTTGGCAGTTAATGCATCTTTTATCTGTCTTGTTGCAGTAACGCTAAGAATGGTATTCAGTTCCACATTCAGAACAGATGACTAGGTCTTTTGGGGGGCAATTTCGAGTTATATGTTCCTCCAACGCATAACACCTGAAGCATATATGTATTCTTGTGAAGACGTCTCTTTGTATGTGGGCGGATGGGATTCTCATGTAAGGAGCGAAAAGTCCCTATTCGATGATCCTTGAAGCCATTTCAGTAGATTCGCAGATGACCTTGAAAACGTGAGTATGATCTTTGAATTTGTCCACCTCTTCTATCTTGAGCCATTTCTGCCCCTCCTGTAATTCTTCTTTTATTTCTTGGTATGAGTGCTCGATTTTTTTGGCAGATGACACTTCTGTTAGCCGTGATGTGTGGGGGTACTCTTGCTTCCAAATCCAACTTCCTTAGCGTAATACTCCTAGCAGATGATAATAGCTGCTCTACGTCTTTATTTTCTGGGCAAATAACTGTGAATCCAGATGGTGTCTCAATACACTTGATGAGTGGTACTTCCAGATCAGTAAATATTCATTGCACTACTTATTGTGCTAATCTTTTCCCCCCGTTGGGTATGAGTTTAAGGAAAGCCTTTTGAAATCTGGTGGGTCCATCTTCCCTGGGAGTCGTCCCCTCTTCGAAGAGAGGGGTTCTTCTGTCGATCTTAATCTGTAGAGACTTTATTCAGTCTCCAGTAGTGGGAGGAGCCCCTCTATCTTTCCTAGTTCTATCTCGCCTATCTTCCAACTTTCGCACTCTCCTTAATCAACCCTACCTATCTCGGCCTAGCCCTAACAGCGGTCTACCGTTGGGTTCTGGCTCGTGACCGAGAATCAGCCCCCCTATCCTGGCCCTCTAAGGAAGTCTCCTGCAGGGGTTCCTTTACCTTACTACCAACTGCAACTCAGACCTTGCCGTTGACAAAGTTACGTTAGTGAGAAGTAAGTTTGAGGTAAAAAGTATGAATAAAGAGCCAAGAATTTAGAATAAGTAAGAGCAACGACTTCTAAGGGAGCCACTTTGCTCAAGAGGACAGGAAGAATCTCCAATCGGCACCAGGAACGCATATACTTCTTCTTAGAAGTTTTCTTGAGAAAGGCGTTATTAGGTCCTTCCTAAAACTTTTCCTCCTTTACCCGAGATAGCCTTTACCAGTTCGCAGAGATGATGATGATATATTTATTCGAAAGAGTACAAGACATTATTATAAATTAATTTATACAATGTTATATAGTAATAGTGTTGAAAGAGGAAAAATTATCGCTGAGAAGGGCAAGGATTTAGTAGAAGGCATAGGTACATATAGTGGTTTCTCCTGGAGCATGTGAGAGGAAATGGTTTTTAGGGGATATTTATTCTGCCTCGCTTGAGCGTAACGTTAAAGGAAACGAGCCAATCCGGTGAGTGGAATTTTTAGAACAACTTTAATGTTCGATTCCAGCTCATTGCTTGACTTTTAATTACGGTATTGTCAACTAGATTTAACATTCCCTAAAAAACTGTTTTCTTTTTATTCAGCACGATTCTGACTCCACCATATTTCATCGGTAAAGGAGTAAAGAATACACAAAGACGCTCCGATGATGATCGAATAAGATCGAAAGCTCAGGAATTTAGTTTGATTTTTACCAAACCCATTCATTCAAAAGAGACATGAATATAGGACAAGTGATCTACCATCTACCAGATGGACTAAAGAGTCAGTTAGAAGAATAGAAAGTTGCCAAAGAACATTGATCAAGGCGAAATATACCATGGTGTTGAACAATATTTGCATTCAAGAAAGACTGCTACCCATCTACACTAATATATATATATATATATATATATATATATATATATATATATATATATATATATATATATATATATATATGCAAAACAAGAATAAAAAGAGCAAAAAGTGTGAAAAAAAGCTCCAAAACAATAAATAAGAATAACAAATAATACAAAGGCTCAAATGAGCAAACAATAAAAAGCCTCGAATGCTGAAAATACAACCCACTACATACCAAAAATGCAAAAATAAAATAAAAACGAAAGCATTTGCAACCTGGCACAAATCATTATCATCCTTACACGTATCACTCCCATATATCATCCTCTATTCACATTTATATCATCAACAATACGCAAAACACAATATTTTCTAACTATCCCATCTGATTCTCTCACACATTTACCTCATTTTGCTATCCTGATCCCGATTGCAAAGGGGATCTTAGAACATTCGTCCTAACCGACTTTAATGAAGCTAAGCTGGAAGAAATTGATGAAGAAATTGAGCGAATGAAATCAGCTCTTATTGAAACAGAGAACAAAAACATATCGAAAACGAGACATCGTACACTTCCCCAACCAAGATGGACACAAGAGATGAGGGGGAAGAACCATCAACACAAAGGTTTTTAAGATCAGAGTGCAATACTCAGAGCAGCCATAGAAAGACAAACGCGCTAGGAAGAAGAACAAGAGTTAAAGCTTCACGTAGAAAAACAAGGGACAATGTGAGAAAGCCTCATCCGAGAAATCGACGTTGAAAGAAATCCCAAAGGAAATTGTACGCTAATAAACAGACTCAAAGAAAGACCTCCAAGGAGCAAAATAACGCTAGGAAATAAGCAAAAGGGAAAATATGAGATGACAGAACTATCGAAGGTAAATTCAGACGCTGCTGGAATTCTGTATTTTTCATAACACCAGAAGAAAATGCAGACTTTAATCTAGCAATAAAATAGATGGTTCACGAAAATATCCGCAACAACTAGGAAAAATCTTCCAAGCACCAGTCGTAGAATAACAAACAGAAGACAATCAGGGACCAGGGGCCACAATTACCATCGAATGAATAAAGAGCGTTATATATTCATTCAAACAAAAAGCGCCAGGCCCCTTGGGAATCACCAGATTCACACTCACCGGACACTTCCCAGATGACTTCAAACTAGCCAAATTGATCTTCAATTCCATACCAGGCAAACCGCCGGATCTTCTCGCCAGCTACAGACCTATATCACTTCTGAATTTCATCATAAAAGTATTTAAAAACTACCAGTTCTGATTTCTTATAGGAAGAGGCACTACAATGGCACTTGGCATCATAATAGAAGAGATCGACAAAGCCTAAGCAGAGAAAAAAAAACCCCGATGTGGTCCTCAGAGATGTGGAAAAAGCCTTTGAAAAGTCTGGGTGAGGGGGGATATAACAAAAGATCTTGAGTCTCCAGCTAAAAAATAATCTGCAGATAATTTTAAGCCCCAAGCTGTACTCGATATACAGAGCGGAACTGCCGCCACCTTTAATGCCTGACTGCCTCAATATCCATTTCGGAGACTACATCAGCCAATACAGGAATGTGATTGCCCGCGCAAAGACAACAGATATAAAGATTAAAAACATCACTAATTGGAGAGGAACTGAAAGAAAAATTCACAGTTGTCCTTATCTCAAGACAAAAAGTATCCATTTTCCCTTCAAGTTTTGGCCTGACTAGTTGTATCTGTAGGCAATCTGCGCAAGCGTCTTTTGTCGATTAACCAATAACATTCTTTGTTATATTTTCTTATATTTCGGACGATTCGCGGATGTCCGAATTTTTAGTTCATATGTTATAATGGCGTGCGATGGCTGTGGTAGGTCGCAATACCAACTAATACGAGAAAGTTTTGCTGCCAATTGTCAGGCATTAGAAATAGATACGGCTCACAGTGTAATCCCGCGAGATATTACATGCCGCAGTATTTGTAGATTTAGACAGGATCAGAATTTATTTTGCTGTGTTAAAATTGCAAAGGATTCGAAATGGCAAAAGAACCCATGCACATTTTCCATTAGTGCATTTAAAGGCACGTGGCTTTCTAATGCCCGCATTCGACCAAGCATCGGCATGAATTTTCAAACAAATGAGGGGAGTTTTTTCCCCCAAATTATTTATGATTTTATAGGTTAGGTTAGGTCTGGTTCTGGATCTTTTAAATGATTTTAAAAATGTGTTTTTTCTTATGCATTTTTTTGTCGACTTTTCAGATCTGAAACTCGTTTTTGCTGAAAATACTAACTTTTCCTATCATGGACCTTCAGTCGATTATGGAAAAAGTATTAATTTTCAGGGAAAACGAGTATCAGATTTGAAAAGAACACATAAAACTGCATAAGAAAAAAAATAAAAAATAAATTCATTTGAAAATATGCGTTAAAACGAACCTTTACTCTAAAGAAACCCTCAAGATGGTACGCAAAACACGTAGCCGAGATAATAGATAGAGTAACCCCTGTGCTGAGACTCCTATATTCATTAAGAATCTTAAGGGCAGGAAACAAAAGAAAATTCTATCAAACTCTAGGAGGGAAGGTGGTAATATACTCTCCTATCCTTATTAACACCCTATTTAGATAAAAGAAAAGAGAGCTTCAGAAAGTTAAAAATAAAGCTCTCTATCTAATCACAAACACCAGAAGAATCGACATGATGACTCAGAGACCACTACATAGAAAGTCTAAGATTGAACCGCTCAACATCTTTGTAAACAAGGTCTACTGACTAAAACTCGCGTGCTCTCGCTTCTTCTGATTTATGACCATACAACCTTAAAAACTTTCAATAATTCCAGGACTAATCTTAGGAGGACCTTTTTAATTATATTATTCGAAATATAATGTAAAGCATCATAAGTGTTTTAAATTTCGTTAGAATCGGCCAAATAGTTATGATGTTATTGTCCCCCCAAAATAATTACCGCGCTAACCTTGGCAATTATATTCGAAACAACATGATGGTTTGTTTAAATTTCGTTATAATCGGCCGAATACTTACAATGTTATTACCCCCCCCCCCCACTCCCCAAAGAAAAGTAAAACGGGGACCGACCGACCGACATAGTGAGATATAGAGCCGCACGCGACTAAAAATATATAGGAAAATTGCCAACCTTCCTCCTATGTTTGCAGAAAACATCATCGCCAGAGTAACTCCTTTCAACTCCAGATCCCATAGTGGAAGAACTCACCAGGGAATCGTGGAAGGACCATTGTGCACAAAACGAAGAAAATAACCGGATCTGTAAACCCGCTCCGACAGCGCTCACCCGAACAAGACAAAAATTCCCCTCACAACACTCAGAATTGACTAACCAAATATGGCACCCAAAGTGACCAGATTCCCCAAAGAGAAAAGTAAAGTAAATAAGTGAAAGTAAGTGAAGTGAAAAATAAAGTGTAATAAAATACAAATTTACTTTGTTTAGCTATAATGAATTGAGACAGAAGTGCTCAAATATAGTGAATGGAGTGAAAAAAGTGCTCATGAAGAAAAAAGAGAAAAGAGAAAAAGGAAAAATCTGCTCAAGTGGAAAACTTGAGAAACAAGAAGTACATACTCACACCAGAGTAGCAAAACAATACACACAAAAATGAAATAAACAGAGATTGGTCGGTTCACCCGAAAACTTTATCAAAGTTGCAATTGCTTACCAGTAGAGCCACAGGTAAAGGATGAAATAGAAAAGGTAAATCAGATCGTGGTTCTGAGTTATTCCATTCTATCCCAAGCTATCAGTTGTCGGTCACCTGAGATCAACTTCTGCTTTCCTTTTCTCCTCTCTACGGACTCCGCCGATCCTTATTTTACTGGCCATACCAAACATAGTGGGACCTGGGGGAGCAGGGAGGGGTCGACCGAGCGTCCTCTCCCCTCCTACCCCACCAGGGGCAGGGGAGTAGGGTATGGCGTGCGCGCGATACACCTATAATCTGCCACAATATCAGATATATTTTAAGCTTCAACATTTGTACATGCTTTTATTTAGTTCTTATTAGGATTTTTGTTGCCTCTACATTGCTTATACTGTTTTATTTATACTTTTAATTATCTGTTAATGACTTATTTCTACTTAAAGTTTTGTTTTGTTTTATCCACTGAAGATGGTCCAAGCTTAGGGTGCGAAACGTTTGGGAAATACATTTATGATTGCTCTCTTTACTTATATTCTCAGTTTCCATCTTCGGCTCTAAGATTCTCACAAATGGTCTCTACGGTCACTATATATATATATATATATATATATATATATATATATATATATATATATATTATGGCAAGCTTTATTGAAAGCGACCTCTAGTCCCGTATTGATAATTTCCTTTTCAATCTTCTCGATTTATCTTATGTTTGCCTTTTCTTCATTGTTCAACCCATGAATAAGACTACCGAAGTTCATTAGAGACTGATATTTATTAATTGCAAAAAGGTGGAAGGAAATTAATGCATCTTCTTTTATTATACTGATGCGTTTCGATACGACAATATCATCTTCAGAGTTAGAATGGGAAATTAATACATGTTTTCCGTTTATATATTATAAAAAAATGTGTTAGCAAACTGACGAACGGAACGTAGACACATGTAGGCGAACTAGCAGGCTGAGGAGGTTTAAGTGCGTGGCCGGAGAGGGGCGCGGTTGCGGGGGGATGGGGGGGTAAGAAGCTGCTTGCCAGAGCTGATTAACAGCTAGAGGCAGCTATCCTAAATGCACCTGGTCCCTCAATTTCATCTTCTTGTTGCAGTTGCTTTCATGGGAGTTAGATTGTATATTTAGATTTGGTTGGTTTTCTTGAATATATATTGCTTCAAGGAGGAATAATTGAAGTCTGTTGGGAGCATAGTCTAAAATTTTGGTGTTTTCTTCCATAATTTTTCTGGTAAGGCAAATTCCATATATTCCTTGTGTATGTTTTTTAGGTGCACCATTGTTGAGGTGGTATGATATTCTCCTTTAGAGTGCGGTTTCAGTAATTCCGATATACCAGTTAGGTAAGAGCTTAGAGTCTCCTAAGCTACATGTGTACTCATATATCAGATGGGTCCTTTGTTTGGGTTAAGGTGGAGGTTTGGGGTTATTTTTCATGAAAAGAATTGATGTCCCTCTATTTTGATAGTAGATGGTTAGTGCGATCTTTTTTTCGGCATCAGTGGGTTTTATTCGTCGGTTAATAATGTCTTTGATTGCTCTATCGTCTGTATAGTGTTCATAGTGTTCTTGTAAAAGAATTCTATAATATTTTCCATGTATTAATTTCGGTTCTTCTAGGGTTCTGTCAGGGACCATCAGTCCATTTTAATTCTTATAACTGTTTGTATTTCTTTATTCTAGAATTCGTTGTTATTAATTACCTGGGTGGCTCTCTCAAGTTCATTGTCTGTATCCCTCCATGTAGTGCAGTGAGTGAAGGCACGGTTAATATACGATGTGATCACGCGTGTTCGGCAGCGTTTAGAGCAGGGGCGGGCAACTTTTTCAGAGTAAGGGCCAGATGAGAGTTTTGGGAGCAGGCCGCGGGCTGGAGTGACAAACGAAATCCCCAAAGTGCTTTGTGAGTTTTCCACATATAGACTAGAATACATTATACAAGAATGGTATGCTCGCACACATATCTCAGTAAGGATTCATCGCAGCGGAAAAAATCATAGGTATCTTTTGTTTAGAATTGCCTCCTCTACAACTTTGCTCTCAATGAAACTTTTCGTATCTGTGAAGGAAATTCATTTTTGTATCATTTTTTACTCATTTTCACTGCCAGACATGACTCATTTCCCTCTCCCTCTACGAGTCTACTGAGATAGATGCTGTTTGGCAGAATTTATTTATTTATTTTGGGGGGGCTGGGGTTTCGCGGGCCGGATTGAAATATTAATGCCGAGCAAGGTGGCAGACCAGACGCTAGGCCTTCGCGAGCCGGCTGTAGCCCGCCCCTCTTTTAGGGCATTCGCTGTCTGCATTCATGCAAAGTCCCGGATTGGTGGCTTTAACATTTACTTTGTTCGTTATTGTTTCATTAACATTGGTAGTGAAGATGTCTAAAAATGGTAATTGGTTGTTTTGGCTTTCTTCGAATTTGTAGTTTAGGGAAGAACATTCTTCCCTCAACTACACCATCGAAGAAAGCCAAAACAACCAATTTTATAGCCCCGAGTTGAGGAGCGAGATCGACGTAATCAAATTTTTTAAGATTAAAGAGAGTTCGTTGAAAAAAGGTTATGCGTTCTTCAAAGGTGATTTTTATCTCGAAACTTTAACTCCGTTAGAAAAGGCAGTTTGACAAAAGATGAATGGGGGTTTGAGGTTAAAGTTTGTTCGTTTGCTTAGAAGCCGAACGAAAGGAATGATAATGCTGTGCTTACCAATGCATAAGTTGATTCTCGGTCCGATTTCTTTTCGGCGGTCGTTGGTGTATAACTCTCCTTGTTTAAGCATTTTTATGAAAATAATGGTAAGACCGCGGATTGATGTTTGACGAGGAACCCGTTTGATGAAGATACTTGAGCTTCGTTTGAGTTTGAAGGTAAATATTGGTGAGGCTAAAGTGTGAATTAGTTTGAGTGTTAAGGCCAAAAGAGTCGATAGCTCTAAGTTAGCAGATTAAAAGAATGAAAGACAGAAGAGATGTTGCTATTCGAATGCACAGAGCGTTTGTGCCGATCCTTCATCTCTTATCGCTAGCTATGGACGGGCCATAGGCTGCCCAAGAATCGAACCCCTCCCCTCTCCTCACCACGGGCACGGTGGGAGGATTCTACCCAGAGGCCCTCTGGTCCACACAGCCAACCGTTTCACGCTCTAAACAAGTCCATAAACGGCCACATCTGTTTCATAGAAGAATCCCCTCCTAAATCACGACGCAGCCAAAGCCTGACGCTCGCGGACCACTCTAGAAGACAAGGGGACAGATTTAATATCCTACATGGGAGAGAGAGGCAGGTGGCAAGCGTCCTATACCTTAAAGGTGTCGACGTCTTGCCATGCCTAACCCTATTAGTTTTTTTTTCCTTTTTCTATATTTGTACATCTTAAACTTAGTCAAACGCCTTTTGCATTTGTTGTACTGCTTTTTAGGCAGCCTCTCTCATCGAACGTCATTTGGATTCGGAATTAATTTCGTCGACACGTTCACAAATTTGGGGGTTGAATCCCTTATCATTATCCCAAGGGAAATGTTTGTCATTTTGGATGGTAAGCTCGGAATTATGACCTTAAGATCTCTCATGGGTAATTGAGGATTATGACTGGTACAGTAACTTTATGGTGATTTGACCATCTCTCCTCTTTAGGTTTGACACTCGGACCCTAATGTTGAACTTTGGTATCAATTCCAGCTCTCGTCCCATTTGCCAGAAAGGATTTGGTTTAGCGGGAATTTTCGACAAGCACCACATCACCTACCTTAATCTTATTGACCCAAGACAGAGTAAGTTTTGCCATTGTTTTCGAGAGCGCAACGCCGAATTTTCACTTCACCCAACCTTATCAACTCGCAGCGAAGAGATTACCATGTCTTGAGACCCGAGGCGCTTATTTTTGCGTCTCATTGAACCTTCTGAGCCCACATGTTTTGGAGAAGAAGCTTGCCTCGAACCATCACATGGGAAAAGTGCCCCAGAGCAAATACTTGTAAATAATGTTAAATCGCAATTTAATAATCTATGTATTAATACAAAGCAGATTATTTTGTAATAATCCAAGTGAAGTCGTTGTGTTCCCACGCAGTTTACAAACATACACACTTTAGGAAACAGGGGCGAGCCGACGGTCTGGCCTGAACCACCAGCCTTGACGTGAACCCGTGAAAGACGAAATCAATCTTGCTACGGATGTCGGCTGGATGAAGCCAAGTCAAGTTTCCAAATTCAAATTCTCTCATGGTGCATACGTGCCTACACTGAACATGCATACACCCTCCGATCGAGTAAGCTCTGCTCAGCCGTCGGATCGGAAAACACACGCAAATACCCTCTGATCAGATAAGCTCCGCTCCGCCTCAGATTGGAAAAGCGGAGCCACGCACCTAAATTTGCGGTAGAATAAATAGGCCTAAAAAACATACAGCGGGATCAGTAGTCAGTATTATTAGTATCACAACTAATTAAACCACCAAAAGTCAGACAGTACCTCAATCCACGGTCCATCCGCCAGCAGTCCCACAGCGATTTCACTTGCCCGAACTGGGGTAACTGTAAGCCACGATTAAAAGCCTACAAAACCGCCATTTTTCTTCCGATTGACAGAAGCCAAGTAATCTATCTAGTTACCGTAACTTAGCCGACAATTGGATAAGAAAACGGACATCTGAAGTCAGATTAAATTCCACAGTACCGCCGCCTTACCCTCGCTTACCAATAAATTGGATCTATCCGTTTATCTATAGGCAGGTCACCCCATTACCTCCATATATCTGAGTAGAAGGAATCTTTATGGCTTTGAGAACAAATATTATTTGGATAAAGGTTAAGATGATGTTTGAGAATATAGTTTAATATGAGAGGGAACTAGTTTCTCATTTTTACCCAGAAAAAGCACAGTTTGTTTTTATCAGATTCTGACTTAAACCTTATTTGAAGGAACGCCTTCTTAATGTCTGCAAGCAATAAATTTTGTTCAAACGAAAACGACAGAGAAAATAACAAGAGGAAAAATTCCTCCAATGACCTGCGGTGTTTTGTGATAAAATGATAAATGGTTATTGCATTGATGGTTTCCCATTGTCATATGGGTCATTTCATGGCTTTAAATGGCTAAATGAGGCTTCTGCCATTAAATGACTCCACCCGGCGCCAAATCCGATGGCAAATTTGAAATCTTTAGGGTAAATAACCATATGTACCATGGTTATATGGGTCATTTCCTGGCTCTAATCGCTAAATGAGGCTTCTGCTACCCAGTACCAAATCCGATGGCAGATTTGAAATATCCAGGGTGAATAACCATTTGTCCCATGGTCATATGGGTCATTACATAGCTCTAAATGGGTACAATTGAACTTTACTCCATTTGAAAAAAAAGTGACGCCTTGACCTGGCGCTTCGCCGCAGGTAAAAAGGGACGTTAAAAATCTATGTCACGGTATAAGGCTTCGTTTAAAGAGAGAGGTGAATATATTTTAGGGCTGCAATTAAAAACTTGGCGAATATTTGTCGTTGTTTGTTTGGTGGTCTTTATGATTGGTCTATGAGGTATCCAGACGTACATCCCATAATCTTTTGGGGTCTACATGGATCTGTTCACTTATTCCCCCATGAAGTTGTATTCAGAAAACTTCATTGTATGGTTTCAAAAGGCCCTTTAAACACTTTATTTTTTTTGTTCAATGTGCTTAATGACACTTTGAAATTAGAGGGCACCTCCGCTAAATTGCATGGAACCATGGAAGGGAAATTTGATATTTTGCATCGCGTAACTTGATGGAATCATTAAATTCTTTAATTTTTATTTTATCCAGGCAACCTCTACTACTTCATTCTTTATTCATTGCGACTTCATACTATGCACGTGTTCCAAGTCCTATTCTCTTTTGTAATTGGATTTCGAGAAAATGAACGGGTTAACTTTAGTTATCGGCCCTTCGCAAGCGAGGTTTCTATCTACCTGGAAACTCCTTCATGCAACTTAAATTCACTCTGCTTCGTTCTCCACCGTGATCTTTGAAACAGTTGGGCGGGCCCCCTTCGGATTACCACTGGAGACGAGGCTTCCGTTTGATGTTTGTGAGGGTATAGGAAAGTACAGGGCTGGCCCGAGGCATAAGCAAACTAAGCGGCCCCCACGCCACCAGGGGGCCCCCCGACCGCTTAAAATGTCAAGACCTCATGATAACACATTTTTAAATAAAAGAAAAACAATGAGTAGTAATATTTTGCTAATCGGTTCCCTCTCCATGACACGTATAAAACAATCGTCTCTTAAACTCAAGGAACTGTTGAAGCACAAATTACGACTTCAAACAGTCAAAATCACATAGTCTTTAAATCCCGTTACTCTAATTTCAAACTTTGTGACGAAAATTAGTCTATGGTATTACAGAAAAATAGATTTTTATATCATTTGCATAGTTGGTACAGTAATAGGTTAATCCTGCGGCTGACTGCTGCTACTGCCCAGTAGGCTGCATTCATGTGTTATTCTGGCAATAGCCAGAATGACACATGTATGATGTAAACCAACTACGAATAATGCAGATGATAGTGGATGTGTTACACTGAAAGTGTAGCCTATGAAATAATCAAGCATCTAGTCTGGTTGTGGTGATGTGGGGGGACCCTCAAATAAAATTCTGCTTAGGCCAAAATAAAGGTTTAGGCCGGCCCTGAGGGAAGAGATTTGAATGAGGCATCTCTTTCGCCCCTTTCCCATCAAAACTCACTCCTCTACCGCAGAGTAATGGCTCCGCATGCCATCAGCGTAGCCAGACGGGCACTTTGGAATACGGAGATCTTTTTCCGGGGCCTCATAAAACCTGCTGCACGACCGCAAAGAATGAAACCTAATTCGGTCGTCAGAAATGATTACTCTTCCCACGCTGTTACTTATATTCAAGGATGGAATCAGATCGACTCCCATTATGTAGTTTATATCTCCAACGCATCACGTTTTACCGGTTTTGGTATAAAACGCACGATCGGTGACTGTAGCTAAAGATATGAGGGTAAATAGCTTGTCTCAACTAGCCTTCGAAAAATTCATGGCTTAAATCCGCCTCGACCAAGAATTAAACGAAATGTGCTGAGACCCCAAGTAGAGGACGGCCTCTAATTCTCCTATGTGTGTTTTGAGAGCCATTACATGTTTTTATCGTGCAGGTGTGCGTGAGAAGTTCGCTCAAGTTACCATGCAACAGACGAGTCACGTGTTTACTGATGTAAGATCTCCGAGAGTCGAAATTGATCAAACACCTTAGGGGTATAAACTTAAGTCTCGAAACCTACGCCCACTGTTAGAGTAGAAAGTAAGAAGTTTATATATAATTTAGTCTGATTACATCGCTCAGCTGAATCGAAAACAGATCCCAACGTCACCACCCGCGCTTAGCCTAGTCATAAAGTCTCGTTTTTATATATTTTGACGCAGGACATGGACAAACAGTGGTCCAATGCCGAGAGATACTACATTGTAGGCGCAATTTCAAGTCTGAGCACTTTTTCTTCCTCTTAGAAGAAGTAATAAAAAAGGGCCTTTAGGCATAGACTAATTTTCGTCACAAAGTTTGAAATTAGAGTAACGGGATTTAAAGACTATGTGATTTTGACTGTTTGAAGTCGTAATTTGTGCTTCAACAGTTCCTTGAGTTTAAGAGACAATTGTTTTATACGTGTGAAAGCGAGGGGACCGATTAGCAAAATATGAATTTGAAGGGAGCTTGTGAGTGTGTTTGGAAGTCCTGGAGTTTGGAAATGGTTTGAGACATTGTCTTAGGATGCATCACCTTAGAAAATTGTTTAGAGGGCTGCAATTTTTTTAAGCTACAAATGACGACGGTATATATTTTTTAAAAATGTCGGAGAGCTGGGATAATCTGTTTTGCTAGTGACCTCTAATCTCTTTAAATATGGTATGCAGTTTTTTATAGATTATGTGCGAAAGTAACTTATTTTCCTGGCTTTCTGACTCAAAGAAATTCACATTAAAACTTTTAAGTTCATAGAGCATGGAAGGAACCTCGTTCAACCATAGGCTTAACTTTTGGAGATCAGAATCCTGCATTAATGGGACATGTAAGATCTTAGAGAAATAGCCTTCGATAGTAGCATCACGATCTAAAAAAAATCGTCCTTTAAAAGTTCTAAAGCAACGTCGTAATTCTCGTCCGAATTGTCTTGTCGAAATGTTTGGCAATATTAAACGCGTAATCGTGAAGATAACTTTATATAGAACAATTTCGCCGATTTCTAGTATTCGATTTGGAACAGACAAGGTTTTCAAACTGTGAAAGAAACGAGTGAAATTGCAGTTTATCATATGTCCCAGCAAATAATTTGCAAGTAAGGACAGCTATTTGAGACTTATTAACCTCAAATTTTTAATCAGTTTGAGAGGAAAATTCTCGATCAAGTATGGAATCATTTCCTTCTTCAATGTCGAAAGTAAGATAGCTTTGCATAATTTGGTCTTATAATTGAGCCACAGAAGCCTGGAGATTTTAATGACTCTTAATTTGGGAAGCAAACCACCTGAGGGTTGCGTTTCGGAACTCCATCGAGTAGCAGGATTATTAAGAGTTAAGGAAAACTTTCTCTTCATTACGGCCCGGCTTTTCACAATGTGATTCATAGCTATACATAGTGTATTCTGAAGGAATTGAGGGGTTTTCACTTATAGCGAGACTCGAGTACTAAGGAAATATCAGTTAAAAAAAGAATTCTAGCAACCCCAAATTTTAAGGAATTTCGGAAAGCAACCAACGATGGAATTTCAACTGAAAATCGCATTTGCAAAAACGAACTGAACTCTCAAATCGTAGTTTATGATCGCTAGACTTACAAGGCTTATTTTCAAGTTAGGTAAACTTGACCCAGAAAAAAACTATTTTCAAGTGTGTTGATTTTTTATCTCCGAGTTGAAGAGTGAGATCAACGTAATAAAATAAAGAATTTTTTTATGATCAAATTGTATGGCGAGTTCGTTGAAAAAAAAAAGCTGTGCTTTCATCAGAATAATGCAGCAAGTGATTTTTTTAGCTCGAAGCGTTACATCATTAGAAAATGGCAGTTTAAAAAAGAAGAATGTGCGTTTGAGGTTAACGTGTGTTCGTTTGTTTAGAAGCCAAACGTAAGGAATGATGATGCTGTACCTATCTGTAAGGGAATGGTCACTCCCCCTCCCCCCGTTCACTCGTGATGCAGTCCCAAGGCGGTGGTTACCGCAAGGACATCCGCCCCAGGCATCGGCGGGTCAGTGTTTAACCACAGTGTGGCACAACCCAATGCCATAAAAGACCCTAAAGGTCAAAAAGGTAAGATCTCCCCCAGGAGAGTGAGATCCAGTTTCACGTCGAACAAGAAATTGGAGACGGGTTTCTCCCAATCTCGATGGCTAACGAGGAGCCGATGTTTGACTTCGTGGGAAAGACCGTTTGGAAAAAGAGCTCTCCTGAGGCCGTCCTCAAGCCCCCCCCCCCTTACCACTCCCCCCAGTCGGGGGGCGAGGTATAAATGAGGAACTCTGAGGAAAATCGGGGTAGTATACGTCAGTCTCTAGGTGACGAAGTCCTCGGATCCACAACCGAGCTACCGAGACTGGAGAGGTAGTTTACTTGTGTCGCCAGACCAAGAAGCACCCTGCAAGAGAGGCAGGGCTACCTACCTTAAGGGGCTAAGAAAAAGCTCATCCTTGAGCTAAGTCCCTGGTTATCAAACCAAACAATAAGTGAACTTTGGTAAGTTCGACTTACTCTCGCCAGAGAGACTCCTCATATCCTGGTGCACCGTAAACACCAGGGGTATTCCTAGTCCTTGAGGAATTAAGAAAAGAAGAAGGAAAAGGCTCCCCCTCGAGCCCGTTATTCGGTGGCCACACCAAACTTTAAGTAATTTATTCTCGCCAGAGAAACCCCCCTCTGTTATCCTCGCCATTGAAGAAGACCCTCCCCGAGTTCAATCCTCGTCCATAAGGAAATTAGTAACGAAGGAGAAAAGCTCCTCCTCGAGCTCGTTACTCGGTGATCACACCCCACTCCAAGTTAACTTGAATTAAGAACCAAGTTCGACTCACTCTCGCCAGAGAGACCACGACTGCCTGGGTGTTGCATAGAGCACCGTATTGGTTCTCGTCCTTGAAGAACCCTTCCCCCCCCCCGGAAGAACGTGTGGACCCCCCAGCTGCTACCCTCGTCAAGACGACCGTGGAATTCCGCCCATCTACACGCGTCAAGAGTAAATATTTCTGAGGCCCTTTAAACTCCACATGAGTCCGTAAGCCTAATTCTTATATTATTGTTTTGTCTAGAGAAAACGTGAACTTAATTTTGTGGGGAAACTAATTTAATTAATTCTTGTTTATAATAATATTTAGAGTATTGCTGTAGTTAAAGTATAAAGGTTGTGTATTCATTTGATAAAGGTCAATTATAAGTTATTTTGGGATTAATGTTCGTTTCTCTTATATATATCCTTACGTGTTGCACAACAGCTCTGTGCTTTAGGATATTCTTATAATATCAATATATTAGACACTCTTAGCACTCTTAGAGACTAGAACAAAAAGGAGGGGCATTCTACGACACTAAACAAAAGAGGTGTCAGGTAAGTAGGGTTATATTATCAGAAAGAATTCTACGACATAATTAAAGTGGTGTCAGGTTTTGTAGGTTATTAGAAAGAACCCAGCAGTGTCTAATTAAGAAAGAGCCAACACGTAAAGGAATATCAGGAACAAGAGAATAATTGACGAGAGGAAAATTGGTAGAGTTAGGGGTGGTAACAATATAAAGGTAATTGGTAGGTCGAGTGGTAAATTTGTTGTCGGGAGTGGTATTTCAATCAGCATAGTAGTGGGATTAAGGGTAAGTTATGCTGAGCGCTACCTGGTGAGTGGCGGCATAATTATCTGAAAATACAGAAAGGAAAAATCGACGGACCAACACGAAATGGATCCGGTCAAAAGATTTTACCAACAAGCCCAAAGTCTGGGACTTGAAGGCACAGAAATGCATGACTACGTCATGGCAGAACTAAGAATAGATTGTGTAGAAGAAGAAAGAATTTTGGATATAGAAGAAGAACAAGAATTAATAAAGTTTGAGAGAGAAAAAGAGGATATAATAAGAGAGGATAAAAGAGAACGTGAATTAATGGAAATATGGATGAACCGGAAAAATGAAGAATCCCGAATACAGCGGAAAATAGAAACAGAGGAAAGAAGAATGCTGAGAGGAGGTAAAACAAGCGAAAGAATAATACTGTTGAAAAGAGAAGCACGAGAATTCAGAATAAGGACAGAAATGGAAGATGAAGAAAGAAGACTAAAGATAAAGCTGGAAGATGAAGAAAGAAGAACTCGACGGGAAAAGGAAATAGCGAAAGCAGAAAAAGAAGCCGAGGAAAGGAGAATGAAGAGGGAAAAAGAGTCGAAAGAGAGGAGAATAAAGATTAAAAAAGAAATAGATGAAAGAAGAATACAGAGGGAAAAAGAACGTGCTCAAGCGGAAAGAGAAGAGACAGAAGAAAAGGAAAGTTTGCTCGCACTCGAAAGAGCACCCATCGAGAATCTCATAGAGGCCGAGGAAGTTGGAGATCGGCCTGGACCTAAGAAAGGACCATCGAGGGAAACCCAGCCAAATGGGGTAACGATGGAAGAAATAGGAAGTAGGAATGAGGTACCAGCAGGAGTACCTAAGGAAGAACCTACGAGGAGAACCCAGCCAAATGGGGTTATCACGGAAGAAGAGAGGGTAGAAGTACGGTAGTACCTGAGGAACTACCGGCGAAGAGAATCGAGTCAAATGAGTTGACAAGGAAGGAGGAAAGAGGTGCTATTGCGATACACCCGTGTAAGACTAATCAAATGGTAGAAGCGGATGAGTATCCCCTACCCCTAGTAGTCTCCTCCCCGAACGGAACGTCCACGGAGTTACCGCTAAATCACCAAGGCGTAGGGAGCGCCACGCCCATTAACGACCTCGCAGGGAAAAATTTTCTCGATCCCCAAAGATCGAACCCAGACACGATCTTCCCGTGTACCTGGTTAAAGGAGAGCTATGAGACTCAAGTTCTCATCAATTATGCCCCGCTGCAACAGGCCGCTCTAGCACAGAATGTTCAGTTTAAAGGTAGTAAAGTACCATAATATGGGTAATTCGAGTAGGTTAAAATACCACTACCATTTAGTACCATACTTGGGTAGACTCAATAACCAGAACGGCCGACTCAGGCGCGGTAGAATAATGGTCACAGAGCACCATTTTAGGATCAGCTACCTCAAAGGAGCCGATAATGTACAGCTGCTCTATAGGCGGAGACGAAATACCATGGAGGGTTATTTCAGTACCTAATGAGCGTGAAACCATGTTTTCATTTGTTGTTCGTGTTAATATTTATCGGTAGGATTTAAGTTCTCAAAAACTTAGAAAGGTAAGGAAGTAGCTTGTTTTGTTTTTGTTTTTTGTGGGTAATCGATGAATTAAGGTTTTTTTAATTTTCTATGTAAAATTGTATTGCAAGTAGGTCTAGCTCGACACATTGCCCGTGTAAACGCGCGCGTGGGCGCTCATATGTAAGGAAACTTAATGTAAGAGAGGGCTCAAAGAAATACAACTTTGCTAAGCTCGACTAGGTTGAGTAAGTTGTTTTGAGTTCCCGGGGGCATCCCCCTCTCCCCATTAAGTTTTTCGGTGAGAGGTGTGTAAGGGAATGGTCACTCCCCCTCCCCCCGTTCACTCGTGATGCAGTCCCAAGGCGGTGGTTACCGCAAGGACATCCGCTCCAGGCATCGGCGGGTCAGTGTTTAACCACAGGGGGCACAACCCAATGCCATGAAAGACCCTAAAGGTCAAAAAGGTAAGATCTCCCCCAGGAGAGTGAGATCCAGTTTCACGTCGAACAAGAAATTGGAGACGGGTTTCTCCCAATCTCGATGGCTAACGAGGAGCCGATGTTTGACTTCGTGGGAAAGACCGTTTGGAAAAAGAGCTCTCCTGAGGCCGTCCTCAAGCCCCCCCCTTACCACTCCCCCCAGTCGGGGGGCGAGGTATAAATGAGGAACTCTGAGGAAAATCGGGGTAGTATACGTCAGTCTCTAGGTGACGAAGTCCTCGGATCCACAACCGAGCTTCCGAGACTGGAGAGGTAGTTTACTTGTGTCGCCAGACCAAGAAGCACCCTGCAAGAGAGGCAGGGCTACCTACCTTAAGGGGCTAAGAAAAAGCTCATCCTTGAGCTAAGTCCCTGGTTATCAAACCAAACAATAAGTGAACTTTGGTAAGTTCGACTTACTCTCGCCAGAGAGACTCCTCATATCCTGGTGCACCGTAAACACCAGGGGTATTCCTCGTCCTTGAGGAATTAAGAAAAGAAGAAGGAAAGAAAAGGTTGTGTATTCATTTGATAAAGGTCAATTATAAGTTATTTTGGGATTAATGTTCGTTTCTCTTATATATATCCTTACGTGTTGCACAACAGCTCTGTGCTTTAAGATATTCTTATAATATCAATATATTAGACACTCTTAGCACTCTTAGAGACTAGAACAAAAAGGAGGGGCATTCTACGACACTAAACAAAAGAGGTGTCAGGTAAGTAGGGTTCTTATCAGAAAGAATTCTACGACACTATCAATGCAGAAGTTAATTATCTGCCCGATTTCTTTTCGCCCGTCAACAGTGTATAAATGTAGCACCCAAATTGCAAGGTAAAGTAGGCCTGTGACACCCAAATTGTAAGGTTAGGTAGGCCCAGCGAGGAACCTCACAAATGAGCACCCGGTTGGTCCAATGAAATCTTGAAATTGGGCACACGCATTAATTACCGAGATAATATGCCATGGAATACCCACGCGGTCACACAAACATACACATGCAAGAAAACAGCTGCAAGACGAAACGATCTTAATGCTAGATAACAGGAGCAAGCCCCACAAATATAGGGCGGTATGTGCTTTGACCGGTTAAGTAATCGAGTATCTGTGAAACAACAAATGCAAACGGCCATACTGATATGGTGTGACAGGATAGTTTGGGAAAAATGTGTGTAGTTACATTAAAAATGCATGCACCTCTTTTGACTCTCTCCAACAGCCAACAAAGGAACTAACGAACATATTTCTGATAATTAGCTACGCCCCGCTTCTAGATTAGATAAAAAAAGATGTCACGCCCCGTGGAAGAGAAGGGCCTATATAAGCGGACTTAAAACATTATATAGAGAGAAAGAATCAGTTAAGTTATCTTTCAGTATAAGTTACTCGCCACTTTGTTATTATTAGCGCCACGAGTCCGTCTTCGTCCTTATGTCCTGCCGCCCTAGTCCTAGCTACCTGACATTAGCAGAAAACTTATATACAGCCCGTAGGACTCGAACGAATTCGCTTGCACCAATTCAAGTAGGCCCAAACTAAGAATAAAGCCTACTTATCGCCGCTTTCTTTCGAGTCCTTTTCCTTTAACCCCGTGATTACCAAGGCACCTCCGGGAACCCAGCCTAGAAGCATATTATCCGTAAGATACCTTGAGAGTCAGAGCAAACTCGACTGGAAGACCAAAATTAGGCTTACTATCCACAAACTCGAATATACTCGTATAAACCTTCAATGGTAAGACAGCGAATTGTTTTTTGACAAGGAACCAGTTTGATAAAGATACTTGTTGGGTAGAGGTAGAGTGTTAATTAGTTTGAGTGTTTAAACAAACAGAGTCGATAATTCTAAGTTGGTATTAACAATTTCAACCACCAAATTGACTATTCAAAGGCACAAAACATATATAACTGCAAAAATTTCCGTAAAAGAAAAATAGTAGAATCTATATTAATAGGAGAAATTTCCAATTTTAATTTGTCAGATGGGCAATTGAAATGCAGCCCCCATTCTCGTAACCTAATTGTAAACACCTTAGTCAACGATCTTAGACTCACACCCCCTGATTAATGACCTTTCCCCACCCCCCGTTTTGTATTTCTTTGTGGTCTTTTCTTTTTTATTTTTTGTGATCTGTATGCTATTTATAGACTTTTGTAACAATTGCATTCTCAGTATACGACTGAAGACGATATGCTAAACTACATACTGAAATTAGTCTCGTAAATTAAACTTTTAGCTCCTAAACAGTGGTTTCACTATCATATACCATAATTCGCAATTAAGTTATTTTACACACACATACACACATATATATATATATATATATATATATATATATATATATATATATATATATATATATATATATATATATATATATATATATATATATATATATAAGTTATTTGTGGTGAGAGAAGATGGTTCTCTTTGATTAGGGTGGGGGCACCAGTTTCTTGGGAACAAATATTCCTTGTCTTGAATATGAATCCAAATTTCGGGACTCGAATTCGTTTATGTTAGTGCTCACCAAATCAAATCGTGTTTGGATTTATTGAGAATTAAAAATAACTTTAATGTGCACTTTACGTTTGGTAAAATGAATGACTTGAGTTGGTGAGGTGAGTCTAAATTCCTTTTTAGGTGGAAGGAGTCAATGTGAATGTTAATGTAGATGGAAAGACGTGAATCCTATTGAGAGAGAGAGAGAGAGAGAGAGAGAGAGAGAGAGAGAGAGAGGAGAGAGAGAGAGAGAGAGAGAGAGAGAGAGAGAGAGAGAGAGAGAGAGAGAGAGAGAGAGAGAGAGAGAGAGAGAGAGTAACAAGGAAAAGAGGTACCCTAGTACACCTTACGATCCATTCAAAGAAGGTACCTTTAAGTGAATTCTTGAGCAGGCGCAGTCCTCTAAAGGGTCAGATTGACGGTCTAGAAGAGCACTCGCGCCACGCTTCAAGTCTCCAAACGGCTTTTTTTCAAGACTCTGTCTAATCTCGACTTGAACTGTTCAATATAGTTGCTGGTGACAACTTACACTGGAAGTGCGTTCCAATGGCCGCAGATGCTATATGTGAAATATTTCCCACACAGATCACGCTGGTAACGCTTCAGTTCAAGTTTGTACCCCTGATTTCTTGTTCTGCTCTGGCTAAGCTGGGAAATATCTCTGTAGTCTACAATGTCAAAGCCTGGAAATATTTTTAACACTTCGATAAGCTGATCACGTAGTCTCCGGGTCTCCAGCGAGAACAAGTCTAATTCCCGTAATCTATCTTCGTAACTCTTGTGTCTGATAGAGGGAATCAGTTTGGGTGCTCGGGCTTGCAAACTTTCTAATCTTGCGCTATCCTTTCGAAGCGAAGGACTCCAAAATTGTACGGCATACTCCAGGTGCGGTCGGACAAGGGAGTTATACAAAAACAGTACTATCTCCTTTGTAAGAGAATCGCCACTCCCCCGTTCTATCGCAGTGGAGTCACGAGGCGATTACCGCAAAGACATCCGGCCCCCGGCACCGTCGGGTCAAGCGCTTAACCACAGCGCCTCGCCTCTCGTCGCTATGAAAGACCTAAAGGTTAAAATTAAAGATCTCCCTTACGAGAGTGAGATTCAATGTCACCTCAAGTAAGAAATTGGAAACGTGTTTCTCCCAAGCTTGAAGGCTAACGAGGAGCCGATGTAAGACTCGTTGAGAAAAACCGTTTGGCATAAGAACCCTCCTGGGCCCGTCCTCAAGCCCTCCTCCCTCTTACCACTCTCCCAGTGGGGTGACGAGGTATAAATAAGGAACACTGAGGAAAATCGGGGTAGAATACGTCAGTCTCCAGGTGACGAAGTCCCCGGATTAAGATCGGGCTACCAAGACTGGATTGGTAGAATACGTCAGTCTTCAGGTGACGAAGTCCCCAGATTAAGACCCCGGGCTACCGAGACTTGACAGGTAGATTACTTTAGTCGCCAGACTACGAAGTCGCCTGCAAGAGAGGTAGGGCTACCTTAAGGGGCTAAGAAGTAGCTAATCCTCAAGCTAGTCCCTGGTTATTAAACCGAACGTTAAGTTAACTTATTCAAGTTCAACTTACTCTCGTCAGAGAGACTCCTCATATCCTGGTGCATCTAAAACACCAGGGGTATTCCTCGTCCTTGATGAATTAAGAAAAGAAGGAAAAGGCTTCCTCTCGAGCCCGTTACTCAGTGGTCACACCAAACTCATAAGTTAACTTGGTTGAGGAACCAAGTTCAACTAATTCTCGTCAGAGAAACTCCCCTCCGTTATACTCGCCCTTGAGGAAGACTGGAACTAAGAAAAAGCTCATCCTCGAGCTAGTTTCTGGTTACCAAACCTACCTTCAAGTTCAACTTATTCTCGCCAGAGAAACCCCCCTCCGTTATCCTCGCCCTTGAAAAAGACCCTCCCCGAGTTCAGTCCTCGCCCATGACGAATTAGGTAACGAAGGAGAAAAGCTTCCCCTCGAGCTCGTTACTCGGTGGTCACACCGCACTCCAAGTTAACTTGGTTTAAGAACCAAGTTCTACTTATTCTCGCCAGAGAGACCACGCCTACTTTGGTGCCACCTAAAGCCCCGAATTGTTCTCGTCCTTGAAGAAACCCCCCATGAATACCGTGTGACCCCCCAGCTGCTACCCTCGCCAAAAGTACCGCGTGATCCCACCCACCTACATCTGGTCAGGCGGCACGCGTCGTGAAACAATAACATTCCTGAGGTATTTAAACTCCAGTAGAGTCCGTAAGCCTAAATCTTATATATTGAAGTGTGTAGCGGAATTAACCAATTTTAGAGGGTTAAACTAATTTAATTAATTCTTGTGTATTATAATATTCGGAGTATTTCTGTGGTTAATGGTTAATTTTTGTGTATTGAATTGTTAAAGTTAAAATATAAGTTTATTTTGGGAATTATTGTGCGTTTCTCTATATCTTTACGTGTTTGAGACGGCTCTCTTCTTTAAGATAGCACTCTTAGAACAAAAAGGGGGTGCATTATACGACATCCTTGTTCTGATATCCAAATCCTTTTGGATTTCTTCTCCGCCTCAATACACTGCCTCGAGAACTTGAGATCAATAATGATAGTTAGACCCAAGTCCTTCTCAGTGTCGGTGGATTCAAGAGCAGTGCCCTTAAGGAGATAATGAGATTGGGATTTCGATGTCCGATATGCATCACTTTGCAATTGTTCACGTTAAAAGGCACTTGCCACGTATCTGACCACTCCCCAATCTTCCGAAGATCATCTTGAAGGCGAGCAGTATTTCCTTTCTTTGCGACGTTCAAGACAAGCTTGGTATCATCAGCAAATTTAGAAATCCTGGCAACCATGTCACCGTCCATGTTGTTGAGTGGTCCCAGGACAGAACTTTGAGGAACACCGTTAGTAACGGGCACCCAGTCAGAAGCCTGTCCATTCAACACAACCCGTTGCCGTCTGCCACTTAGATAGTTCTCTATCCAACTTGCTACATTTCCGTCTATGCTCAGCGCACGCACTTTTTGGGAGAGCCGGCGGTGTTGTCCCTTATCGAAGCCTTTTTGAAAGTGTAAGTAGATAACATCCACCACCTTATCCCGGTCCTGCTCACTGAAAACAAAGTGGAAGAATTCCACAAGATTCGTTAGGCATGACCGTTGCCTTTGGAACTCGTACTGGGAAATCCTTAATAACAAGTTGGACTGTAAATATGATGTCATTTTGTCCACCATGATGCTGGCTAGGGTCTCCTTTTTTGAAGATAGGAGTAACCTCCGCTTCACGCCAGTCTCTAGGAACGCATCTGGTCGTGATTGACATGGTGAAGATTGTGCTCAGATGTCGTGACACTTCATCGTGCACTTCTTTCAACACTTTAGGTAGAAACCTGTCTGGGCCAGGGGACTTATTCGTCTTTAGATCAGTGATCTTTTTTTCAATTTCTCCTTGGGCGAAGTCCATTTCCTCCAGCTTTTTCCCCAAGTAAGAATCCGTCGGCTGGGGGATGGGACCACACTCTTCAGTAAATACTGAAGCGAAGTAGTCGTTCGGGAGGTTAGCATTTTCTGCATCTGAGGGCTTTAATGTCTCCTCCTCATTCCCCAAAGGGCCAATCGTTCGACGGATTGGTTTACGGCTGTTTGCATATGCAGAAAAATCCTTGGGATTCTCTTTATAGAATCTCGCCACTCGGAGTTCCTCAGACCGCTTAGCCGCCCTTATGTTGGCCTCTGGTATTCGCCAAAGTCACCCGAGATCTTTGATTGCCGGTACACATTTCTCTTCTCCCTAAGCAGTTTTCCGATTTCTCGATTAAACCACTTTATTTGATCAGAAGACCGACGGGGGCATTTCAGATGGATGAAACGTGATTGAAGACTCATAAATGTAGTTTTGAAACTGTTCCACAAGTCTTCAAAAGCCTCGCACACTTCTAGCTTCGCATCAGTCAATCCAGCACGAAGACCTGCAAAGTCTGCTCTTCTCAAATCAAGTTTCCTCGATTTACTAGTTGCAGGCCCTGCCTTCGGGACCTTGACTACAAATCTAATTAGTCGGTGGTCACTGCCCTTAAGCTTTTCGCCAACAAAGAGGTCCTGGGAGGTGAAAACCAAGTCGACGATACTGTCTCCTCTCGTTGGCTCTCTCACCCATTGAGCTGGTTGTTCGCGAACTCCAGGAGTAGTGCGTTCTCGCTACAGGGTTCTCTGGTTTCCCAGTTAACTTGTGTGTTGAAATCCCTCATGAGGATACACACTCTGTCTTCGACAAGTTCTCCTAGTACCTGGTAGAGATCTCTGTCCTTTTCAACGAGTTGGGCAGGAGGTCTATAAAGCACCAGGGTCCTGTATTTGGTAGGACCTATCTCTAGGTTAACACCTAGTAGTTCATGGTCGGATACGATGTTGCAATCCGTCGAGTTGAGAGTATCCTTGACATACAACATCACACCGCCACCCTCTCTGACTGTCCTATCTTTCAGGAAGAGCTGGTAACCGGGAATCGTGAATTCACCTTCAAAATCTCGGCTTGAGGTTTTTATCCACGACTCCGTTATGGCCACCATCTCAGGTTCCTCTGTTGCTACGATGCCACGGAGCTCAAGAAACTTGTTCCTGATTGACCTCGCATTGAACAGAAGAACTTTCAGGGACTCCCCGAATGTAGGACTCCATACTCTCTTCCGTTTCCTGGCTCGCTTGCTGGAGCGGTTCTATTCATCTTTGCAACCTCCGAGAAGGTCGTTCCAGGAGTCACACGGGCGTACTGGCGTACTGGCGTACGTCCGCCTTCACTCTAGGCCTGACACTACTTAGGGTCCGTTCCACAACATCTTGTATCATGTTGTAGAGTACGGCCTTTCCTTTAAAGGAAATATGTACTCCATCCCTTTGGTAGAGATCATTTCTACCATAAAATATGCGGTAAGGGGCCACAAAAAATACCTCCTCCTCCGTACACAAATCTCCGAGGCGTCGATTAAGGGAGACGTTCCTCGAGTGAGCGGTCCGGGTTGGACCTCTTCTCGGGAGCATCCCGACCACTACACGTCTGCGTGTTTTTAGCCCACAGTCGTCCACAGCACCCATGACTGTGTTGAGAATCCTTTCTCTGGGGCCTATCCTTCCTCCTCTGAGGTAGAGGTCGTTGCCACTTACATTAGGGCAACGACTGAGTTCTCAGAAATCTGAGATTTCTCCGCCTCTACTCTGATCTGCTGGTTTCCCCTTCCTGGTAGGCAAGTTACCTTCACGCTCGTGCGAAAGCGTGCTGCTAGCAGGGGTTGCAAGGCCCGTGCTTGAGAGTCCCCAATAAGGTTGACCCTCGCACATTTGACTGCACTCTTTTCTTTCGCCATAGACTCATCTCTTTTCTCTTGCGTCTCCGTATTTATCTTATTTTTCTTCTTCCCTTTTTTCGATCTTCATTTGTCTTTTCTTCTGTTTCTCTGTTTCTCTTTTCTCTTCTTCTCTTTCACCTTTCCCTTGCGCACCAGTAACGCTCGAATCCTCTCTTTCGTCTCCGTATTTACCTTTTTTTTCTTATTTTTCTTTTTCTTCTTCCCTTTTTTCGATCTTCATTTGTCTTTTCTTCTGTTTCTCTTTTCTCTTCATCTCTTTCCACTTTCCCTTGCACACCAGTAACGCTCGGATCCTCTACACTGGGGTGAGCTGCATTAAGGTCGTTTTTATTATTTTTTTTCTTTTTCTTATTAGTTTCTCCGCATAGCTGAAGTGAGACTGCCAATTCAGTTTCAGTTCCTTGAGTTGGAGTCTCATCGGCGAAACCACCCAAGTCAGTGGGGTTATTCGTCTCGAGCTTGAGCTGGCTTGGCCTCTAGTTTAAAAGCTATCTCTAGGATTCTCTCCTCGAGACGCCGAATCTGAAGCGCGTGCTGCGTCTCTAGGGTATGTATTTTACTGTCCAATGCCCTAGATTTTTCTTTAGAGGTTGTGAAGAGATCTTTGAGTTCATTGCAGTATGTCACTGCCTCTCGGACCTCTCCTTTAAGGATGCAGTCGGTACATATACTTCCCGGGTGGCATTTAAAAAAAAACATCCCTCCGGGAAGCCCACACACCACTTATCCTTCTGGCATATCGCACATGTATATTTGAATGCAGCTAGACCTTTTTTTCCCTGTCATTTTAAACAATTCTCTCTCTCTCAAAATTTTGCGACCAATCAATAGTAAAAAAGGGGTTGGTGAGTTCTCCCCGCGTGAGTCGCTCCCACCAATCGATTAGAGACGTTTCGGATCTTTCAGAAGGCACGCTCCATGTGCTGCTGTTCGTCCGACCGAGTCGTCAAACCTCGGCGTGTCGTGGCTCTCAACCAAGCAGCACTGACGGTCCCCGAAAGGGCCATCGATTTCTCACCAGGTGAACAACGGAGCACGCCCCGTACTAAACTTCTACTAGTTTCCTTCACGACGGCCAAGATCTCGGAGCAGCGTTCAATGGATATCCCAGCACACCAAGAGACTCAACCCAAGGCTTTTTATTAGCCTGGCAACCAACCTGGGGACAAAGAGCTGTCATCTCGGACCGATGCTACCAGACCAGAGGCACCCGTCAACTGTCACTGGGAACGGTCAATAATTACGCGTTAGGGAAGGGGTTAACGGGGCACTACCCTCATCTCATTCATAGTGCCTCAACGCCTAGGACACCTCTATTCCTAGTCTTTCGAAACCAGTGATCGTCGATTGGCGATGTTTATAGAAGTTCCAAAAGCCTCTCTTCTAACGCATGAGGTAGTTGCCAGGTACTTATATGTAGATAGCGGGAAAAAAGGGTAAGAGTGACATGATAGGAGAAGGTTTTTTTTGTTTTTGTTTTCTATTTGTATAATAAGTGGAAGAGATAGGAAAAAATTGCAAAATGAGGATAGAATAGAAAAAAAGGATGGAGGCACTTAGTCTGGAACCTAGTTTCAGACCGAATCGACAAGGGAAGCCCTACCAGGGGCACCCAGAAGAGGGGTAGCCTTGCCGGCATAGCCCGAAAAGTCGAAGGTACACAAAAGCTCTCTTCCCGCGACAAGGGTACGTCACCTCTCTCTAATTTCTCAACAGAGAAAGAGAAAGAGAAAGAGAAAAAGAGAAAAGAGAAGAGAGAGAGAGAGAGAGAGAGAGAGAGAGAGAGAGAGAGAGAGAGAGAGAGAGAGAGAGCTGTACAGGAAATATGGGAGAGATCCGAAGTTAAATTTATTTAGGGGAAATTGGGCTAACCTGACACCTGAATGCTATAAAACGCTGTTAGTCGGGGATTTGATTCAAAGTATATATCTATACGGCATTTGAAAATATCTACGGTGTTGCAGTCTATTACTTTACGAGGAAGCCCATTTCATAAGTTGACGATTCAGTTAAAAAAGAAATTCTTAGATTCGTGCGAGTTAAAATGATTGCCTATAATTTTACAACCGTTTCCTCTTGTGTAATTTGACTGGTCTCCAGTGAAATATTTATTGCGGTCCATATTGTCTATGTTTTTGTTAATTTTAAAGAACTGTATTAAGTCCCCTCTTAATCTACGGCCATTTAACGGAAAGAGATTCAGTTGTTTAAGTCGCTCTTCATAGGTTTTGTTCCTTATACTTGGTATCATTTTAGTGAGCCTTCGTTGGACTCATTCTAATTTCATTATATCTTTCTGATAGTAAGGGTACCAAGCTTGGAGGCAGTATTCCATAATGGGACGGACCAAGGAATTATAGAGAGTAAGGATTGTATTTTTGGACTCATACTTGAACGCTCTACCAATGAATCCAATTATTTTATTCGCTTTTTTAATGACGTCTGAGCATTGTTGAGTGGGCTTTAGATCGCTCGATATTGTTACTCCTAGGTCTGTCTCTCTGTCTACGCTTAAGAGTTGAGTACCATTTAATGAGTAATTTGCTTTGATATTTCGGTATCCGATATGTAGCACTTTGCATACGTCCGTGTTATAAGGCATTTGCCACGGTTGCACCCAGTTCGATTATTTATTGAGGTTGTTCTGCATTTCATTAATCTGTGCGTTAGTGAGTAGTGAATTCGCGATTTTGGTGTCGTCAGCAAACTTCGATATTATGCCTGAAATGCCTTCGTCCAAGTCGTTAATGTATACTAAGAAAAGAACTGGTCATAGAACAGACCCCTGAGGTATCCCGCGAGTGACGTCTGTCCAGCTAGATGATTTTCCATTTATACCTACGCGTTGCCTACGATTACTTGCTGGTTTTCTATCGACCTTGCTATCGCGCTCTGAATTCCGTGCGCTTTTAATTTAGTTATTAAACGTTTGTGTGGAACTTTGTCGAAGGCCTTTTGAAAGTCTAAGTAAATTATGTCGACTGCTTTACTTTCGTCGTATTCATTAAAAATGTCATTGAAGAAGTCTAATAGGTTCGTTAGACAAGAGCGTTTATTTCGAAAGCCGTGTTGGGTGTCTCTAAGTAGCTTCTTTTCTTCCAAGTGGTTAACGAGTTCGTCGCGTATGTGTCTCTAACATTTTGCAAACGACCGTGGTTAAACTAATTGGGTGATAATTACTAGGTAGAGATCTACTGCCTTTTTTAAATATTGGTCTTACATTAGCGAGCTTCCACTCATCGGGTATAGTCCCGGTCTCTAACAAATAATTAAACAATTACGACAGCGGTTTGGCTAGTTCACTTTTGGCTTCTTTTAATATTCGAGGGAAGACCATATCCGGGCCGGGTGACTTATTTACCTTAAGCTTTTCACTGCATCTCAGTACGTCTCTTTCTGTAATGGTGATACTACTTAACGCCTCGTTGTAACCTATTTGGATAGCTGTCGGTGTTGGGATTTCGCTAAGATCTTCTGTAGTAAAGACTGATGTAAAAAATGTGTTTAAAATACAGCTCATTTGTTCATCGTTCGTGGTAAAGTTTCCGCTCTCGTCAGTTAGCGGTCCGATAGATGTAGATGTTTCTCTCTTTTGTCGTATGTAACTATAGAACTATTTCGGGTTGGTTCTACTTTGATTTGCCACATGTGATTCCAAGGACTTTTTACTCTGTTTAATTAACCTTTTGGATTCACGTCGTAAGTCTGAATATTTGGCGCGTTTTGCCTCGTCGTTAGAAATTTTTGATCTAATATGGGCATTCCTCTTGTCTCGCAGACAGTTAGCTATCTCGCTACTCCACCATTTAGGTTTATTTTCGTGTGGCGAAAAACGATTTTTAAAGGAATACATTCTTTCTTACATTCGCTTCTGTAGGAGCTTCCCTAAACGATCTGCTAAAAAAGGAAACTCCCGGACCCCTCCAGTGGAACCCCAACGCAGAAGCGCACTTTGAAGAACTCAAAGAGAAGCTAGTCTCGGCCCCAATCTTAAAACTGCCGAACCCTCTAAAAAAATTTGGCGTAAGGACAGATGCCTCCCAACTGGGTATTGGCTGCGTATTACTCCAATACGAGAGGACCAAGAACCCGCTCCTATATGCTATGCGAGTCGCCGACTGACGGCTCTCGAAAGGGCATACGCTACGGTAGAACTGGAAGCTCTAGCGATTGTTTTGGGGATTACAAAATTTAGAATGTATCTGGTAGGTCGTCCATTCCTCATAGAGACTGATCATAGACCGTTAGCCTACTTAAAAACTTGTAAAAACCGAAACGGCAGGCTAATGCGTTGGTCATTATTGCTAGCTGAGTACCGTTATGAAATTCGGTATCTAAAAGGGTCTGACAATGTACTCGCAGATAGCCTTTCGAGAAACCCAATTTCAGATAGCGATTAAAAGTAAATTAATTTTTTTGTGTGTGTATCTCTTTGTATAAATAATTATTTCTTGCCTGTACTCTGTATGTGTTTTGCTTTGTTTTGTATATGTAAATTAGAGAAACTGACGTAGCAGTAGTATTTTGTAGCCATTAGATACTAAGGTAAATCCCTAACGGTTCTGATAAAATTACCGACTCAATTGTTCGAGTCGAGGAAGATAATTACAAATTCGGCCGGTGAAGTTAACTTTCACATTATTCCTTATTTCATGGCAGAATAATGTTCCTCGAAATAGGTAGGCGTGTAAGGATATGGAACGTACATACTCGCATGCCACCAGACAATCGTGGGAACGAAAGAAATTTGTCGTTTGAGTTAACCTTCGTCTCCTCTCTCTCCCCCCACCCTCCCCTGACATTCTACCGCCCTCCTCCGCCTTCCCCTTGACCTAAGTCGTTATCCGTGCCCCACTTCCCCAACAGGTGACAAGAAGTCTGACGAAAGAAGGCCTATCTCACAGAGAAGCCTAAATTCTATTTGCCTTCTTTATGATACCATGGAGATTGTCCAGAAGGCGCTGCGATAAACGAATTGTCGTATATAGAATCTCTCTCTCGATTTCACACAGTCCGCGGTATAAATGACAACGCCGTTTATCCATCGACAGAAGTGTTCCAAACCTACTCACGTAACCCTCACGTTTAACGAGAGTCGTTGCCGTAACGTATCGACTGCCAACGCGCCTCTGAATTAACTTGGTCGCTGTCTCAAAGTGTTCCTGAGGCAAATCCCACCCCGCAGAGTGTGTGACTAGAAGAATACGCTCTGTTACTCAACGTAACTTGAGAAAGAAAAAAGATCATCCAAATAGTTACTAGAAGTAACTATTTGTTAGTGTCACATCCAGTTAGGAGTGAACTAACCGGAACTGCAGTTATCAGTTCCGGTTAGCTGAGTAGTCGTCTCTCCAATCCATCACAATTAATGGTAACCTGTAAACCCAGTGTCCCTCTATTCTTAAATTACCTATTTAATTAACAGTGATTGATACTCTCATTGAGTCACTATAAATCTAGACGCTTAACGTCAATGTTATCCTCCCCTTCTTTTTTAAAGAGATTCAAGGTAGTAATTCCCTGATATTATTATTTATAATTGCTGTCAACCCGAACTAATCCGTGTTTAATATTTAATCCTTATTTACCTAAATGCCCGTTTAACTATTGCTACTAATTATTATTTTGGTGTAAAGTAAAGTTTATTTTTGTACGTGTATTTATTTGTGGCTCCTCTTTTTTTGACCTACTCTTGGCAAGACTTTAATTAAGAATCCCTTCGGCTAATTTATTCCATCTGTATTATGCACTCTTAGAATTTAACAATCACAAACCTTCCCCCAGTAACAAGTGGGACTTTTATAGTGAGAATCCTGGCCTTGGCACAACCCGCCTCTAACCAGCCTTCGCCCGTTCAGTTGGAATTAAAGCATATATATATATACGTGTATTTCACATTATATATATATATATATATATATATATATATATATATATATATATATATATATATATATATATATATATATATATATATATATATATAATGATCGTAGATTGAGTCATAGAGTCTCAATACCATCGACTTAAACAAAAGCGGTGTGTCCAGATCAAGGACTAGAATAATTATTGTACCAGACTATGAGCAATTCTACGACAATATGATTGCACGGTGGTCGCTATTACTAAATTCCTCTCCGACATTAATATTCTCTATCAACTCTTCCAATTGGTAGGCAACCAGGCAGTTCACAAAACCACAGTGAAAAAAAACATGGTTGGTCAAATAAGAACCGCACGATTTATGAAATATTCAAAAACCGATCACCTATGATAGCAAGAAAAAATGCAACCAACAAAGCTTCACCCGACCAAAACTGCAGTCACATAACCACACAAATTGTATTAAAATACATTTTTGCACTCAAAACAGGTTTATAATTTATCAAAATGGATCACGAATCTAGAATGAAAAAATAATAACAAAGATGTGTGATCGCGCCAACCCTTTTCTTCCTCTTTATCGCTGCGCTTCTACACTTAGCCAAAGCCGCATTCCCGTCTCTGTCAAGTTAGGCAATCACTCAGGAGTACAACGTCGAATCTCAGATCATGTTCAGAGAAATATCCTGCACATCCACTGTTTTAACCATCAATTTAACCTTGTTGTTGTTTATATTTGTCCGAAAGGGGACATAGCGCAAGGTTTTTTGATGTGTGTAAGCAGTTGAATGACTTCTTCGCAAAGCATAAAGTTCGCATCATTTACAACAAGTCAGGTGCTCCTGCCTCACCTTCGGTTTGTCTAATGGAACATCACTGGAGTGGGCATTTCAAGACCACTAACAACATTGTCGAAAATTACAACATTACCATCTCAACACTGGAGTTTTTCGGTGACTATTATTGGGTTGAAAAGGCTCTTATCCCATGAGAAGTTTGTAGTCTTAGATACTGTCAGGCGTGAAGTACTTAGTGCATTAAAGCCAGCGGATAAGATGCTGAAAACTAGGGACTGCTCAGTCCCCAATGGTTACCAAATTGTTAGTTCGAAAACATCCCCGCAGTCTGGACTCCTTCATTGTAACGGCATATACAGGACAAGACGAAGAGCAACCACTCATCTCTATATATTTTGAAATACTGGATTCACTCACCAACGAGTTGGAGAGGCAAAGGGGGGGGGGATATCTTATTTTCTTTATAAATTTATCAATATCATCCTTTATCTTGAGATTTCTATATTCGAATCTATTTATTTATTCTTGACTGAAGTTGCCCTTTGAAACATTGACTCATTTATCTGACTCTTGGTATTCTTGATGATTCCTATTATTCTTTAAGTTGGCTGGGCTTGATCTTCGTATCCTTCCTTTCTTGACGTGATGATTTCTTTTTGATGCTTTAAGATTTGATGAGTTATTCTTGCTTCTTGATGATGGGATGAGTTCTCCTTGATTCTTGATGATTTCTTGTTGATTTGATGAATTAGCCCTTGAAGTCGTTTTCTTCCGTTTTTCTTTCTTGAGGTGATCCATTTTATCTTGAGTCTTCTTGAGTGGTCCTTAAAGCGTTTTCCTTGATTTCCGTTTTCTTCGTAAAAATTGTGGACTTTGGGAGTTTCGATCGCGGGTCTTTGAATCCAAATGCCAGCACTCTAGCCATCACGCTACGGCGAGTCCGCACTGAGTTGGTAATTTAATGGGCTATTTATATTATCGATTTGGAAGGAATTTTTCTCTGATACATCTTCGCACCCCTACAAGGCGCTTCTCGGAGTGCAACAGCAAGTTGGTGGCATCTATTTCTAGTTTGCTATCATGCTTTGAAATGTTTCTTGATTTTAACCAATTGCAAGCACTTACTGATTTTGTAAAAAAATAAGGAGGTGCTATTTACTTATCTCTGCTTCAGCATGAGGTAGAGGTTGTTCGTAACATGCATTAGAAGCATCTCTGGACAGAAGCATGTCAGGAGAGCAGGACTATCATTGACAAGCTTCTGGAATGGTTCCAAGGAATGGAGCTCCAAACACCTTTTACAAACTTGCGCACATTGATTTGTGTTCCTTTGACTATTGGAGCATCTTCAGCTATATGTGAAGCTACATTTTTAATGGTGATAAGACTTCTAACTCTATACATAAGATGAAAATGCATGACCCATCAGCGGAAATGCCAACTCGCTCTCTTGAGATTTGAAAAAGAGAAAATTGCTGCACTGTCTTTGTTTAAACTACTTGAAATGTTTTGGCGATCGAGTCGGCGTTTATATGTATGAATATTTGTATAAAAACTTTAATAAATATGATGATAAATAGCAAGGAAATTTACAAGTAATATAATTGTTTTTTGGCATTTCTCACATTTGAAAACCTTGTTTGAATTATAAATTATGAGCTATAATTATATTTTCTGATTTGTCTTTAAATTGTTATTCAAATAAATAATTTTTCGTTTGATACCTTTACAAGGAGGGATTGATTATTTGAATATGCGTATGTGCCTACCTTATGATTACCATTATATAGTTGACATTATAATTTTTAAAATATACAGCCTTGGCCAAAAGTATTAGGCCACCCTAGTGTTTCTGGGTTCTGCTATCTCAATGTTTATGAAACACGTGTGCATGGTGATTTATGGTATATTACACAAAATACATTAGTTTAATATCTAGTTGACCCTCCTTTAGCTTCAATTATCGCTTTTATACTGTACTGTACGCATGTAACCAATTTTGTGTAAAACCAACGTCTACAATTAACTTATATTCCCTTAATTATTCCAGTGTTTTATGCTAAAATACGTTGTAGATACAGTTAATAAACAGTAAAATGCTTAAAACAAGGGAGTTGAGGGAGTGTGAACGAGGTCAAATCGTAGATCATCATAAAAATGGAATGTCTCAAAGGCAAATTGCTCAGAAGATAAAGTGTTCTCGATGTGCGGTGCAAACGACTCTCAAGCGCTTCAGAGAGACAAAAGATGTGAAGACAATACAAAGAGCAGGTAGACAAAAGGTTACAACGCCTCCTGATGACAGATCCATCATCCGGCAGTCGCTCAAAGTAGGAGAAAACATCGTCAGTGCTCTGTGCGGACTTCAACGAGGCAGGTATATCACAAATATCAACCAGAACTGTTAAAAGAAGGCTGGTAGAGTACGGTCTGAAAGGCTGTAAAGCTAGGAAGAGGCCATGGAGTTCTGAAGCGAATATGAATAAACGTCTTCAGTGGGCCCAAAACCACTCAAATTGGACCAGTGAGCAATGGTCGAAAGTCATATGGTCTGGTGAAAGTAACTATCAGGTAAGATAGTACAAGTATTTACTCAACATATAAACTCAAAATATGTGTTTTTTGCTCAAAATATATAAGAAATATCCAACATAAGGATAATATTATCGTTTATGTTTTTTACTCAGGTTTTCGGCTCATCTGGTGCAACTTTCCTGCGTCGCAGAGTTGGGGTAGCATTTAAGGCTGAATGTCTGGTACCAACCGTAAAACATGGGTGTGGTTCTATCATGTTGTGGGCCTGCATGTCTGCCACAGGCTTCGGAGAAATGTTTTTATGCCAGGGAAGGATGAATTCAGCTACCTGTTTCCATGTTATCGGATGTTTAAGAGCCACAATTGCTAAATTACATCGAGAAGTGTCGAAAAACAGTGTTATCTTTCAACAGGACAACGCTCCATGTCATGCAGCTAAGAATACTCGTCAATGGTTTGAGACACGGGGTATTGTTTCCATGGACTGGCCAGCTCAAAGCCCCGATCTAAATCCGATAGAACACCTTGGGAAAGCTATCAAGAACACAACAATTAAAAATAAAGAGCATTTGTACCAGAAACCTAGAGAAGAATGGAGTAAGATTGCGCCTAGCACCTGCAAAAAACTAGTTGATTCTATTCCTAACCGTATAAAAGCGGTAATTAGAGCTAAAGGAGGGTCAACCAAATATTAAAACTAATGTATATTGTGAAATATACCGTAAATCACCATTTCCATGAGTTTCATTAACATTGAGATAACAGAAACCAGAAACACTGGGGTGGCCTAATACTTTTGGCCAAGGCTGTATGCATATTCTTTCTTACAATGTTGAATCAGTACATATCTCCCTTAGTTAATGGCCAGTCTGGACGTCATACTGGTTATTACGAAGTAAACGAGGTGCTATTTAAATTCAAATCATAGGCTGGCTACGGGCTCGATATTATTATTATTATTATTATGGTAGAGAATTATGACTGCCGATCAACGCTAAGGCGTCCATATCAGCGAAAGGTTTAAGGGAGTGGGTTACTGATGGATAACGCGTGTACAGGTGATGGAAATGATTTGTGGAGGGCTAGATCGTGGATTTGAGACCTGCAGCGGACAGGCATAAGTATATGGCATCTATCGAGAAATGGGGGTTTTCGGCCAGAATCATCATTAGGTGTTCATTGTGGGAGTAAAGAGATAAGTATGGGAAGAAGCGGCGACGGATGGCGGAGTACCGGGTACAGTCTACCATAAAGTGGGAGACTGTAAGCCTGACCCGGCATGTATTGCAAATGGGATGGGGCTCACGGGACATAAGGTACCCGTGACTTAGGCGTGTATGACCAAGACGGAGACGGATTAAAACGACTTCTTTATGGCGAGAGCGATAGAAGGAGGGTGCCCAGCACCCAAGGGTAGGTTTAATCTGGTATAGCTTGGTGAGAGGTGGATATTGCCAGGAGGCAAGCTACTATGTTGACATTAGCTTTTTAAAATGAGGAAAGAGGTCAGTATGAGGGATAGGAACAGGACGAGCTAGATCAGAGGCCGACTGCGCAGCTCGATCGGCTGCCTCATTACCAGGAACTCCTACGTGCGAGGGAACACAGCAAAAGGTGATCAGTTTTTGCGAGGAAACAGTGGCCTCGTGCAAGAGTTAATATATATCGCGGAAAATAGGGTGAGGAGAATAGTAGAGACACAGTGCGAAAATCGCACTCCGAGTGTCCGAATATATTACGAAGTCGTTGGAAGCTAGAACACGGGTAATTAGAAAGGCCTCCCTCAGGGAATAGAGCTCCGCAGTATAAGATGAGCACCCAAAGAGGAGGCAAAAGGAGGAGGTGTATCGTGGCACCGAGTTAAGTTGAGAGCAGGAACCATCAGTAAAGATGGCCGTGCTCTGAGAGTTGACAAAGGTATGGCTAAGGAACTTTCCACGAAGAACCTCAGCCGGTGTAAAGGGTTTGCTAAGAGATAGAAAGTGGTTGCATATCCTCGCAGGGGCCAGCATCCAGGGTGGGATCCCTGCGAGGGATATCCGGCAGATTTGAGGAATGGGTAAGGGGAGGGCAGTGGAGAAAGGGGAGGCAATTTTAGGGAGGTGCCAATGGGCCTCAGGTGAGGAGTCACCTGTAACTATTGTAAAAGTAGAGGTAGAAGTGAGTCTCTGGGAGCGTATGAGAACTTTTGTGGCTAGAAGGTTCCATCGCTTCTTTTAGGGAAGGGACGTTACAATCTGCCCGAAGGCTTGCGACAGGTGAGGAGCAGAAGTCTCCAGAAGCCATCCACAGAGCAGAGTTTGAGGCGTCGAACGGTAGAAGGGGACGCTGAGGCGTACACCTCACACCTGAAGTCGATTTGGGGAGAAGAATGGCACCGTAAAGGCACAACAAGGTGCGGCGGTCAGCGCCCCAGTTAGTGTGGGAGAGAAGGAGTAGATAGTTGAGTGTCGGGCGGGTGGCAGTCACAAGGTGTTCCATGTGAGGCCCCTAAAACAAATTCTCGTCAAGTACCAGGCCAAGGAACCTCACTGACTGCTTAGTTGCGATCGGAGCCCCAGACATAAGCTGCGGACACTCGAGGGCCCGTCTACCTTGACGGTGGCGAAAAAGAACGGAACAAGACTTAGAAAGAGAAAAGGATAGACCCTTGAAAAACACCCAATCCACGGCCGCAGTGACCGCGAGTTGGACCTGTCGGAGGACCAGAGATAGTGATTTACTGCTAAAGTTAATCATCAGGTCGTCAGCGTAGAGCAAGCTATTGATACTTGGAATGAGTGAAGTAGTAACAGTATTCATACCGAAAGAGAAGAGGACACTCAGGGCAACTCCCTGAGGGACTCCCCCTTCCTGTGGATAAGAAATAGATATAGAAGAACCGACCTGAACTTGAAAGGACTGATCGCGAAGGAATCCCGAGAGGAAAGTTGGCATATAGCCTCGGAAGTGAAGAGAATGAAGACTTCAGAGTAGGTAGGATTTAGTGACAGTATCGTATGCCCTGCGAATTTAAAAGAAGACAGCCAGCAAGACATTACGTTGTGAGAAAGCGTCCTGCACGTCGTGGCTGAGGCGCAGGAGTGGATCTAATACACTGTAAAACTGGCAATATCGAGTTTGGCATACAGGAAAAAGAGATTGTGTTTTGACAGTGAAAGAGAGAAGAAACGCCACCATCCTCTCCATGACCTTGCAGGAACAGCAAGTCATGGCTATGGGACGATATGACGAAACATCTGCAGGGTCCGAATCCGGTTTGAGACTGGCACGACAATGGCTGTACGCCATATCGTGGGAAAGGTCCCCTTAATCCAGATGCGGTTGTATAGATCGAGGAGAAAGTGGAGAGCAGAAAAGTGTAAGTGTTTGAGCAGAGTGTATGGGATTCTTTCAGGACCAGGGCTAGTTGGGCGACATGAGGCGAGGCAGTTTTTTTAACTCTGTTATTGAAAATAATTGGTTATAGTCCTCGTCTGATCTGAGAGGGAAAGCCGGAGGATAACGGTGAGGTGCGGTCTAGTTAGATATCGAAGAGAAGTGCCTGGCGAACCTGTCACTCCCCTCATATCTATCATAGAGGTAGGTATTGCCTCTCTAATAACGGGCTGGCACGGCGATGATGCCTTGCCAACAACGCTGCGAACCCGGCGCCACACTTCGGTGGTAAATGAGGAGGAGGAAAATCCGGACACATAGGATCTCCACGACGACCGACGTGCCGCTTTGAAGCATCGGCGCATGAGAGCCAGTGACCGGTTCATTGCTTTTTATATTGGGGAAGACGGGTTTGGTAGTACCAGTGTACGGCGCGCTTATTTCTACGAACCACCTCGCTGCACGCCGGAGACCACCACGGAACGGCCCTTGGGTGGACAGCACCTCACGACCTAAGAATTAAAGTAGCTGCAGAAATGATTAGAGAATTGAGGAAGAACAGAGCCTCGTCAACTGTATGTAAATCATGCACTAGCCGAAAGCAGACCGTATTAGCTTAAAAGCTACCCGAGTCTGCCCTACTGAAGTGCCATCTCTGTCCACGGACAGATTTGGAAGGTGACGGGATAGAGAGAGAGAGAGAGACCGGGAAGTGGTCGCTGCCGAAGTCGTCCTGGGAAACTGACCAGGAGAAGTCAAGCAGCGTCTCATTCGATATAAGGGAAAGATCGAGGCAAGTAAAGGTGCCGGTGGAAGGGCGAAGGTATGTGAATGAGCCAGAGTTTAATGGAGAGAAAAATAGCTCATCCATTTGTGACAGCAAAATAGGTGGTAGAGTTGGGTATTTTGGAGGGTTGGGTATTTTGGAGGTTTGGGGGGTTTGTTTAAAGGGGGAGGTCAAGCTGAAGAGCCTTTCAAGGGCTTCCTCATGCTCAAAAGCCTCCCTCTCTGGGGAGAGAGGAATAGGATGGGGATGGACCTCCGAGACCACAGTTATTTCTGTGGACCGCGGAGGCCTTTTCGCTCGCCTCTTATGTGTCCGAGGCAACCTCGGAGTGGTGGGGGTGGGAACCACTCCTATCGCCGTGAGGGTGTGGTTAGTGACGCTGTCTCCTTCTGAGATTATCCCAAACCTGTTGAACAGGTATAGGGCTGTAGTATCTGGTGAAGACCTTGCAGTCTTCGAGCGGGCGACAATAGTATAGGTCGCTCCTTGCGGCCTAGTCTTTTTTAATACTCGGTCCCGAGCTTCAAGGACACTAAGGAAGGTGGTGTATCTTAGAGACTGAATCTCGGACTCAAATTTATAGGTCGGATCAGACTTTTGAGGAAGCTGGGTGTCCCTCTTTGCAGTTAGAACAGTGGAGCTCCGACATACATGGGGTATCGTGGAAAGCTCCACCACAGATGTAGCAGAGTGCTGCAGGCTGGTGACACTTCGAACTTACATGCCCAAATTTACTGCATTTAAAGCAGCGTGTCGGAGGTGGTACGTAGTAGCAAACTGAGAATTTAAATGTACTAGGTTCTCCGATCCCCCAGTATACGTGTGGTGGTGGGCATAGTTCCTTAAAAGATAGTGGGAGGCGAGGGGTAGGCATACGCGCCTTACCAACCTTTTGGCTAAATCTGTATACCTTTGTGACACCCTGTGAAGAGAGATCCTTCAAGAGGTCCTTAACAGGTATTTCCAGAAGGGCCTTCGCATATATAGGCCCTGGCAGCTGTTTAGGCGCGGGTGCTCCTTGATACGAACGGGACAACCCTGAACCTCACGGAGAGCTAGCAACGATTCCGTGGACCCAGCTGAACGGGACTATACAATCAAAGTCCCCTCAGCCTGTGGCCTCGGGTAGAACCTCTTGATTCCGGTTTTCGCATGGAGCTCCTTAAATAGACGCTCCCGATTAACCGGAAGAGAAGAGTTAGGTTCTGGTTTAAGAACCTGTTAAAAGAACAGAGAGTAAGGGAGTTTGCTTCGAAGCTCCTCGGGATCTCGAGTAATCGGTGACTAGGCTTCCTTTTGCGACCTAATGCCTTGGTATTTGTCTGTTTCGGAGTATTATTGGGGCTATCTCTCACAGGGGAGGCTGGCTGAGTGGCTGGTGAAATGTCACCAGCCCTAAAGGTGGCAGCGCTTGAGGAGGCAGCCGCTCCTTTAGCCGCGCTTAAGGAGGCAGCCGCTCCTGTGGCCGCGATTAAGGAGGCGGCCACTCCTTCGTTTGTTTTTAAGTTATCATTATTGGCTTTGGTAAGCCATGTTTTATAAACGGGAAGCAAACGCTAAACACCCAACAGGGAAGCCCGTCCCTGCTGGGTGCGTAAGGTGTCAGTTAGTGCGTTGCGAGCACTAAGACCACCTTGTTCGCCCGGTGGCCAAGTGTCCACAGCGTGCCGTGGAACCAGGACTTGAGCGTAAAAATGATAGTGATGAGGAAGTATAGCCGGGTGAGTGGGAGGAAAATGGGGAGGGTACTATAAGTGCAGGCAAGTTAAAAGCCCCCGCCCCCCACCGTAACCGTGGGATTCGGGGATGCACCCCACCCCCCGGCCTCGACCAGGGGCGAGTGGATAGGAAAGGGTTAGGTGACTAACCTGCGAAAATAGTCGCCCACCGGTCTTCCTAAAGGGAAACTAGAGAAAGTAGAGAAGGGGAGTTTGGAAAGAGTGATAAAAAAGGAAGAGGGGCAGTGGATGTTTTTAGTAGAAAGGCGTGCGCTGGGGCCTGAAAGGCACGCAAAAGCCTCCAGACGCAGTTGCAGGATGGTCATCTATCTCTAAACAGGCATCATCTTGTGGGGACGGGCTGGATATAACAGATTATATTCCTGTAAAGAATAAAGAGCACTGCTCAAAGACAATAGCATCGGATAAAACTGCTTACGAAGGCAGAACTTATATAGATCTTAGGATGAGTTATGTTAACGTAGTACATGGAGAAGATTTGTTTAGGTTTAAGGTCATCGTTCATTTCATTTTCATTAAAAAAATATCCCAATGTGCTGCATGTCATTTTTTTTCATATAAACACCTAAAAGAAAAATATTTCTACTCTTGGGGGAGTATTAAAATTGGTAATTGCATTAGTCTTTAAAAACTCTTAATCATATATATATATATATATATATATATATATATATATATATATATATATATATATATATATATTCAGTAAGAAGGACAAAACGAAGAAGGCGGGTCCTATCTTTAATTCCAACGTTTCAGGTTATTACAAAACCCATCTTCAGTAGCTATAAAAATTCTAAATGAGTAATCTAAGCCTAAAAACATAAATAACAGCACAAGTTCAAAGTTAAAAACAACAGATCAGAGAAAATCACAAAAACGACGTTAAAAATATAAAATGAACGTTACGTTAATGAACGAACAAAATAGTGAGGTAAAGAACAGCAAAATATTTGTAGAGAGATACTATTAATTAAGGACAAACAAAGTAAACGTAATATTACAAAATTAAACAATTGAAATGGAAAAATAGAGAATTGGATACAAACAAAAGGTAAAACTAAAATATAGACACTGAAACATTATCTTACATGGTCGGATCACAATGACGAGTGGAAACAGGAAGGAATTCAAAGAATGAATACAGCTTGGTTAAGTTACTGAATATAAGACTCAAGCTTTGTAGAAGAAATCTAGGTGAATATATATATATATATATATATATATATATATATATATATATATATATATATATATATATATATATATATATATATATATATACACAAATCTTTCAAAGATGAGCTAAAGATACCTTTAGCTACTAACTTGGCCTTAGTTGCTAAGCAACTACCAGTTTGACAAAGTGGCTGTGAGCCACTCAGAAAACCAGGTGAGAGAAACATGGCTTGAGGAAATCTCTCTAGTCATGGGCCGTCTCGAGTTCCAGTCATACTAACAAGAAGTAAAAAGAAAAAGGCTATCTTGATTCAACAACCGAATACATATATCCTCGAGTCCCATGAAGAGGGAACTACTGAAAAGAGGGCCACTAACTTTTTGAGGATTAAACTCCCTATAAAGGAATCATTTTCTCAATGATTCCTTTATTAAGTTCTAGTATTTTCCCATTTTGTTTCATATTATCTTGTATTTTTCAAAGAGGTTTGTTGAGGGTTTTTTTTTTCTATGGTAAATGGCCAGGAGCGCTCGGCCACACCTTATTGCGATGACTGCGTTGTCCCCCGGATTCTTCGGTACATTATTGTTGAGTATCCAGCCTGGATGATCTTCGCGCACCTTACCTGTCCCGGTACCTGGAGGAGCGGGATCGCTACCGCTTGTCCATGGTACTCGACGATGGTTTCGTGCACACAGACTTGTGAACTATTTGACTTCTTGTAGGAGGTTGGCCTCTTCCATTTTATTTCTCCCTCTTTGTTGTTGGTTGCTTGCTCACGCACCGGGCGGGGAGGGGGGCTTACCCCGACGCAGGATCATGCTTCTTTCTTTGTGTTTATTTGATTCTTGCTTTTGTTTATTTGTACCTTTGATTTTGGGTGTTTTTTTTTAATGTAGCCTAGCATTAGGTTATAAGATAATTACGGCGACTTAAGCCCTTGTAGGTAGTCGCCAGATGGACATTGAAAAAAGTTGTTTTTGATTACCCAGCCCATTTTCTTATTAGGCCTCTGGTAGTAATAGGGACTCATCCACTCATTAGCCTAAAACAAATTAAATATAAAATAAAACCACTAATTAACCTTCAAATAATATATTTAAACATATATTTAGAAATTAATAGAAAATTTTCTATAACCTTATTTCCCTACAACCAGAGATAGTTCGGCCTAAATTGATTGCAGATGCCACTGTGACCAAAAGAGCGAAGGGAACCTGCCCTGTGTTTGCCAGATAAGGGGTTCCATACCTTCATTCTTGTTCCGACGAAAGCAACTGTAGTAGATATAGCTCTAGTAATACTTACTCTTCAAGGCTTTAAACAAAATACCCTGGGCCTCTCAAGCTGACGGCGTTCAGTCAGAGCAGTTCAACCCATTCTCAAAACCACTTTCTACTAATAACGCCTGTCTCAGCAAACTTCTAAATCTCGACTAGAATCCAAGGCGATGATTGCCGCAAACCACTTAGCTCCCCTTTCTCCGATGCGCGCCACTTTCTCCAATTTCCTTGCAAGTTCACCTCACGCGTTTCTCTGATAACTTCCCCAAACTCAAAGGACATTTATTTCACTCCCTGCGTTTTCACTAACTTTAGCATAGGGTGAAACGCATAGTTATTACTTCCTATGTAATTAAAATGTGTGTACAGTGCCTAAGGTGAAGCGATATATTCAGTGCAATAATAGCTGAAAATTTCTATTAATAATTTCCGTAGAAGCGAATAATTCCATCTTTTATATCATACCATATGATTTTGCATATTTAAGCAATATCCTTACTTTGATTATTTATTGATTATGTTAATAAAACGCAAAACCAATCTCTTTCTTGCAATCCTCCTGAGTAAAGAATATACATTCCACGTCTTTCAAATTCACTCCCAGCAGTCAATACATTCGTTGGTTTCGGAGACGAATCAAAGCAAAGGCAAATTGGTCCTACTGGCTTATAATGTATTGTCAGCAATGAAAGTGGTACCTACAGTTATTTCATTCATTTACTTGAGTTAAAGCAATGAAGATTCCTGTTTCTATTATCAAATTAGTATAAATACATTGAAACTGGAATGTATAACACAGTATTTCGATTAAACTGAGCGATTGTTCACTCACTATTAACAGAGCGGAATTGAAAAAAAAAGGCTGCACTTCCAACAAAGATATGCATATTATTTTGAGTAAACAGAAAAGCTAATCTTATGAAATGAAACAAATAGTTGTAGTTATTCTCTTAAATACCACTGTATATATTTTTGTATACACTACCTGTAAAGTCTTAAATATCCTTCAGTGTCACCTGCTGCCAAGATTTTTCTGTTTTCATTTCTGTCCACAGTGACTTGAGTAGGCGAATTTTTTTTTTGTGCCCATATTCCTTGAAAACACAATGAATAATCAGGCGAGGAGGATAAAAATATAACATTTAGGGTTCATCTCTATTTAAAAATTCAACCCCAACCAGATCGGTGCGGGAAAAAACTAATGTAGATCATTAAAGTAGAGAATATGTTTAATTTTTACTAACAAATTATATTTAAATGATCCATTACAAATACATGTCTTGCAAGTAAATCATGACTAGTGCATAATTAGGTAACTTACCAAGCCGATCACAAGGTAGAATACTGTTTTCGTTTCGTTATCCTGTTCGAGACTGGCCTCGAGCAAAACCGTCAAGGCATCTTAGCTCGCGTCATCATATATAATTCTGGGTTATGGTAGTAATGTCGTACTAAGCTAGCTTAATCTACCTCCCCCCCCACCACTACCTCTTACAAGAATAGGCTTAAAAGGGCTCTATTTAAAAAAAAACAGTCGAGAAGATAGCCAACTAGTTAAATAAACTGGACACGAGTTAAAAGAACTTATAAGATAGTTTCTTGGAGTGGAGTGTATCCAAACAACTACATATCATTTATCTTGGGACTTGAGATAATATTCTTGTCCTGTGTTTAATTCAGGCAATGATCTGGCTCCTCTTTGAGTATCAGCATTCTCTGTCCTCGTTTCTCCATATTTCTACCCTTTCCTCATAAGATTTTGATAATTATCGACAAGCTGAGGCTTAAAAATATCAGGTATTTGAGGGATAGTAGATTGTAGACTCCTACCCATTAACAGTTCAGAGAGTCTATATCCAGATGAAAGGACTGTGGCGCGTTAAGACAATAAAGCTAAATGAGCTTTAGTTAAAAGACGGTTCGCTCAGCTTCACAATAATTCTGGGATACTTTTGAATACTGTTGTGTTTAACTCCATAAGTCCTGGTAAACAATTTAAACTCAAAATTAAATATATTATCCACCGCCAGAAAAGAAAATTGAGGAATAGCATGCCTGTGAGGATATTCTTTCCAGATCCTGTTGAACAAATATAACAAAAATGCCATGCTTTGCTCATCGAGGTCTGTAAGCATAGCGTACGGAAGATCGTCCGGATCAGGGACGGTGTCCACGCGGGAGCGAATGCAACTCACTTATCGGTAAATCGTGTCATTAGAGTGTTCTTTCCCTTCTGGAGGAAATGTCGATCGGTGGAATTCAATAAAATAAAGACGAGCATTAAACGCTGGTGGGGCAACAGCCCGGATAGAAAATGTGGCTATAGTGGAGTTGGAGATTGCTGTCCTGTTTTCCTTGAGAACGGGAGGTTTCTGCCAGAACTTGCCCTGAATCTTTTTCAGTCACATCTACTCTTATTCTACGGGGTTTCCCACTAACTGAAGAGACAGATGCCCTCCAAGAAAAGAGGTGTTTATGCTTCAAAACATAATGGAACCTATCAATAGCTCAACGAAATTCACAGACGGCGAAATCGTTCGGACGGAGCTTATAACGCATGAAGGCATATCGCTTCCCTATGACGTCCGTCTTACACTAGGCCGAACACCAAGGAAGTGGACGGCGTGAAAAATAGCGATAGGTTCTAAGAATCTTAGTTATGCCTATGGCGATGAAGTTACCGGAGGACAACTCATTACAACTAATTGGCCTCATCAACTGACCTAATTTTTACACTGTGGAAAATTAATCAGTCATTTCCTGAAATGAAGAACAACGCGCCCCCTCAAAGGATCACCGAGGTGGCTTCTCAGACAACATTAGTCCAGAAAATGATATTTGAATAGGAAAGTGGTCACTACCATAAAGGTCATCAATCACCTCCAACACAAACTCAGGCTGTGCAAGGAAGAGCACAGTGACAAATCAGGATGAGTACAGGAAGCGTTTCTCGGGCAGTGATGCGTAAACTCATCCACATTCAGGCGCCCTATCTTCATGAAGAGTAGAAAGGGCTTCAGCTATCGAAGTCGGCTGACTGTGGAATGTAGGGAGAAATAAAAGTATATATCTTATTCAGATGTAGCTGCACTGCTACTGGCTAAACGGAGGTGTGTAAAGCGAGTAGAATGGAGGAGACATCATGCTGGTGTAAATCATGCATTTTCTTGTTCGGTCCACATCTCATGGTGTTAGGGTCACAAAAAAAACCTATAGTGAAGGAGGGTGGTAAGGTAGCACACATCCAGCATAGTCTGTAGAAAGAGAGCTAACGGGGAACGTGAAGAGACAAGTCTCCACAGGTGCTCATAGTTGACTGGGAATCGACGGCAATTCCATAGAAGGAATATGATCTCCAAGCCTAGCTCGGATGAGATGCAGTAGCCCTCATCAAGGTACAGACCTACACAGTACACCAGTATGACTTCCTTGATGCTGAACTATGAGAGCTGATGGCCATCGAAGGCGTATTTGTATTTGTATCCGAGGACATACTGGGAGGAAGTTGGGTGGTGCGCAGCCATTTCTCTTTACGGAAAATGCTCACACCAAGGAAAGTATGGAACTATGATTTAAGCCGAAGCGGGGCGTGAGCCTGAGGATTAGCTAGGTCTACCAGAAGAGCGCACGGAAGAGGTAGATGGTGCAGACTAGTTCCGAATAGGTAGGAAAGAGATCGTGCTCGTAAGCCTGATGGTGCCAGGAGAGATAGTGCCTTCTTAAATTGAAATGCGTAGGATATCCCAGGTTTCACAGAACACATGACCAATTCATGTCCTCTTGAAAGAAAATCGGGCCCCAGTCTAAACATCTAGAACCTCCTTCTCGAAAAGATACGAGCTAAATTGGTTTAAGTAAGCAGGGTGCAGCTCGCTGCAATTCACACACTTGTCATTGCATAATACGGATTTATCATTTTGCATTTGCGCAGTTTGCGCAGATTGGGTTGACCCAACTTGGCACGTCTGAAGGTACGATTTGTATGACCAAAGCGAAGGCAATAGTAATACCTTCGCCGAAATGGCACGAATGCCTTGACTCGTTAGCCATAACAACCGGCGCGCACCAAATCAGAGAGTGTGCCTTGATAAAAATGAAAAAGAGTTTCGGGAAGAAGGTCTCGAGCGCCTTTCCCTGCTCTCTCATCTAAGGGATAGTCAAGGAGTTCATTCGCATAAACGACCCCTCTCACAAAATTCATTGCAGCGTGCGGTGTCACCTGTATAGGTGAATGATCAAGTGTCCAAAAACCACTCTCCACAGTTGCCTGGGTATGGTCCGCCACATTTAGCAGAAGGGTCTAGTCCAAGAAAGTTGAGACATTCTGTTCTCTATCTAGAGCCCTGGGTAATATCAGACGCTGATGGAGCATGTGTCCTTTGGACATGTTCCCATTAGTAGAAAGAACAAGCACGAAACGATAGAAACCCGCAGCTCTAAGCTGCGGAACAACTTCTCGACGAGCATCACGATGTAATCGAGGCTCCACTCTCCCTAATTGCAAGTTCAGTCTTTGTCATAGCGTGGATCTCCCCACCAGAGGGGCCTCGGATCCTAACGTGGCAGTCGTGGACTGGGCACCTGAAGAAAACAGCAAGAGACCTGTCATTCCTCGGAACCCCCCCTGAAAGAAACGATTCCCTGGTTTTCGTGGTCTTCTTTGTCCTTTTCATCTTTTCAGTAGAGGAAGGCGAAGAGTGAGCCCTCTTTTTTCCACCCCAAGAGGGCTGGTCAGCCTCAGCGATGTCTTTCTCTGAAATTAGGAAGTCTATGGCTGATTGGGAGGCATAAGCGGGGAAAGGTCTCTCCTTTCCTCGTAAGTGCTCGAGTGCCCATGCCGTCCCAGAAGGATCTTACAATTAAGTGGACTTAGACTCGGTGGGAGACACCCCGAGTCATTGTTCGCTCTCCCATGATAATCCAAAGGTGTTGTGGATTCCGGCCGAGGACTCTCTAGGCATATGGTCTGTAGTCGACGTCATTAAGGTAGGCGAAAGAAAGTGGGAAGGTAGGCTGGCCCAACAAGATCAAAACAAATTGCTTGATAATAGTAGCAGACACGACCCGACGGGCCCCACAACCTCTAGTCCCTCTAAGGAGGCTCGCCCCATCGAAGCGTTTTTTTAGCGGTCGCCTGTCAAAGGGAAAGAGTGGGCGCTGTTGGTACTGAAGATGTCGGTTGAGGGCGAATCCAAAGAGGGCGATGAGGGGAAGGCCGTCTCACACGTAGACATAGGAAAGGGGAAAACGTCAACTAGTTTTGTAAAAAGTTTTAGGAACCCCTGAGAAAGAACAGGGGGAGGATCCTCATGTTACAGATGGACCTGCGCGCAGGTGCAGCAAAGTTGAGCGATCTTTAACAATTTGATAAGAAATGATATATTTTGGAGACTTTGTCAACAACCGAGACTCCGTACATTTGTACATACTGAAAAAGAAAAAAAAGGAAGGAGTTGGGGTTATATACCGCATCCAACCGTTTCCGCCTATCCAATATCGCGTTTTTTAAATTTTAGGTCTCCACACAGGGTGCGTTATGGAAAGGTCTTCGCACGTGTGCAGTGACGTACACTAATCACTAGTTGTCCTGGAAAGGCAGAGACAAAGGCAGACTTTTACTTGGCCTTTCAGCCAACAAGGCAGTATAGCCCACCCGCTATAAGCAATACAGCTTTATGCATCTGAGAACGGTCGCAGATAAGTGGTCAGCCCATTACACGCAGGAAAGTTTTCTGATCTTCCCTTTAATCGCTTCCCAATGCCCAGGTTCCCTCATGCCCTGGCCTCTTGTGACTGGGGGAGTTAAAGGTGTTTTTTTAGAAATGTTTTAATGCCTCTCTTCTGATACGACGAGAGGTAGCTGGTTAGGCCCTTAAGCCTAAACAAGGGTTGAAGGGATAGTCGTAGCAAAAAGGAATGACGAGAGGAAAGGATGAGAAAGCCCCCACAAACTTTCCCAGGCCCCATCCTAGAATTCAAGTGAACCCAGTGTAAGGACTTCCCTAATTTGCGCTGGATGTGCAGCTCCTTCATGTACAGAGGATACCCCCTGCAGAGTTGTTGTTTTTCATGTGGGAATCAATGGCATAAGAAAAACAAGCTTGGAGATGCTACTGTCTATATATAGATATTTGCTAGGAAAGTTTCTGCATAGTAGTAAGAAGTGTGTAGTGTCAAAAATTTGATATAAGCTTATAATAAGTAGTAAGTCGATGTCGCACGCAGCTGGGATCAATGAAAGGGCGAAAATGTGTGATAGTATGGGACTAGTGTTTATAGATATAAACAATGAGTTTTTGGAAGAGAGGAGTTGTACGCAATGGATGAGTTGCACTTGAGTCGCAAGGATGTGGAGGTGTTGAGGGAGGTGCGTTCCGCTCTCGATTCATGGGCGGACACAGCCCTCGATCCGGACGATGTCCTGTATGTTATGGTTCGAGATCTCGGTGAGCGAGGCATGACATTTTTGTTAGATTTGTTCAACAGGATCATGGCTTAATTTGTCGGTAAAGAACTATAGACCAGAGCCTCAAAGGTCTGGATTGATGGTTATAACACGTTAATAAAGACACGAACATGAAAAAGAGAGTAGGGGTGATAATTCATATTAGGAATACTCTCCACTGTTGTGGAATCATTACAATTAAAACAGATACTAACACCGAGTGATTATGGCTAGTTGTTAAGGAGGAGAAGAATAAACTTGTTATAGGATTATTATATTGACAGCCTATCTTGGTAAGAAGCATCGTATATTCTGTTGCAGGAGATAGAAGTTGCATATATAAGTAATCATGTGTGTATCATGGGTTTTTAATTACAGAAATATAAATTGGGAAGCTCTTGTAGGTATTCAGGAGGCCAAGGAATATATTGCAAGCTAATTTTCTTAAACAGGTCATACGCGACCCCCCTACGAGTGATCATATATTGGATTTAGTTCTAATGAATAAGGAAGAAGGATATCAGCGAAGCGGAGATTGGGGGAAATTTGGGAAAACTCACACTATTGCGAAATTAGAATTAAGTTAATATGGAACGATATTTTGAGTAGTATAAATAAGGTTAAATTCCCAGACTTTAGAAAAGCGAAATATAAGACCCTTGGAGATTGTTGATTTGGGACTAACGAGTAAGGTCAGGTCAAGGAATTTGAGGTTAATGGGAGCCGTCGAGGGGAAACTAACTCTCACTCAGGTAGAGAGGACTAGTATAGATCAGGAGGCTCTTGTTAAGCAGTTAATTGCCAGAGTAATTATGAATATTCCGTTAGGCATAAAATCTGTCAATCCTAAATGGATGTCGGATAAAATTAAATATTATATTGACATTAAAATGGGCATTTATAGGAAGAAAAACCGGTGATGGTCATTGAGCTAAGGAAGATTGCAAGTGTTTCTTTCGTTATACAAGACTAGATGTAAAATAGGCACACTTAAAACTGAGGACGGAGAGTTAGTGAGCAATAGTGAAGCAATGGCTAGGCTGTCAAATAAGTGTTTTCTGTCATTATTTACATGCGAAGATAATCTAAGAGTACCTGAGGGGAATTTGATTTTCAGGGGTAATGAGGAGGAGAAATTAGTGGATATTTTAGTTACCAAGTAGATATTTTTGAAAGAAATAGATATAATTTAATTTAGTAAGGCACAGGGTCTTGACCATTTATTTCCCTTAGGAATTTGAGGGAACGTAGTGCCATAGGAGGGAGCGCGTCCCCTGCACCTAGCTGCGACGGCTACTTTGCCCCCCCCCCCCCACAGACTGTTTCGGCACATCCTTGTTGAATGTCCTAATCTGCGTGATCTTTGCACAAATAACTTGTCCCAGTACCGGGACGAGCGAGGACTCTACTACCTGTCCCTGGAACTTGTAATGGATTCGTGCACTCAGATTTGTGGGTTGTTTGACTTCTTGGAGTAGGTTGGCTTCCTCCATTTTATTTAACTCTCTTTGGTGTTGGTTGCCGGAGCGTGCCTTCTTCTTCTGCGGGTTTTTTTTTTTTTTGCTTATTTTGTATTTTAATGTAGCTTAGCATTAAGCTATAATGTAATTACGGCGACTTATTCCCTTGTAGGCAGTCGCGAGATGGATGCAAAAAAAAAAATCAGTGAGTGGATGTTCTTGAAACATTGAAACCTCAGCATCCCCCTTTCGCTCTATCCGTTACGCCAAGGCTGCTGTGATCCGGAGGAAGGGGGGAGGGGGTAGTGCGGGAAATGGGCGCGTTGATGAGGCGCCAAAGAGTCCGCAGGAATTGGGCGGCTGAGCTATCGGATATCTAAAAGTGCATGCCATTGCACCACGACTTTTCTCGTGGACCTACTTACAATCCCTCGACGGCTTCATGTACTGTTTGTGTCTCCTCCGAATCTGGCACACACTTGCGAGATGCAGGGCAATTTAATGGAGCGCTCCCAGGAACCTGATTATGACGAGTTCTTGGCCCCCTATACTGTTCGTTACTTTCATGTAATCTTTCCCCTGGGTATATTCGCTTGCTTGTTATTTTTGCATGTTTTAACCTGACATAGTAATAGGCTAACTTGATTACATCGATTTATGCCCATGCAGGCAATAGCCAAGATAAACTCTTAAAAAAAGTATCTTCGCTCTAACCTTCTCGGTACTGGGATGAGCTGGATGAGCTGGAACGCTACCGTTTGTCTCTTCTCCTCGAGAGGGGTCGGTGCACATCGTATCGTGGCATTCTAGAGTTTTGAAGGAGGGGAACACCACCTAAAATATTGTTGGGTGGGTGTTGACTGCGTGGCTGAGGCGCCTGAGGGAAGCAAGCCCCCGAGCGTGCCTTTTCTTTTTTGGTTTCTATTTTGTTTCTTATTAGTTTTTTTTATTATTTAATATTTAGTAAGCCAAAAAAATAGGCTTCTTAATGAGATATGCCCCCGCCGGCATATCTCATTTAAATTTGAACAAATCTGAGAGGCCATACCTAGTCTGACCCTCGTGCCTCGTATTGTTGAAGAGCTGCTATATCCTGAAGACCTCTCATGGCAAGATGTGGAACAAACTATTCCTGGACCTTAGTCAAATAAGCAACGTGATAAACACCTGTGGGAAAAAATAATGTCCAATAATTTTATTTGCTTAAATTGCTGCCGCATCATCAGGTGTGAAGGGTGTTGAGCAATTTCTTCATAATAATAGGGGTTCATCTTACGCCAGAATTAAATATTCTTGCTTCGATTGCGGAATAGATGGCACACTCACCCTTACATATTTTTTCTTGATTCAATAATTGGAAATCTTCGCAAAAGGGTTTTGAAATGAGTTTCATGTGGCTCCATATCCGTTTCACACGAGATGGTTTAAACGCATTCAATTCGAAGTCTTTTGTTGATAATTTTTTTGAGTTGTGGTTCGTGGAACACCCAGTCCAGAGGATCTTTTTGAGAGATTTGGTGCATAATGCACCTGTCTGACTCCACCTGAGCGTTAGGGTTGCTGGACAACCAAGATCTTTTGAGTCAAAAACACTTCCAGTATTATAAATTTTTTTTCTAATGAATATAAGGAGGCACACACAAACACTAGCTACAATTATTTCTTCTATAGTGTTGACACTAGTATGTGATAATAGTTACACACGAAACCTAAAACAAAATGAATTAATTTATAATATGTTGCCCAGGAAAATAGTGGTCAATCTTTATGTCTCTCTGATGTGGAAATTTGCAATATTTCTACTCCCCAATCTTTTTCTCCTTACTTTTTCCGGCAGTTCGAAGATCAGAGCAAATATGCTTCCTTTTAACACCCATAGAAATTGTGTATGAAATAAAATAACGGTGTTCGTTGTTCATATGCCTGTATAACTGGTTAGAGAGGCGAGTGTCTAGCGCTAATCTATTTACTGAGTTAACGATGTTTGTGCTAACGACGACCAAGTCTACAGGAAGGTTGTTTGGAAGTGCCTTTGAAGTCAAAAGAAGGTTGTTCGGAAGTGCCTTTGAAGTCAAAAGAAGGTTGTTCGGAAGTGCCTTTGAAGTCAAAGGAAGGTTGTTCAGAAGTGCCTTTGAAGTCAAAAGAAGGTTGTTCGGAAGTGCCTTTGAAGTCAAAGAAAGGTTGTTTCCTAACTATATGTATAGGCATATGGACCTCAAACTCGCCATTTGAGTTTATTTCTAGCTTCTTATGTAAATAGATGCATAGGCTAGGCATTTATTATACATAGCATCAAGACGATGCGGGCATCTGGCAGACACCTCTTTCCTTGCCCGAAGCCAATTTATCAAGACAAGAGCAAAAAGGTGTGTAAGGACTACAATGCATATTTTGGCAAGTAACATGGCCAATTTTTGTTTCCTTGCATAATGGAATTTTATACCTTTTTAACAATTTAAAAATGTAATCTTTTTCATTTAATTTAAAAAAATCAAAATGCTATAGAAAAATATGGTAATTTTTAAAAACACGAATTATTATTGGACATAAAATCAATTTTTCTGGCGTATTTGGGTGTCAGGAACACGAATATGATGTTCATTCCAGCCACGAATGGCTTACTTCTGAGTTATCGAAATATTTATGCGAAAATAAAATCGGGAGAAATAACCAATTTTCGGACACAACGACGATGATGGATGATTCATCGCCCAAAATTGCACTGCGTATTAATGGGGAAGGGTGCCCCCTTCACCGCTCCCCTCCGATAATTGTAATAAAACTAGTAGTATACACAATTCGAAAGCCAACCATTAGGTTCTTATTATAAAGGAAGGTGTCAAGGTGTTACGTTCAGTTTAGGAAAACTGTTGCACTATTGGTCTAATTCCAGAACATTATAGTCGCAGGTGGTACATTCCATTGTTATCGGTTTCGAAAGTTGCGCAATAAGTAAACCTCACTTAATATATTTGAAACTGACGTCAAAAATCGCCAGAGGTTATATTTATAAGCTTCTTGCAGATGGAAAGGTAGCGGTTTTGTTTTTTTGTTTTTTTAAATTCAAGCAATTCGCACGTGTGGCAAAAAAATGGGAATTGTGTTTGTTGCGCGAATTCAAGTGGACGGAAAAGAAATCATATGAACGAATCGAATCAAATTATATGCTGTTAATTTACCTCAGAGAACGGTAATTATAGGGCGTGTATTGAAGAGTCCACGTTTCTATTGCGTCTCTGTCGAATTGGTTCTGGCTTCTTATGATTTCTCACGAGGGTTATGCGTTACAGAAGGTGGTTTGGTAATCGGGGTAAGTAAAGGACTTGGAAAGGACGCGGCAAAGAAAATATAACTTTATTCTTAAATCGTTCTTCTAAACGGGGCAAGCGGAAACGTCTTCAAAGGGCGTGACCTTGACTTGTTCGTGAGGTGGACCCGGTGATTGAGGGTGCTCGTTACTTTCACCCCTCGGGCGGACTTTCCGACAGCTCTGTGTACCAGTTGTGCAGGTCTCTGTGCAATTTCTCTGGTCAGAGCCTATATTTGTTTGGCTGCTGATAATTTTTCCCAACACGTGTATGTTTGTTTCTGTGCGATCCTCGTATTTGTCCAGGTGGTGACTTCTGATATATTTGTATGTTCGTGGATTTCCACGCGACTCTAACGACCGCTTGCCTCATATATATTTGTACAGTTTAACATATATGTATATAGTTTCATTTCTCATTTTCTTTGGTTCTATCTTTATTAGACTTGGCATATTATTTACTTAATTTACACACATAGCAACTTTTAGGCTTTGATAAATCCATCGAGCCTCCATTTGTAGAGTTCCTCGCTGGTCCTGTTAAATCTTGCAATTTTGCCCCAGAGGCCTACCTATTTTATAAAACGAGTCCTACAGGACTCTGGTCCCAGTAATGGACTTATTGAAAAAATTAAACATTAAAAATACATAGGTAGATACATATTAAATACATATTTCAGGCAGACCTAATGTCTAACAGCAGTTTCAATATTCGTACAGGGCTTCGGTATTTGTAAGCACATACATCTGTACTCCACATATAATACACAATAATATCTAATTTATCTTACAATTTGTTCTTATCTTTTTTTTTAAGACTTCTATACAAATCCTTTAATTATGACACAGTACATATATATATATATATATATATATATATATATATATATATATATATATATATATATATATATATATAGTTCGATACGCAAGAAAGCTATAGAGTAACGATGCGTGTTTATATTTATGCATCTTCATCTTTCATTATAATATGCCACTGCAATATAATTAATGCCTACAAAAGGATTAAAAAATATAGGAATGACGGGTTCCTGGCAAACGTGACTAGTCTCTCGGAGCGTGTGAAGACGTCTGGCTTGTCGTTATACTCTTCGTTTCCTGTAGAGGTGTTTCGTCGACTTCCTTTGGCATCATTGTCTTCTGCCCCATGCATTCCAAGAGTTGGAGTGCAACCGGTCCTCCTCTAAATTCTGCCTGATTCCTCGGGAGTTGCTCATTACCCGGCACGTTGTCACAATGCGAGGGAGAAAGCCTCACCGGTTTCAGTCTGTCCGCTGAGACAGTGTCCCTCTTGCCATCAGGGAATTCCAAATTGTAAACCTTGCTGTCGCGCTCGATCACCGGGAAAGGACCAGCATATGGCGCTTCGAAAGGTTTGCAAATGCGGTCTATTCGGACCCACACATGAGTTGCCTCACGAAGATCTTTGGGCACAAAAGTATTAAGTACCGAGTGTAAAGTGCCCTAGGGATCCCTGCGTGAAATCGACTTGTGCCATAGTTGAGACTAATTCTTTAATAAACTTCGAATTGCATTCAAAGACGATGGCAAACCTAAGGGTATCGGGCACAAAAGTGTAATTCTCGTGACTGCCGTGAAAAGCGAAAATCCCGAGTCATTAGGCATGGAGCGAATGCCCAAAAGGATAATTAGAAAGTGCCACCAGCCAGCTTAGTCGACGGGACATTATGGAGTGCTTCAAAGTCATGTGAGCCCTTTCCATCATTGTTGACGGGCTGTACGCCGTGGTGCGGAGACGATGAAAACCAACTAGGGAAGAAGGTTCCTTGAATAGCTCGCATTCGAATTAGGCACCTCTATTGGTCACTACGTAAAGTGGGACTCCAAATCTAGAAATCAACCTGTCTAGGAAAGTCAACGCGACCGTTGTGGCACTTATGTCCGAAATCGGTAACGCTTCGATCCATCTCGTAGCTCGGTCGATGCACGAATAGTAAATATCAATTGTGCGAGGGGTATGATTTTCCAGGCAGTGTACACGGTGGAAGTGGTCCAACTATATCAATATGCACTGTTTCGAACTTTGAAGATAGAATATCAATGGGCAGGGTCGGGGATTGCGTGTAGCGACTGATCTTGGAAGATTGACATGGGAGGCACTCCCTTGTCCAGGAGCGAATATCTCTGTCTATATTAGGCTAGATATATCGAGATTTGATAAGATGAAGTAATGAATTGACTTCAGAGTGTGACAGATTATGTAACTGATTGAAGATAGTCCTTCTGCACGCCAGAGGGACTAACGGTCGTGGGTAACTTGATGTTACTTCACACCATAGTTGAGCTTCTCTGAAAAAGGGGAAAATTTTAATCGTGAGCGAAATTCCTTCGTTTCCTTGTCATCATCCTGCGCGGCCACCAAGGATAGGAGGTTAAATGGGTCAATTTGGTCCGAATTGACGTTCCTCGAAAGGCAGTCAGTGACTATGTTGTTCTAACCCCGCACGTAGGTGATATCGCTGGTGTATTCCAAAATGGATGTTTGATGGCGTTGCTGCCTGTCCGTTTTTGCAATTAATGGCGACGAAAAAGCCAATACGAATAGCTTGTGGTCCGTGCACAAAGTAACATGGCGACCTTTAATCATGTGCCTGAAATGGATAACAGCAAGATAGGTCGCTATGAGCTCTCTGTCAAGGGGGAGTATGCTTGCTGTGTCTGGCTTTGCTTGCTCGAAAAGAATGCCCCCAGTCATGGCGATCCATTTACCATTTGGTGCAGGGCAGCACCTGCCGCGTATTGGGAGAAATCCGTCACCAACTGGCGTGGCGAATCATTGGGCAGCGGATGACAGACTTTGACGGAGATGATTATGGCCAATTTAGTATTCTCAAATGCTCCTCGTGCCACATCGTTCCATTCGAGCTCACGAGCCTTAGGTTACAGGAGTGCAAGCTCGGTCAAAGGAGCTGCAATTGTGGCAAAATTAGGAATCATCCTTCGATAGTATCCGAACATGCCCAAATATCGTCTTAGTTCCTTGTAGTCCTTTGGTAAGGGCATGTCTCCAATCTCCTTTATCTTCTTGGCCAGTGGGCAAATTCCTTCCACCGAAATGTGATGCCCTAAAAAAATCAATCTCCTCCTTTGCCAGCTTGGATTTCTCCAAACGGTGTTATGATCGCGGTCTTCTCTATGTTCCACGGGTTCATAGGGATTTAATGGTAGGCACGAACCAGATCCAACCTTGAAAAAATCCTTTTGCCATGGAAGTGGTTTGCTACATTTTGAATTCGCGGCAATGGATATCCGTCGGGCTTTGTGATCGCATTGAGCGATCGTAAATCGCCGACCACCCTGTACTCACCGGGCAACTTCTTCGCTACCATGTGAATCGGAGGCGCCCATGGTGATTTTGACAGGCACACGACTCCCTCCTTCAATAGTGTTTCAAAAGTTGCTTTGGCAACCTGCAGCTTCTTCATTGAAAGGGGTATCGGCCACGCGAATGTCAGTGGAGCACTACTTGTCTCAATTGTGTGCGTCACTGAGTTTGACGAAGATGGTGATGGATTAGTGGGTACAGGACTGCAAAAAGCCTCGTATTTCTCCAATATGGCTTTGCTATGGGGTGGTAGGTGCTGTAGGTCATTAATAATTAAAGCTACCGCAGGCTCCCCTGATAGTTTCACTTCTAATACGAGTTTGGTTTGTTTGTTGATAACTATGCCGCGCGCATAGCCCACTAAAATATTAAACTGCCGCGGAAGGTCAATTCCTAATAAGGGTGAATTGGTATCCGTGAAGACAAATGACGACCTGAATAATCGGCGAAGACTAGGGAAAATTATATCTGTGTGTAGCTCGCCGTGCACATTTATTCTACTGCTATTAGCTGTCGTAATATTTAAACTGGACTCGCGCATTCACCAATTTAGCGGTAATTATCGATACACTCGCCCCCGTATCAATTAGAAACTCACATTTATTTTTATTCACTTTAGCGGCGACGGTGAAAACAGATGGCATACCAGCGGCCGTACTTACCATGGCATGCCTTGTTATTTTCCCGCCTGGGCTGGTAAATATTGCCTGGAGGAAGGTTGCATCTGCAAGTGTTCTCCTCTTTTTGGCCACCTGCACCGGGGTTTGCAAAATTTCGAATTCTCACCAAAAAACAAATGTAAACGGAAGACTACAGGTCTTTGGTTCCTTCGAAAAGGTCGCAATCCTACCGGTATATTATAAGCACTGTGATCATTATTTCGCTGCCCAAAATTTGGACGGTTCCCATCAGGGTACGCAGCCATGGCGACTAATCTCGCACTACCCGTAGAATTCACATTATTTATATAATTATCACTTGTATTATTAGGATTGGGAGTACACATATCGGACAAAGAAGTGGCACTACGTTTTATGGATTCACTGCTATCATTAACAATAAGACATTGTTCTCTATATATTGGCATTAGTTCATCTGCAAGATTTCCTAACTGGGCTAGGGTAAATTCCTTCTAGGTGGCAATTATCGGCACGATGTTGGATGACAGGGATTGGATAAACTTGTGCCTCACGAGTTACTCACTAACTCTTACCTGTAGAGTAGTTCTCCTTAGTTCTTCCAAATTGGTAGAAAGTCGACCGGTGAGCAAGGAGGAGGCAATGAGCTCCTCGAAAAGCTCGGGTTTAGTCTTCTCAAAGATCTCAATCACCTCAGTCCTTACGAGCTGGTAACTATGAGTAGACAGGATTTCAGCCGGAAGAAGGTCGACGGTCTCGGGAGGTAATGTAGCCAAAACATGAAATAATTTAGTATCCTCCTTACTTACTCTTGAAATGTGAAACTGTGCTTCCACAATCCTGAACCAGCCTGCAACTGCAGTTTAGTTAAAGACGGGTGGCTTGATGGTGATGTCGTTCACAATCTACGTCTCTCCTTGTCCTGTCTGTTGATGGTCTGGAGCGTCCATTTTATCATAACTTTCACTGTTCGGACTAAGAGGGTCACCAGTTTAGGGGGGGGGGAGTGGAGTTACCGTTGAAGTTACCAGTTTGTGTGGGTGGTATAGGTTATGGTTGTGGGTGCGTGGTCGGTAATTATAAGAGTTGTATTGAAGAGTCTTCGTTTCTATTGCGCCCGACGGGTGACGAGGACTTTAGGTAGTGGACCTACTTTACGTCTCTGTCGAATTGGTTCTGATTCCTTATGATTCCTCACGAAGGTTATGCGTTAGGCTGGGCTTAACGAAGGTTGTTTGGTAATCGGGGTAAGTAAAGGACTTGTCAAGGACGCGGCAAAGAAAATATAACTTAGTTCTTAAATCGTCCTACTAAACGGGGCAAGCGGAAACGTCTCGAGTTCTTTGCGGTCAATGTGTAGGCTTTTTGTTTTATGCGAAGTATAGAGGGTAAGGTGGCAGGACTTAGGCGAGTAAACGAGATTCCGTGACGCCACTGAGGGAATGAATTGAGTTGATGAACAAGGAATAATGATTCTAATCTATTGACCCATGAGAGTCACGTTTCCAAGGGGCGTGAGCTTGACTTTATTGTGGGGCGGACCCAGCGATCTAATTTGTTCGTTATTTCCACCCCTCGGGCGGAGTTTCCGACAGCTCGCTGTACCAGTTGTACCTACATATTTCCCATAGATTTAGCTTTATTATAGGGAATCGCTTGATGCAGGTCTCTGTGACCGCTTGCCTCAGATCTCTTTGTACAGTTTAACATATATATATATATATATATATATATATATATATATATAGTTTAATTTCCTAATTCTAATTGGTTCTTTATTTATTAGACTTGGAATATTATTTCCTTAATTTACACACATAGCAACATTTGTGGAGTTCCTTGCTTGTCCTATTAAATCCTGCAATTTGGCACTAGAGGGCTACCTATTTTATAGAACGAGCCCTACCCCTGTTGCTATCGAACAAAAACTGAAAAGTGCTCTGTGTTGATTTCTTTCGAAATTTGGAAGACCAAAAATAACACCTAGGTTAATGCTCTTGCTAATTATATAACTATAAAAAATGGAACCATTAAACAAACGGTATTGTGTAGGCATTTTTTTTGTGTCAAAAGGAGTGAAAGGCGGTTGCCAGACTTTCAGTTGGTGCTCTAATGTTGTTGCCAGATCTCGCTAGGCCCTCCAATTTTCATTGTTTTGTATGCAGTGTTAAAAAAGGACACAAACGATTGGCCCAATCGGATTGAATTAAATTAATAAAAAATAGAGCAAACCTTATATCCAGAAAAAAATGCGCCAGTATTGAACATTATATTCGTGATCCTGACACTTTAATAGGTTATAAAAATGCACTTTAATTCCCAAAATAACTGGTGGGGAATATTGTTAAAATTTACCAAAAATATATCATATGAGGGGCGGTCAATAAGTTTTGCGAATCGGTAGGGCAAAACAGAGGAAGGGGGATAGCTGTTTGTCGGGGGGTTAGGACAAGTTATGACAAGTCACGACCTACAGCCGCACGCTCCTGCTTCGTCTATTTAAAAAGCAGTAGCTGATCGCAGATCGTTAGTCACAAATTTTTCAACAATGGAGAAGGTTGAGCACCACGCAGTGATCAAATTTTTGACCAAAGAAGGCAAGAATGCAAAAGAGATCCATGAACGCATGGTTGCAGTGTACACCGACACCACCTCTTCCTATGCAACCATTGCTTGCTGGAATAGGGAGTTCCGCCATGGTCGTGAGTTCCTTGAAGATGACCCCCGTCCAGGAGGCCCGTCAGACGTGACCAACGAGGACAATATGGCCCGTGTGGAGAGGATAATCCTCGAAAATCGACGGGTGAAGGTCGAAAAAATCGAGCGAGAACTTGGAATATCACCTGGAAGTGTTCTCAACATCATCTACGACAATTTGGCCATGACCAAGGTATCTGCCCGTTAGGTCCCTAGAAACCTCACGCCCCATGATGGACTTCAACGTCGTCAAAGTCCACAAGGCCCAGAGTTGCACAAGCTGCCTTGCGCGAGTGCGGATTCGAGGAGCTCAACCATCCCCCCTACAGTCCAGATCTGACCCCTAGCGACTACTTTATATTCCGCCAGCTCAAGGCTGCACTGCATGGACGCCGGTTTGGGGACGATGAAGATGTCCAGCTCGCCGCCCAGGAGTAGATTGAACAGCAGTCGAGAAATTTCTGGTTGTCGGGAATTCGAAGCCCCAGGAAAAAGTGACGCAAGTGCATTTAAGTCGAGGGTAGTTATATTGAAAAGTAATAAAACACTTTTCCTCATATCTCGTTTCCTTATATCCGAATTGCAAAACTTATGAAATATTTTGTAACTATTACATATTTAGTCTTGGATAAAATAAATATTTTTTTAATAATAATTTTATTTGACTCTTTTGCCGGATGGTACGGAATGGAATAGAAAACAATGAAATTTGCTGTCCCAAGTATATGGTGGGAACCCACTGCCCACTCAGACAATTGTCTCTTTTGCATCATGGACCCTTCCACACGTCGGGCCGGCAGGAATGGCTGTTATCATTTGTCTAGACTTTCCATCATCCATCGGTCGGTGCCACATTGCTCTGAGCACCTCGTACGTACTCCGCCGTAGAGAGAGTTTTTTTTTTCTTGACCAGCATGTCAGAGGAGGATGAAGAGGCAGAACAAGATTACAATTTCAGAGGTGCAGCTGAAGAGAGAAGTCCAGACTACCCCAACCAAAAATACCTCAACAACTTGAGCAGAGATTTTAGGTTGGCAAATTCCAGTGCGAAGTTTAATACGTGCTCAAGCAGTGGAACTTGTTAGATGAAAGTGTACAAGTATCATTTCGTTTCTAAATTTTAGGAGCCTATCTGGCGACTGCCTTGTGTAAGTACCAAATCAGAGAAAAAATCACCTAGCATGTTCAAGCTCTTTCACCCGTCAATATGGGCTCTGTTTCTGCCACAATGTGACAGGTCTGTTTGAGGCAATCGGAATCGCCTGTAACCCGAATGAGTGGTGGTCCTTTATTGACAGCTCATTCAAGATGTCTCAAATCCTTGTTCCAAGGAGGCTTTATCATGTTTCATTGCCTTTGGTAGGGCAGGGAGACTGTGATGCACTTCAGGATGTGGTAATGGCCACAACGATTTAAGTTATTGGTGGCGAAGAACGTCAGGTGTGAGCCACTTGTAAATCAAGGGAAAGTGTTGTCTCTGTCTTGACAAGGAGTGTGGAACCTTTAAATATTTTCAAGATATCTTCTCTAAGATGTCTAAGGCAAAGGTCAAGGCCGATATCTTCATAGCACCACAGATATAAAAGATCCTGAAATACACGAAATTCCCTACGAAGCTCAGTAAAAATATGAAAACAGCTTGAAACATATCTGAAGGAATGATTTGGGACTACCTGTGCAATGATAAGGCCTAAAACTATTAGGAGCTGGTTGAGATTAGTGAGGAACTACGGAAAAATGTCCTGCACGATATCCCAGCAAATCCATATTCTCGAAGCTTATCTTGATAAATTCAAGATGCATATGTGAACGAAATCAGAGGAATAAGGCGAGAGCTTTCCCCATGATATACTGGAATTTAAACACCGATATCATGGAGTGTATAACTAAAATGTGATAGAAGATTAGATCTGTGTCCTGATACATTAAGTTGAATTACATTACAATCGTAAATCTAGAAAAACTACAAACATCTAATCTTTTCTGTTTACTTTTGTACAAATATAGTATAAATACATGTTATTTTTATCCATGTTGTTCTTTCTGACCTTATGTGAATGTAAATGTACAAATTTGTCTGTTTCCATTGGAAATTATTAATTTTCAAAATATCATTGTCCAAGTAACAATAGCCAAGTTTGATACGAGTATGGACAAAAGCCATTTTCTATACTTTTTAAATATAAGCAATTAGTAAATAACAATACCCAATAAAAATAATTATCTTACATAGTGTAATAATATATAGAGTGTGGAAACACTGTATGGCAAATGTGAAGCAATCAAGTACCTGGATAGTTGCGAGAAGAGAACAAGCGACATTTTGAAAATGTTGAGCTCCACTGTGAGCAGACGCAAAAGGCTGTCAGACTGAAACTTAGTTACATCAACTTGTAACAATCATTTTTTATTTCGTTTAAGTTTAAACATTATCTAATATTACTTTGTGTTTTGGAAATAATTAAGAAACACTTCGTGGAAACCTTTCACGATAAATTTAATCCAGAATTCCGAATTTTAGCCAATATTGGGAAATGCTGATCTAAATCAAAGGAAAGAAATATTAATCAGAATAAGAGCACAAAAATCGAAAAAAAAATTGAAAATGCAAACGAAACTCTTATGAAGAACGAGGTTATTTTCGCCAGGCAAGGAAAGAATTAGGGTGTGGACAGAGAAATGAATAAAGGGGGTTATTTAGAAAGAATAGTAGGAAAAGTGAAAAGGATTATCTTCTTCAATAACAAACCTCGTTAAAGAAAAATAAAACGCTAATTGAGTATATTATAGAAACAGTGAAACAAGTTCGTATAATCAACAGGGCAATTAAATGGATAAACCTGAATCCCTTTGCGGAGTTGAATGTGTATATATATATATATATATATATATATATATATATATATATATATATATATATATATATATATATATATATATATATATATATATTATATCATTAAGGGGTGGATGTACATATATTCATATAATGAGTCATTTACGATATTGATATAATTAAATATTTGTAGAATTTATGTTCCCAATCATGTCCTCCTGTGGTGAGGGGGTTAGAGTACCAAGACCGCCCTGTCATTTATGAATTAAAAGAGGCAAAGGTGAATGCGTTCACTGATCTTGGGTCGGGTCGCGGGATTCGCAGACCTATTCTCTACATTCCTTTCTCCCAAATTATGCTTCTTGTTTCATCCTATTTTCCCTTTGCATTTTCCGTCAACAGCAGCTATCGGGATGTGTACTCAAAATGAAATGAAAGAAGCTTTCCTACCATGAATCATGTAGCCAAGGGCGCAGGTCTGAGTGATCCAGTTTTCATCGCGAGCATCAGACGGATTTTTAACCACATTCACGTTCTTTAGATTCCCTGAAAAAAACCGTATACCAGTGAAGCAATGAAATATGTGGTAAGATGCGATATTCTTTATCATTTAAGAATAAATGAAGCTACAATTAACAAAACCACGAGAAAATTGAAACTTACAGAAAGTGAGGTCATTATCTGAACTGACTGTTTGTAGGTACAATCCTGACTCACTCCAGTCAAGGCACGAGATGGGTTGAAACCCACCCATTCTTCCATAGCGCGTGTACATAAATCCATCTTTAGAAACACGAAATAAATACAAGGAGCCATTCTGAGACGCAGCTGCCAATGTATCTCCGGCTAGAAAAAATAATAAGAAGAAGGCAGGGCTGAAAGAGTCATTTGCAGTATCTAAAAGCGAGATTTATTCGTTCCTTCACCTTGTTTCAGTCAAATGGAACCGAATATTTCAAAGTTTCACACACCCCTAAAGTTAAAATATCATAGAAGCGGGATAAAAAAAAGTTTGTTTATAATGAAGAACCGGTGTTCGAATTAGCGGTCTTTTTTAGGGGGAAGGGAGGGACCTTTATTAAACTTCTCCTATAATATGGAAAATAGACTGCGGCGCAGTAACCTACTTTTCAGAGGTCATTGAGAATTGTTACCATTCTCAACACCGCACCGAAATGAAGATTTAATTTAAAATTATTTAATTAAAGATTTCAATTTTGTTCTTATTAATTCCAATTTAAGAGAGAATATTGGAATATAATTGATCGTGAGTAAAAGGAAAGATCCATATATTTTTTTTCTAAAAAATAGTCATATTTTTCACAGTAAAAATTATGCCTATCTTTTTTAACTCAGGCACTCTTGCTAAACATTTAAATAATTCTACCCATTTAATATATAAATTTCCTGTATAGAAAAAGAATAACTTTTAATTGAGAAACAACGATTTGTATCTCAATTTTTCTGTACATATAAAAAAACAAGTTGGTTCGTTCGTCATACGAAATAAAACGGTTAAGCATATAAATTTTAAAGAACTTCCTAACAATCAGCGTTTTAGATAGAATGTAATGGTGCTATTTATTTTTTTTCAGAGTGTAGTATTTGATGATAAAAATGAAAATTATATGAAGATCAGTAGAAAACAGTTTTCAACTTAATAGATTTTATTTCTGGCTATTAGACTTGAGATAAAAGTTTTAATTTTGTCTCCAGATATTTTATATATAGAAGCTATACTCTGCCATATATATAAATATTATGTTGTCACACATGGGGTGTACGACAAAAGTAGTATCAGTTTTCAGCTCGGCAGTAATCGCAAAAATGTTTGAGCGATGTCATTTAGCCCGCAGGAATCAGGGAACTTTTCCACGTTAGGTTGGGAAGGTATTGAGTGTGCCACCTACTTCCTCATCACTCGCTCAACTCAGGTAATGTCCTCACAGGCGAACCATTGAGTGGTGTCCAATACGCGCTCAATTTAGCATTGAGTGGGGTCGGCCTCAATAGCAACAAAAAGGCTCCCGTGTGATAAAACGAGACACCTTTGGTTCCCCACCAGGTAAGGTGCTAGGTCCCTACGCTGCCGAATCCTGTGTCCGCGTCAAAACATTGCTCCGTCAGTCGAGTGGATGACTAGGAAACGCTTGAAACTGGCGAGCTTGAATGCGCCATATATCTTCTTAATGAGGAGCCCACCCAGACGTCTTCGGGTTCCTTCTATAACTCCCGAGAGTCCCCGAGGCTGGAAGGAATTGGCTCGAGTTGATCCTCCGCCCAAATAGCAAGCTACCCACCTAGGAAGGAGTAGAGCACCCACCCTTCTATTTTTTTGTTTTCTCTTTTCACATTGGGCGCCACACTCATCGCATGAGGGCTCAACCCAGGAGTGTGATCAGGCTTGAGGGTTGGTCTCACGACACCATAATCCCCATCCGGAGAGGGGTCCGCTCATTTCCAAGGTGGACTTCATTTGTGTATCCCCCACTTAGAACATCAGGATCACGTGTTGGACCACCAGGGACAACAGGCCATTGGGAGGATATGAGGGAATGGCAGGTTTTTATTCGTTAATATTTGCAACCTTGGATGATGGTGAAACGACACATAAAATGTACAATTCTGGCTTCAAATATCAGTGGCAAACCCCAGGTGTATCTGCCTCTGTAGGTTCCTCTCAGTGATTCGTATGAGGCCCATCCCCCGTGGAGAGTGGAGATGCAATCGCGGACTCTCTTTGTGTTGAGGGGAAGATGTGCCCAGACACAGCAAAGGGGAGCACCTATGCGCGCGAGAGGAAGCTGCTTCTGTGTAGCTCCCATAAGAGAGAGCTCTAAGGGGCGGAAAAAGAGGGAGATTTGGTAAAAAGGGGAAATTCCTTTCCCGGAAGAGACGGTTGTAGGGATACCCATCCTCCTGGTTCCCTGGTCTTGGTAATGAGTGATCCGGTCGTCTACGCTATTCTCGATCGGATTATTTTTTGTTCATCTTCTCTGTTTTCGCGGGAGGCAAACGCGAGACGCTCATCCAGACGATGAGACGGTTGGACCGGCTCGCACTTCTATTGTCGGGTGACTAAACGTTCCGCAGCGTGGCGTGCCACTAGGAGATAGGTGTGAAATGCTAAGAAAAAGAAATGGGGACAGTAGAAATGAAAAAGGGGGTGGGGGTGGGAAGAGTGTTCAAAAAACTCCCTCCCAATTGGAGCTTAAATGGAGATGGTAAACATTATCCAAATCTCGGCCCAGACTAGGGATAAATGGAACGTGGTCGTCGACTAGCCTGCAAAATTATCCGCCAGTAATGAAAAAGCTAAGAAAGTATTCGTAAAGAAAATATAAAAGAGAAATGTCTTAAAGGAATAAACCAGGTAGTTTGAAACTCCAGGGCAGCTGTGGCTGGAAGGAAAAGTGAACTCGTCTTTACTTTTACTCTAAGTCAAAAATAAAATATATTTTCCTGAATAAAACAATGGATCGAAATATTTGATTAAGTTATCTTAAAATTCGATTTAACTTTAATGTAATATTTGAATTAGTACGAATTCTTCACATCCTCTCTATAGAGTCTCACCCACGATCCATTAAATCAAAAAACAAAACAACTATCATCTTCTCGGAGACGCAGTCTTACCTGACTTACTCAAAAACAAGCTCTTGGTCCCTCCTACTTACACAGATTATAGGCCATGCAGGAGATGGGTGAACCACACACCCTGATTGTGGTTACATGCACGCTGGTCAAAGCATTAAGAACAATGATATGGCCATCAATGGTACCAACAGCTATAACTGTACTGTAAGGATGAATGGTAAGGCTGACACATTCTTCTCGAGCCTGCAATGAAAATGGAAACTATTAATTGGTGTAAAATGTATTTTAATTCCATCATTCCTAGGGGAATTTCTTTTCATAGTGAAGTCATCATTTAGAATTCCTTATCACCTTAATGCATCAACTCCATAAGGTGAAACAAATGTAGGTGGTAGATGAAATCAAGAAACAACCCGCACGACCATCACATTTGCTACTAGAATGCTTCCTTATTGATGGCAACCAGGACCCCTACCACTGATAATGTCCGGGATTCATCCAACGATCTTACTGGCTCCACGCATATCCCCTACAAATCGTTTTAAACATACTTACCATGCACGATTTTCCCCCCGCCCCACACAAGTTTAATATCCAACTTTCTCGCACTTGCATACACACAGCCAGATACAATCTATTTTGTTCGTCCTCTTGAATTCTTTAGCCAATACATAGTATTACACACCTTTTTTGCTGACTTTGTCATATCCTATTTTTTAACCTTTGCGTACCACCCATTTCTCCTATTCTTTCACTTCAGTGTGATATTGGAATTAACATGAATTCTTCTGGAAATTTTAACGGCGAAACAGAGCAAAAAATGAGCTATCCTAAACTCATCTGAATTCAACTTTCATTACTGGCACGCGCTACAAAATTGCTATCATTACATTATGTTCTCAAGTATATGTTGTCGAGTCGACTCTTAAACAGTTCGACACTGCTACTGTTGACAACTACCGATAGCAGTCTATTCCATTTGTCACAGATGTCGTACGTAAAGGACTTAGCTACCGGAAACGTATTAAATCTGGGCAACTCACCTTGCACCCGTGATTACGAGTCGCATTCCGGTTAAGGGTAAAGTACTTTGTGTAGTCGACATTTCTAAAGCCCTTCAAGGTTTTGAAAGTCCCTATGATCGACTGCGCAGTCTTGGAGTCTCGAGCGAAAAGAGAGCGAGCTCTTGCAGTCTTTGCCCGTGTCTTGTTCTTTAGCGATGGGATCAGTTTCGTGGCCCTGTCTTGCACCTTTTCTAAGCGATCGGTTTTTTCGATAGTGTGGATACCAGAACTGAACCGCGTACTACAGGTGAGGCCGCACCAGTGAGTTGTGCAAGGGGAAGAACAACCTTTTATTCTGAAAGCTAAATTGCCTCCTGATGTAACCCATCAGTTGCTGAGCCCTCTTCTCTACCTGAAAGTACGGCTTTGATAATTTGAGATCACTGCTAATCAACACACCTAAGTCCCTCTCGACATCAGTTGACTCAAGACGCATACTTTGTAGCTGACAGTCTGACGGGGGATTCGCATTTCTGATGTGCATCACCTTGCACTTTTCCAAGTTGAAAGGCATCTACCACTTGTCAGACCAGTCGCCGATCATCCGTAGGTCCGCCCTCAATCCCTCGATGTTTTCGGGCGTAGCTACGTTCGATCCAAGTTTTGTGTCGTCGGCAAATTTCGCAAGGCGGCTCACCATTTCTTCATTTATGTCGTTGATATACATAGATTATGAATAACAAAGTGCCCAACATGGATCCTTGAGGCACTCCGCTCGTTAATAACAACCACTGGGAGGTGCGGCGGCCGATAGTAACCCTCTGTCGCCTGTCTAACAATCAACTTTCTAAACATTCTGTGACCTTTCTTTTAATTCCAAAGCCACACCCTTCCGCCATCAGTCGACGGTGGAGGACTTTATCAAAAACCTTTAGTAAATCCATATAAAGTATGTCCACCGCTCGACTTCTATCAAACTCGCTCATCATCCCGTGAAAGAATTCGAATAAGTTCGTGAGGCACGAGCGCTTTCTTCGGAAACCGTGCTGAGTGTCTCTCAACAGGTTGTGGGACTCTAACTTATCCGTTATTCTATCCGCTTTGATGCCTTCCAGTACTTTACCCACTATTGAAGTGAGGCTTATCGGTTGATAGTTTCTAGCGGTGCCACGGGAAGGCTATTCCACGTTTATGTGATCTTAAATGTGAAGTAATTAAGCGATATGGTAGTTTTATATCGCTTATTTACTAATTTGAAATCGTTTTGGCGTGTGTTGGCCCTTTTGTAAATATCGAACAATATTATGTAATTAATATTAGTAAATCCTTTTAAGATTTTGAATACCTTGTCTACTTTCAAGGAAGAGTAAGTTTAGAGAGCGGAGTCTCTCTTCGTACGGCTTGTTTCGAATTCCAGGAACTAGTTTAGTAACTCTTTGTTTCACTCTTTCTAACTGCGCTATATCCTTGTTTAGGTAAGGAGCCCAAAATTTTACCGATAACTTGGATAAGAAATATATACTTATAAGAAAATGATAGATTTATCTACCACAATCAGGGGTTATTTGTCGGATATGCGACGTGTTTTCATCGCAGAAGAAATAATCAAACATGGCTCGGTAGTTGCTACCCAACGGTCAGTCAGACGGAAAAACGGTCAACAAAGGACCATATACAGCGTCACCCCCCCTCCTTCCCCAAAACGGGCCCCAATTTTCTTCAAAGAATGAATGGAACTGTGGTGATAACCAGTGTATTGTGTTTAAAAATATAATATCAAAACATGAGACCCTAGATATTTCTTCTTTATTCTAGAGCACAAAGTTGTCCAAGACGTCTTTACAAACCGACGAACTAATGGCTCTGATCTCCTCCTTGATGGCTTCCTTGAGTTGCGTGATCGTCCTGGGTCTCCCTGCGTATACTCTGTCTTTAAGGTAGCTCCAGAGAAAGAAATCTAGAGGGCTAAGGTCTGAGCTGTGAGGTGTCCACTCAAAATCAGTCTTGAGACTGATCACACGGCCACCAAAGATCTCTTTCGGACAATCTTGGGACAGATTTGAGGTGTGAAAGCTTGCTCGATCTTGCCGGAACCAGAACTTCCCCATAAAAGACTGGAACAGGGTGTGCAGCTCTCTCTTGAAGGTTTTGAGGACCTCAACATATCGCTCCTTGGTGACTGTCACTGTCGCGCCAGATTCCTCGAAGAAGAATGGTCCGATGATGCCTCTGGCTGAGATTGCAGTCCATACCGTGCACTTAGGGGAGTGTAGGGGCTTGATGGCTACTTCATTTGGCCTAGAGGTCACCCAGAAGACATTTGTCTTCAAGTCTACTTTTCCTTCAAGATGGAAGTGAGCTTCATCTGAAGTCCAAAGGAGGTTAAGGAAAGTTAGGGTCTCTTGAATCTTCTCCAGTATCTTGACTTCCATAGCCTTTCTCTGCTGCTTGTCTGAGGATGTAAGGGTCTGCTTCGTCTGTATTCTGTATGGGTTGGCCTTTATATCCATTACTAGCACTCTCCGAAAGTCTCACTGGATATACCGATGGACTGACTTCGCTTGGGCACATAACGTTTTGCACTCTGCTGAACTGACTCTCTCATGCTATCGACCAGCTCAGGTGTACACTTCCTGGGGTGTCCTGAATGGCTTGGACGGTTGTCACTGGCTGCATTGAGGTTCTCCACTGTCCCATAGTTCTCGAAGTAGTCCACCCAATCCTGAATTCTGCTCTTGGAGGGGGCTTTTTCACATTCGAACTGATGCACGAAAGTGTCCTGCACTTTCTTGAACGAGCCTGTCTTGTATTAACGTTTGACGCAGTATATTTTTTGCTGCTGCTCCCATTGAGATCTAGTTGTGTTCACAGGCGTTGCTTCTGTCATGTCCTGCAAAGTAAGGGTGATTAGTGAATGAATGAAGGATATATCACAAAAAGTGTATGCAGGCCCGTTTTGTTGGGGTAACCCTGTATCTAAAAACAATTCGTAGGATTTTCACAAAATGGAAACATCAGGGCTTAATCATAAACTTTGTCAAGGACAAAGTATTCAGACAAGAGCCAGCCTCTATCGAATGATTAAAGCAAACAGTGGTAAAGAGCGTTCAGTCCATTGAAAACGTTCTTTTTCGAATACTTTTATTTCATTTGTGAAGCTGTAATAATGGCTAATATAAACCATTAAAAACAGGGGCAACTTTTGTGTTCTAACTATATATGAACAATAAAGTCCATCTCAATGCGGTTAGGTAAGGGCAATAGTAGGAATTCCTTAATCCGCTAATAATTCTCCGAGAGTTCTTCGACCCTCTTCAGCAGCGCCAAACCTACGACTGGGCAACCATTCATTTCTCTAAAAAGATAAATTTTTGTTTTTGGTCTTCTTTTCGGTCGTCTTTTATCAAGTGGAGTACATACAATCGGAAAGTTGTTCTGGTTCATGTATCGTCGTGGAATCTTGCCACATGTCAAGCCCAGCAACATCGCAGGTTTCATGTATATATATATATATATATATATATATATATATATATATATATACATACACAAGGTGTCCCAGAAAAAAGTTAACCGTACTTTGAATTAGTATAACTCAAAACCTATGGGAGATTTTTGAGTTATGTAAAACAAAACAAATTTGTAAACTATTTACTTGTCTATTCCGGGAATTTCATTAAATTTCCTTTTACGATTTTGAAACACTAATGGGTTTAGTGGAGGCTATCAAAATTATGTTTGCGCAAGGAAGTAAAATAATCAAACTTCGAAGTTTAAAATCAACAAATATATTTAAATCCATTTTTTACAAAAACACCTCTTTATATGGGTAATACAAATTCATTTTATAATTTTCTAAGCACCGTTTCCTTCCACATGTCCTCCATTTCTTTCCAAGCACAGTTGCGCCTTTGATCGCATTGATTGAGCAACTTTTTTGATTAACTTGTGATTTTCCTTAAGTCTATTAACTTCACGTGTGATATTATCTCTTAACTGGTTGATGCTTTGTGGTGAAGTAGCATACACTTTATTCTTTAGATTCTCCTAAAGAAATAATCGCACGGTGTTAAGTCAGGGGATCTTTGGGGCTATTCAATTGCATGATTTAGCGCGACAATGCGGTTGTCAAACGTTTCTCTTAGTTTTGTTCTTACAGCAAGCTGTCTATGAGCTGGTGCGCCGTCCTGAATCCACCAAAGTCTATTAAATTGATTGCCATAAATCTGGCGGAGTTCCAGGGAGATCCTTTCGTTGATCATGCTCAGGTAGGAAGCACCATTCAAGTATTCTGGTAAAACAATGGGCTGACAAGATAGCCATTCCCGCATATTCCGATCCACAGAGACACTTACTGCTGACAAATACGTTTGTCAAAGTTGAATATTGGCGGGTGGTTCAGCGGCGCATATTGCCGAATGTTATGGCTATTTACCTTTCCATTCATGAAAAAGGCTGCCTCGTCACCAATCACAATGATTTCCAAGAAACGAGCAGGTTTATGGAGAAGCCATTCAACAAATTGTCTACGACGAGGAAAATCAGTTTTAAGAAGCTGGTGTCTTGCATGCATCTTATAGGGATGCGATTTTAAGTCATGTTTAATAATGCGGTTAAATGACGATTTTGATTTGAAGAAGTGTCATCTGAACATTTTCGATATTTTTTGTTGTTCTTATGGTTCTCATACGACCCGAACGACCTTTATTTAAATTTAACATGTTCCTTCATGTTGGTATTTACGAACATTTGTCCAAATTGTGGGCTTATATGGTAGGTGCCTACCTGGAAAACGTTGTTCAAATGAATCTTGTATTTGTTTAATACTGCCAGTCTTAATAAAGTTTGTGACTACAAATATGCGTTGATCTTTTGTTAACCGCATGATTAAAAAGGTTCTATGGAAGTAAACTTTTACACAGAAATGCTTTGATTTGCTTAGTAAGCAATAATGACGAGACCATACCACAGTGTGGCTGAAAACCCCCTGTAAAATGGCCTAGGCTTTGCTTGAAGAATCGCACAGTGACCTAGCCTACCTAGGCTGCCAATGCTTCTCTTGAAAGTGCACGGTGGCCTAGCGTACCTAGGCTTTGCTTCATTATTTTACTTTCTTGCACAAACATATTTTTGATAGCCTCCGCTAAACCCATTGGTGTATCACTATCATAAAAGGGAATTCAATGATATTTCCAAGATCGACAGATAAATAGTTGATAAATAAAACACTTTTGGCAAGACACCAAAATCTCCAATAGTTCTTGAGTTATACTAATTCAAATTACGGTTAACTTTTTCTGGGACACTGGATATATATATATATATATATATATATATATATATATATATATATATATATATATATATATATATATATATATATATATATAAACTCACAAAGTGGCACGTGAGGAAAGCAATAATATGAAAATTAAATCACAGGAAAATGAAAAGATGAATCCAAGCACTTTCGAACTATATTTGCAAGTCATTTTCAAGGAATAGCATAAAAAATGGAGAAGAGAACCTAATATAGGGTACAAAGATACGAAGGGAACGCCCCTCACATAGTACAAACCAATGGAAAAACACAATAACAAGACAGAGAAATACCAATAAAAAGATCATTAGGCAACTAATAACGGATATATGCGTCCCCAAAACGATATACACACAACAACGTCGTGTATATGAATGGAAATGGCGGGCGAAAAAAACAAAAACATCTTAAAGGATTATCATTAGAACGAAAACATTTAGGGTTAAGAGTTAATTCACGATCCAAGCAGAGACACGTGGTGGGGGGTGCAATGCGAATGATATTACCCTAATAAAGAGTGACAACAGGCTACATTATGAAAGTATTTCATTTAGTAGAAGTTTTTTAAAAGCGCTTGGATTCATCTTTTCATTTTTCTGTGGGTTAATTTTCATATATATATATATATATATATATATATATATATATATATATATATATATATATATATATATATATGACCCAAAAGTTTAATTTACGAGACTATTTTCAGTATGTATTTTATCATACCCTCTTCAGTCGTATACTGAAAATGCAATTGTTACAAATGTTACAAAAAGTCTATAAATAGCGTACAGATCAGAAAAAACACAAGGAAACACAAAACTGGGATAAAAGTTCACTAATCAAGGAGTGTAAGTCTAAGATCGTTGACTAAGCTGTTTACGATGAGGTTACGGGAATGGGGGCTGCATTTCAATAGCCCATGCACAATTTTAAATTGAGAATTTCTCCTATTAATATAGATTCAATTATTTTTCTTTTACGGAAATCTTTACACTATACATATATGATTTGTGCCTTTGAATAGTCAATTTGGTGGTTGAAGTTGCTAATATGATTAAAAATACTGGATGTGGTACTGCCTCGTCTGACATCACCTTTATATTCATAAATTCTTTTTGTTAAGGTTCTTCCAGTCTCTCCTATGTAAAATGAGAGACAGTTTGTAGAGCCACACGGGATTAAATATACACCAGCTTCATTTAGCTGATCCACGGGCTTGGTCGAAGAGAAAAATTTAAGCATAGAAAAAGGGTATTTAAATGTGGTTAGGCCTGGAGAAATTACTTTGTTCATTCCTTTAAGGAAGAGAGAAAAAAGGAAGGATAGACACTTCGTATTACTAAATTTGTTTTTATCCTTGGGACGGTAATGAGTAGATTTTGCTTTAGATAAACGTTCATTGAACAAGTAGGGGATTGGGGAAAAAAGAGGGGATCTTTCACGGCCGGACCTTGTGTTATGCTTGTATGCACTTTTCTTATATTTTCTATCCAGTGTCAGTTGAAAAAGGGTGTGAGATACACCGAAACTGTTCTGAATTAAATTGTCTTCGGAGAATGTGGTTTAATTCCTCATTTATATATATATATATATATATATATATATATATATATATATATATATATATATATATATATATATATATATATATGCATATATATATTCAGCTCATTCAATTACATAGAAATACCCGTTTTAGGTGCAATTCTGATGAAATTAAGTTTATCCATACCTTGTTACTCTTTCGAAGTTCTGACAGAAAAAAAAAATTAGTCACCATCTTAGGAGCCACATTGTTAATTGGAATCCCATCATATTATATTAGAAATCTTTTTGAAGGGAATTTTTTCTGAATTGAAATATAATATGGACATTTCATATTAATAAATTTGAAAGAAAATATGATTGATTTAAATAGCATTCGGGGGCGAGGATTATAATGTCTGAAGTAAAGAAGCACGGTATAAAAACTAGATGCCTAACGCCATCTAATGCTAGACTTTCGAATTATGAATACTCCGAGTTTATTTTAAAATAGCGGCTGGGTGGCGCAACCCGCCACCTAAAAGGCGAATATGGGGGCGAAACACTCATTTCGAAATTACCTCAAAAATTATATTATTGGCGGGGAAATAGCCTAAAGTAGGCGGTGCTATCATCGTCTCAATTTAACATTAGCATCGATGTGAAAAAAATAAACCAATAGTAAATTATTGGGAGACTAGACGATCCGTTTTGCTACTCCTCTCTTACAGGAACAGCATGCGCTTCGCAGGCAGACCTTCGGTCTGTGGTCTACCTCTTATCTAGCTCTAGCTACGGGGTTTTGGTCTAAAAAAATTAAAAAGTTTCCAGTGCATATCGTCTAATAATTTATTCTTGGTCTATTATTTTTCAGATCACTGCTTACTTTCTTGCCAGAAAGGCAAGAAAAAACCTTTTATGGGCGATCTTTCGATATACGGAAAAATCAATCCTCAGAAGCTTTTTTTGTCATCTAAATTTGCTTATATATATGGAAAAACAAAAATAAAACAGCTATGCCTTAATTTTAATGCATTTTCTGAACTTTACGATTTGTAATTATTATTTTTAATTCCAAAACATTTGATAATCATATTTATTTTTTCTGAACTCTACACAAAATCTTAGAAACAACTTTGATAAAAGCTTTAAATTTGCCGAGGAGACTCACAAACATACATTTAAACTGTTAAATAAATACATTCTTAGAATATAGTGTTATGGATATGTATTGGAAAGATTTAAACATTTTTAGACCGAGAGGCCTTTGACAAAACCTGTAAGGAGGAGAGGCGAAGCCACTCCACTTGTATATATATATATATATATATATATATATATATATATATATATATATATATATATATATATATATATATTTATTTCAGAGTAAATTCTTCCCCAATTTATAGTTTCTCTATTAGCGAAAAATGTCGATCTCTTTATGTGCTGTAGTGATGCCAAATCTGCTCCCCTAAAGCGCACTGATTTCGGTTTTCCTTTACTAAGACTAAGATACTGCGCTTCTGCTTAATCCCATAGCTCCATATCGCCCAGGAGTTGTACCAAAACGGGACTCGTATATAAATGATAAAAACACACAGTTCTTCTCCTTGTTTTCCACCAAGGACTCAGATGGGAGGCCTATATTTGCAGCTTCAGGGCTTCGTGTACTCGCGACTACTGCTCTAATCTTGAACCATTCTGTTATTCGCTCGCAGCTCAAATATGGATAGGAGTTTTATGCATCTGTAACTGAGCGTAAATTGCAGAAGGTTGACCTAACCACTAGATCATTCTCCGTTTGGCAACCGATGCCAAACGTACATCTGTTATTGAGAGCCTTCTTGTCGATGCCTTGAAGATGCCGCTTGCTCTGCACGGCTGATCTCGACGGTGTCTATGCCATCGAGACAAGTTAAGAGGTGCTCCCGTCCTGAGTGCATTTTAGGAAGCTCTGTCACTGGGTTGACTTGAACTCTCTGATGGGGCCTAGGAAAGTTGTTGAAGCACTTTCCCTTCGCTCACTTTGTGCACTACATATTTTACTCTACAACTTTTCCCTCAACTTTTAGTAAACCTGTACTTGGTACCAAGAAGAACTCTTCTCACAGGGACAAAGTGAAAATCAGAGACTGGGTTGAATTGAACTCTTTGACCGGCCGTGGTAAATTGTTGGTGCGCTTCTCCTCGCTCCCTCTGAACATTCCCTTTTCTCTAGGAATATCTCCTCAATCTTTGTCTAAGCTTAAGGATCTGACTAGCTTCCTCATGCCGTGTCAAAAGAGATCTTTGGACATCTATAAACAGAACTCTTTAACGACAGAAGGTTAAAAAAGTCCAGGGATTGAGGAGAGCTCAGCGTTTTAGCGTGATTAATGGGAATGTCGAGTTTGCGCCAATAACCACTCTCGTGCATGTAATGGATGGAACACCTCCCTGAGGCTATTTTCGGGTGCATAAGAGTGCATCTCTTGTAGCGATTGAGCTTTAATGCTGTGTTGTTACTGAGCCAACTAAAAGAAAAATAGGAAGGGTCCAGACTCGAGGTCTGCCACAACAGATCATTAGACCCTGGCAGTCATGTTGAAGATGATTACGCTATAGTTAATATATCCTTCTTGTTGCGGTTCATCTCTGGCTACCCAGTTAAGGCCGGCGATCTTTAGGGAAAGACCTGCTACTGGGTAACTTCTGGTCTGTGTACGTCGCTGTACTAGCTTACAAACACCATTCATTAACATACCAAAGGAGAACCCTTAAAAAGTTCAAAACCATGAGATAGGATGTGCGAGAGCGGCTGGACGCGGGGTATAGACCACAAATCCTTTCTATGTTCTTTAGCTCTTCAGCTCGTGGAGCTCCCCTCCAACCTACTTACTGCGGCAAGGGGGTTCTTCATTGCTATCTTCGAAGTCGCCCATTGCCGCTTAACCTCTATGACGTGTGCCCCTATAACAGTCTTCTAGCAAAGGGTATTTCTCTCTACTCTCCTTTTGACCATTCGGGGATTTCCCCCTTACCCCCTTTTGGCGAGTTACTTCCGGACAACTTTCCACTTGCAGTGGGTCTCACTTAGCTTTCTCAACGGCTTGCTAATAACGTGAGAAGACAGAGAACCCACCGCCTCGTTCCCCCCCCCTATCGTTGGGGTCAAGTGACACACCACAACCACTTTAGAGGTGTAAGAGGTGACATAGTCCCCTGGGCCTTTGTCACCTCGATTGGACTCGCTCCCCATTTTTTACTAATGTGAGTAGGCATGGCAACCGATGAGGCGTTTGTGACGGGCAATAGGACATATGAATCCTCTGTCGGATACCCGACACATTGAGAGACGAGTGGGAATAAGTAGAGGCTCATACTGATGTAGAAATGGTCCTGGATGTGCCCCAGTCCCAGTTGTCAGGGTCTTCCATAGGCTCTGTGCCAGACAACAAACCTGAGTCCGCCCGTGTGTATGTAAGGCCTTTATCAGCTGGCACAGGTCACCGAGGACTAACAAGGAGAAGAGGGATATCTTCCCCTGTCTGGTGTCACATTGATTTCCAAGATCTTCCATATCCGAGTGAGGAGGGAAGAGTGTTTACTCCTCGCCATCCTCTCCAAAAAAGAGTAAAAAATCAACGAGTACAAAAGGTGTTTCTCTTCCTTAAGGGTTGATCCGGTGACAGATGGATCTTCTGTCATTCCGGCAAGCGCCCAGGCGAAGATTAGTGCCGCGGCCCCAAGTCCTGCTCGCACAGGAAGACGCAGAACAAGAGCGAATTCAAAACTGTAGTGAGCCAAGCCTTGATTAGTTCGAGCCTCTCATTCTGTACCTGTTGGTTTCAAACGCTTTTTAGTTATTCTGTCCACTTGTGCCACCAAGTTGGCCAAAGGCCAAGTGCTCCATCAGTGGAGATTTTTTTTAAACAGACCATCTGGCAACTGCTTACTAGGGCAAAAGTCTCCGTAATTACGTTACAGCCAAATACTAGATTATATTAAAAAATCAAACAAACAAAAACTATAAAAACAAATATCAAAAATACAACAAAAACAAAGGCAAAGAAACAAACAAAAAAACAAAAGAAGCAAAAAGCAAGAAAGAGAAGGAAGCATGCTCCGGCAGGAGGAGGAGGAGGAGGAGGCCAGTCTCTTTCCAAAAGTCAGGTAGTCCACAAGTTGGTTCACGCGAACTCTTCCCGAATACAAGGGACAAGTGGTAGCAACTCCGCTCCTAGCAATACCAGGACAGGTAACGTGCGAGAAGATCACTAAGACTGGGACATTCAATAAGAATGCGCCAAAAAGTCTTGGGGGACAACGTGGTCGAGCAATAAAGTGCAGGAAAGAGCCCCATCAAATTGCGGTGCACCCTGCGAGTGTTTCCAATTCGAACACGACAGAAAGCAGCTTGAAGACGTTGTGTCATCGGGGATTAGATCCATGGGGACACTCGCAACGCAATGGCACGAGACTTTAAGTTCCCATCGGCCGTCTTCCAGCTTCTTTGGTAAGCAGCCAATAACGCGGCCCTGATTCCTGAAATCTAATCAGTGTAAGGAAGTGCGAAAAACTGATCTGGTTGCCCAGTCCTCGCGTACTCTTTGGCACCCTTATCAGCGCGCTAATTCCTCACAATTGCAACCTGTCCAGGAACTCAGCAGAAGATAATCTTGGCATCTGTCCGGGTGACGGCAATCGTCGCGTCACGGGTACCACTAACCAGGTGGTGTGGTGATTCCGGTGCTACCAAAGCACTCAGTGCGCTTTGTGAGTCGCTAAAGATCCCAATTCGGTCTCCAAATCAGGCAAAAAAGATTATCTCCCGTACCGAGTGTACAAGTGCAACTAGTTTGGCCGTGAAGATAGACGTAGTGCCTGGTAGAGCCCCAATGACTTCAAACATAGTTTATACAACGTGTAAAGTGAACCACTTCTGGAAATTGGAGCCATCTGTATACACTGGCACGGATCTACCGTGACACGAAATGTGCATCAAAAAGGTCGAGCGAATTGCTCCCGGCACTGTGGAAGATTAGTGAGCAGAGACATGGTGACAAATTATCAAAGGTGGTACTCTCCAGGGTGGCGTCATGGGCAGAACCAAAGGCTCCACCCGCTGAAGAGCTAAACTGCGCTCTCGAAGGAACTTCCTAGCCCTAAACGCCAAAAGCTTAGATATCATTGGCGTCTTCCGGCGGTATAGAAACCGTCGACTGAGAGAAGCACCGGGCTAGCGCCTACAGCGAGAGGGCCATCTTCCCGGCATCATGGATGCAGTGATAGCCGTTAGCGAATGAAGGATGAGCCTAGATCGCGCGTACAGGCCCATAATGCACTCTGCACGGTACAGAGCGAGTGGCATCTCCCCATAGGAAGGCACCGTTTGCAAGGCGGAGACCGGTGTTTTGGATCGAGTCAGTCTTCCGCAATAAACACTCAGCTTTGGATGCATAAAACCCGCATCCATGGTCAAACTTCAATCCAGTACGCGGGTACAAGAGACTTTGAGGCTGCGGATATGAGCTTACCAGGTCGAAAACAAGACCAAGAAAATGGTGCGAATCCATTATTTCTAGGTGAACCCTGTTTAAGAAAATGTCCGGGCAGGAATGGAGCCATGGATGGCCGCAAAATTGCACCACCTTAGTCTTGTTTAAGGAAAACCGAAGCCTTTGCGGTTCGTATAGCGAGAGACGCGGTTCGTTGCCGGTTGGAGTCGACGGTCCAGAGTTGGCATCTGGGCTGCACTAAAATAGATCGAACTGTTGTCCACATAGAGCGTATCGAGACCATCTTCCAACAGTAGCAAGGTGATACCGTTGATGCTCAGGGCAAAGAGTGTGACACTGATAAAACTTCGTTGCGGAATACCCTTTCACTTTCCATGGGGCCAGAGAGGGCTCCGCCACCCGTACCTTGAATCGACCACCTCGCAAAACATCCGAAATAAGGATATATGAGGCGTCCCCTAGCCCCCATCGTGTGGAGAGTCTCCATGATCCCGTATCGTCATGCGGTATCATAGTCTTTCGTGAGATCGAAAAACACCGTAGCGTAGAGCTGTCTACAAACGAAAGCTTCGCAGATAGCTTTTTTTTAGGTCGGAAAAAGGCTAATGTAACACTTACCAATTTCTTCAGCAAATTACACACGCAAGAGGTAAAAGAGATTGGATGGAAACCGGCCGGAGTCCAGTGATTTCTCCCCAGTTTGAGAAAAGCGAGAACAGAATCCAGGAGTCTGGGAGGACATTCTCTATCCAGATCATGTTGAACAAAAGCTCTGCAAATCTCTCTAGCATATGGGACATCGTCCGGAGCTGGGGTGGTGTCCGCACACGAAGCGAGAGCTAAACTCAATTCACTCAAAGTAAACATGTCTTTGAAGATTTCTCTGCTTCTGGAGATAAAGTCCGATCGGCGGCCTTCGGCAATATCACGACGTGTAGTGAAGGCTGGCGGAGCAGCCATCCGGCTAGAAAATGCAGAGAAAGCGGTCGCAAAAGACACCTCCACGGACGTGGGGTACGAGACAGAGGTCCTATTACCCTGGAGAACAGGAGGGGGGTCATGGGAAAACTTACCCCGAATCCTTTTGACTCGCTTCCACACGTCTGCTACAGGGCTCTTTCCCGTTAAGTGAAGATACATAAGCCAACCAAGAAGAGCGGCGGGTTTGTTTCAATACTGGAACCTATCCTTAGCTCGACGAAATTCACAGATAGTGATATCGCTCGGGCGCCCCTTCTAGCGCATGTAAACACAACCCTTCTGATTCAGGGCCATCTCACACTCGTTTGACCACCATGAAAGCGGTCGGCGTGCAAAACAGTCACACATTCTAGGAATAGTAATTAGGCCCACGGCGATGAGGCTAACGTAGATGAACTCAACGGTCTCATCCACTGACCTGAACTCCTCGATTGGACAGATAAATCTCAAATCAGTCATTTCTTCCTGAAATGCCGACCACGGCACCCGCTGGAAGCACCAGCGGGTGGATTCTTTCAGGCGTCTGTGGTCCATAAAATGAGATTTGAATTGCAAAGTGATAAATACCATTGATGTCATCGATAATTACCTATCATCTAATATCTGTCTATTCACCTGGAGAGCAAAAGTATAGATTAAGACATGAAAAGAAAGCGGTTCTAGGGCAATGATGCGTACACTCATCCATATTTTTGACACCTATCTACCATTTGTCAATAAAGTCGTCAAGGCCCTGATCCCTGGGATTGATCGAGTATTCTCCCCAGAGTAATGGTCTACTGTCTAAATTCCCGAGCAAGAGAAAGTATCTTGGCAAATGTGCCAAGACGTAGCCCAAGTCCCTGGTATTGAAGTCGGTTGACTGTGGAATGTACGCTGAAATAAAAGTATAATTCCTATCCAGGTGTGGCTGCAATGCTAAATCCTGAAAGGGGGGACTTAGAACAAAGAGAAGAACAGAGAGTTGATAGCGGGTGAAAATTGCGCATCCTCCTATCTTGCCACCATACTCGGGTGGTTGGGTCGAAAGGCCCTTTTTCCCTGAGAGGTTGGGCAGGGCGCACGCGCCTACTATGGTCTCCTGCAAAAAAAAGCTACCGGAAATTGGAAGTAGACAAGGCTCCGCAACTCCTCTTAGTTAGCCTGGATTTCGCTGAAATTTCATTAAAAGAATATGCAATTCAGGTCTAGCCCGAAGAAATGCGGGGGCCCTAATTGAACTGACGAACCTCACAGGAATGGCGGTACGCCATGAAGGTGCTATCGATTACGCCAGCCATGTTTTTATCCGGGATTAGGGTTGAAGTTTCTGCGCCACCAACTCTTCCAAGGGAGCCCCCGTGCTGAGTATAACTCGCAGAAGGGTTCCAAAAGGGTCAGGGTCCTTCTTGAGATCGAAAAGCCCCGTGGGGTAGAGCTGTCTACGAACAAAGGTTTCGTAGACAGGTTTTCTAAGTCGGGGCAGAGCATCCGACGTGCAGTGCAACTCGCGGAAAGGACCGTGCCCATAGGCCTCATTGAGCTAAGAGCAGAGGGTTTCTTTATAAATTGAGGCTTAAGACATCCCAGGCAACTTCAAGTTCGCCAACAAGTACTTACCTTCGCGAAATGAGAGACGATCCGTATCCTGAACTGTTAGGATTTACTTCTCCAGGAGATACGAACCACATTGCTTTGAATAATCAGAGTACAGCTCCCGCAATTGACACACTTGGTCATACATGATAGGGATTTATCGAGGGTGGCATTGGACAACTTACACAGATATCGGTTAATCCCGATTCTGCATGTCTACAGGAACGATTCGTTTGGCTGAATCGATGGCAGTAGTCGCATATCCGCTGCAACTGCTCAAATGTCTTCACATCGTAGCGATAAATGCCTCCATATAATCAGAAATTACTGAATGTGATCATTCACACCCCGTCGGCCCCAGTCCAGCGTTGATGGGCTTTGCCAAGCCAGCCCGACCATTAGGCGACATTGTCTTCGAGCTTTAACCATAAAGGATGGTGCAGGCTTAACTATTTCTATATGTACTGCAAGGTGAGCAGATTCGACAGCCCAGCACACCCCGTAACTAAATCTTGCCATAGCCAGCGGGTTTTCGGTCCTCGCAGCAGGTAGGGACCTCACGGTATACATTGTCACTCAACTAAGGCTCATAAGAGGTCGAAAGTGCGCCGGACAACCAGAACCTCTGTTCATAGAAAATTAAGAGTGGAGAGGGGTAGGAGGGTATGTAATAGAGAGAAATTGAGATAGGCGTGGCAACTAACGAGTATGGTGTGGTAATCATCCATTATTATCATACCATGGTGCTAGATGATCCCAAGATGGTATGCAGTTCACCTAGGCGTTATGGCCACCGTGCCGGACTTTTGCAGGTGGGGAAGCATTCCTCCTGGTACAAACTGTGGGGACATGTGGAAGCGAGGCAAAAGAATTCGCGGCATCGGGGCAAGTTCTCGCGCACATACCCCTTCCCCCTTCCTGCTGTTTCCTAGGAGAATCGGAACACAATCTCGGATCCCACGTTCGTGGCGGAGCCTATCGTGACCGGTTTCTGCACATTTTTTTAGGTGGATACTGTTCCGTAAGCATTAAATGCACATCTTGATGTCACTGCAGACCGCCAAATGAATTTTGCATTCAGAGGCGGAAACCATTCAATGATAGGTTTAAATTGAGTGATATGCATTTTCCTCTCACTTCATACTTCATGCCCGGAAACCGTCTATGGTAAGGACGATGTCCTGTATGCCATGGGTCGACACCTAACTGAGCGAGGCATGGAATTTCTGCTATATTTGTTTACCAGGGTCTATACAAAGGTATACAGAACCTCTGTTCATAGAAAATTAAGAGTGGAGAGGGGTAGGAGGGTATGTAATACCCTCCTACGCTCGCTTTTGCAAACCTGGGAGAGATCACTCTACCCCACCGTTTCTGCCCAATTTTTCTAACTTCCGGCGTGTGCAAGTTGATGCATAATTGGTAAGTATTAGATATGCCTTTTTCTGGACAGCGGATGCTAGCTGTCTTCTGCACAGTGCAGATTTCGAAAATTCCACTCCACGTCGGATGTCTTGCTCCGACGGGAAAATTCGACCCCCAAACCTTTTCTTCGTAGATATCACTACGCTACGGTGTCTTCGGATGTGTAGAAGTCCTATGATACCGGATAGCGATACGGTATAATGGAGACTCCATACAATGAGAGTGGAGGGACGTCTCTCAATCATAATTTCGGATTTTTTGCGAGATCTTCCATTCCGCATATTGTTAAGGGAAACCCTCTCTGGCCCAATGGAGCAGTAGGAAGAGGCTGTCCCGCAGTAAAGTGTCCTCAGTGTCGCACTCTTTGCAGTGAGCATTAACGGTATCAAATCGATGTTGCCAGAAGATTTTCTCTCTACGCTCTACGAAGATGACCTATCGATCCTTTTGGGAGTGGCCACATGACAACTCGAGGGTCGATTACACAGGTATTGAACCGCGTCTCTTGCTATGGCAAAAAGCACAGATTTTGGTTTTCCTTGGCCAAGATTACGGCGGTGCATTTCTTCCGCCATCCACGGCTCCACCCCTACCAAGGCTTGTTGTTAAACAGGGTTTCCCTGGAAGTAGCGGAGTCGCAACGTTTTCTTGGTCATGTTTTAGACCAATGGTTCCCAAACTTTTGCAGGCTGGCGCCCCCTTGGCTCCCCAGTGAATTCCTAGCGCCCCCCACAGACACATATGGAAACAAACACCTCTTTCTTGATATTTGGTATGCTGCAATTTTAAAAGAGAAAGGTTAAACACAAATGTGTGTTTCACAAATAAAATCCAATTTAGTAAACCAATTTATTTTTTAGCAGTTTTAACTGTTTCAGCAACATAGAATGGTAAATAAACATTCCACCAGTAACCTTCATTGTCTCACACTTAATATTAATGGGATGGATGTGCTTGGTGCAGGGACATAAGCTTCTCAACATCAGGCTGGAACTCACTAAGAAGAAGTCGTAGATCCCCGCGGTCAGTAATTTTCAGTCGGTTTCTTTGCTTGGAAAGAAGCAAGGCGACTGCACTGAAGCCCCGTTCTACTGAATATGATGTTGCCAAGGCAATACAGTACATCTTGACCTTGTTTCACAGCACTTGATAGCAGTCAGAGATTTTTTTTTGTAACCAAAAATCTTGATATGACTTTTTGAACATTGGCCTTAGCTCAATGTCATTTTGAATGGAAATCAGTTCTTCCTCTGCCACTCCAGTTTCTTCACCGTCGACATTTAGGAATAGATTGATCACCCAGTCTGGTATTTCAAGCAATAAAATGTCCTCAAATCTCTCAGACATGTCTCTGTGCAGTTCATCCAGGTGTGTACAATACACTTGAAGGTCATCGAATGGTATGCCTTTTTCCTTATCCAATTCAGAGAGGCTTGGGAACTGGTAGAGTGCATGGCGAGCTATGTTTCGTTTGAATAACTGTAACTTGGCCAGGAAGGTGGAGATAGCTGATTGACTGTAATTAGATTAGCCTCATTTCCTTGCATCTGCAAATTAACTTCATTGAACTTTGTGAATATATCTGCCAAATAAGCAATGTCATGCTTCATGTTTCTTAGTTCATCACACAGAACAGAATTGGAGTCTTGGAAGAATTCAACAACTGTATCAAACAGTGAATAGAAACGTCTCAGGCAGTTTCCCTTTGACAGCCATCTAACTTCTGTGTGCAACACTAAACGTTCAAACTCTTCATCATATCAGTGCACAGCTGTCGAAACAGTCGGGAATTGAGGGCATGTGCCTTGATTTTATTTATTGCTGTGATAACAGTACTCATTGATTTGTGTAGTCTACCACTCAGGTTTTTTGCGACCAGATGCTGCCTGTGGATTACACAATGCACTGTAAGTACTCCAGGAAAAGCTTTTTTCAAGAAACTAATGAAGCCAAGATGACGACCTACCATTGATGGTGCCCCATCTGTTGCACAAGCAAGAATGTTAGAAAGTGGGATGTCTTTCTCTTTGAAAAAAACATCAACGACACGAAATACTGACTCCCCTTTTGTGTCTGTTTCAAGCTGTCTCGCAAATAACAGCTCTTGAACCAAGCTTTCATCTTTGACGAAACGAACATAAGCAAGAAGCAAAGATTCATTGCCTGGCAGAGTGGACTCATCTAACTGTAAACTAAATTCTGTTGTCATAAGCATGTTACACAATGTTTCTTCAATATTTTCAGCCATTTCATCTATTCTTCTCTGAACAGAGTTATCACTGAGAGGAATAGCTTTTATAATTTGGTCAGGTGACTTGTGTAGAACTGTGTGTAGAACCTCTCTTACTGCTGGTAGAATAAGCTCTTCTCCAATTGTATGAGGCTTACCAGATCTAGCAATCAGCAAAGAGATGTTGTATGATGCTCGCAAACCGTCAGTAGATTGTTGTAAACTGCTGGCAAATATATTTCCGATGGTTTTCCGTTTCCGAACGTTGTCTCGGAGTGACTGAAAATATGCCAAGTTTTTGTCTGCTTTATCAGAGTGCATTTTCTTCAAATGTTCCAAAAGCCTCGAAGGTTTCATAGCTTCATTTGAAAACACTCTATCACACAGTAGACACATTGGTTGCTGTTGGTTGTGTGGTGCTGCGACAAATCCATATTTCAGATATTCCACACTATATTGCCGACACTTCTTTTTTGTTTGCTGTACCAAGGCCATACTTTATTCTGGAACAAAAAAATAAAACCATGTAAAATACAGCATTTTATCGCATTTCATAAATAGGCCTACTTAAAGACAAAAATGACAACATTGAAGGTATAAAAAGCAAGTTTACCCTCTCACGTATTCATTTTCTTCCATTTACTCACAGAAAATGGTGGCGGACGTGATCACCCACACAATGACACACGCGCGAACACGCCTATATGCACACACACACAAACACATGCACACACAGGTACAAAGTCATATACATTCGTAACAATATATATCAGTGAATGCACCACCCTAACCAGCTCAACACAACACAACACAGCGCGTTCTGGCGAGTCCCCAATTTCATGTTGACTTGAACTCAAGATGATGTTGACCGCCAGGATGCGGTTTTTATTATAAGATAAAATTCTGAACATTACAAGCTTGAAATTACAAACCTGAGCTTTTGCTTTTGTAGTCTATGCTGTCGGATCTGACTGGGCCAGAGCGGCGTGCGGTAACCGGACCCTGATGCGTCGTCCACTGACTCGTCCTGCTGCACGTGTTGTGTACAAATCGTCAAACAAACGTTCGAACTTCTGACTTTGACTTCGGACTGCCGCCCCCCTACCGCCCCCTTCTTCCTCACCGCCCCCACAGATCTTTCCACCGCCCCCAGGGGGGTGGTACCGCCCACTTTGGGAACCACTGTTTTAGACCCACGCCTTACTTGGGAGACTCATATTCACAGCATAGTCCCTTGTGTTTGCGTCATTAATATTCTTCTTTCCATGTTCTACAGCACTTGGTGTGCTGATAGAGCTACAATATTACGTTTCTACCGATCCTTTGTTCGTTCGAAGCTTTATTACGGATGCGAGTTGTATGCATCCGTAGAGGATTGCATATTTACCACACTGGTCTTTGTCTGGTGACCAATGCCTTCCGCACGTCCTCCATTGAGATCCTACTTGTTGATGCCGCTGAGATGGCAATCTTTCTTCGCCCGACACATTGTATTATGTGCGTGTAGGCAAGGTCCCGACGTCTCTCTCTGCTACCAACAGATCTTAACGATGCCTATGACGCCTAAAGTCTCCAGTCATATCTTAAGCTCTTTGGGTTTAGGGCTAGGAAACTCCTTCCAGAGCTCAGTGCAAGTTTCGGGATGGTGGCAACTCTTGTTCTGCCCAGTACATCATTCTGATAGGTACTATATTTGACTATTTGTGGCTACGCCTCTGCTCCCAAAGCTTCCATAACACTGAGACTCTTGCTTGCGAAATTTATTGAGCACAATTCGTGCCACACTAGATCCGTTCCTGCGTACACGGATGACTCCAAGTTCCAGGAGAGGGTCGGCTTCCACGCCGCATCACATCTGTTTGAAGTCACCGGGTCTTTACCAGGCGTTGCCTCAGTCTTTTAGGCCGAGCTGGTTGCAATACACTACTCGGTACGGAAGAAAACGCATGGTGCCAGGTATAGAGGGTACATTGTGATCTTTAGCAACTCATAAAGCGCTCTGAGTGCTCTTGGAATATATTGGAATCTCTGCACCCCCTGGTTCATGGTATTCCTGATCCCATGGTTAAGGTGAGTCAGTTACGGAAGGTGGGTCAGTCACGGACACCTGGGTGTGCTTCCTTATACTTCATACTTTTTGCTTCTTCTTTGGATGTTTTTAGTTTGTTTTGCCTTTGTTTTTTTGTTGTTGTTTTTTGAGGGTGTGTGTGTTTTTGTTGTTTTCCTTTTTTATTTAGCCTAAAATTACACTATAAAAATAATCACGGCGACCTAATCCCATGGAAGCATTTAGCAGATGGGCGTTAGAAAAAAACAAAAGAAATGTCAAGCAAATATCAAGCCTACCTGTCGATGCCGGGAAGATGGCACTCTCTGTGCGCCCTACACATTGTATAACGGCGTGCACGCGCGAGTCCAGCGTCTTTCTCGATTACCAACAGCTCTCCTTGCATCCTCTGCCGATTTAGACGGTAATTAAGCCACCAGTCAGACTTTAAGCCTTTTGAGTTCAGGGCTAGGAAACATATTCCAGGGGTCGATGTAGATCTTGCGCTGATGGCGATTCCGGATCTGACAAGGATGCCATTCCTGTGGCTACCACTTTTGACTATTTGTAGTCACGTTTCTGGTCCTAAATCTTCAACAGCGCTGGGAGTATTGCTTTTAGCCTCTTTAGAGCACACTTTGCGTCACACTAGATCCGTGCAAGTGTAAATGGATGGCTACTCATCCGAAGAGGAGGTCATCTTCGTACAGTGTCCAATCTATTTGAAGTTAGTGGGTCTATACCAGGTGCTGCGTCTATCTTCACAGGAGAGATAGCTGTAATGCACAACTCGGTACAGAATATTATGAATCATGTCCGCCTCGGCGACAAAATTGTGGTTAAAAAGTGATTGACTGCTCTCCAAGCCATTTAATCTCCGCATCTCTTGGTTCCCGGTCTCAGTGACGCCATAGCTTGCCCGAATCATAAACATTTTGAGATTGTTTTATACTGGATTCCTTGACATAAGCTTACGAGAAATGAGTGCGACGAAGAGGGTGACACATAGTCCGTGATGACCGGGCTACCAGACCAGCGTTTTGATCTTCCTCACACTGACTATATCGTAGGAATCAGGTTAGTCCTTCTGGTTACCTGGCAAAAAGATTGAAGCCGGCTGATGGGAACCTAATGTTACGTCCCACTGCGCCGCGGCTATTCACGTGCCTTCCCTGTTGGTTTCAGGTCATTTTCTGTCGTCTTCGATTCAGGTAAACTGGCAGGACGCAGTAGCATTTGATGGCTGAAATGTAATTACTGCGACTATGCCCTTGGGTGACAGTTCGCCGCTTGGATGCCTTAGAGAGAAAAAAATAAACAACCTTCTATTCGTATCTAAGTGAGTACATTCAAATATAATATACACAAATATGTATCTGTATAGTTTGGTAGGAGTTTTTAATGCACATATTATTGAACATATCAAAATGAGCCTCGATCAATTTCTGTATTTGTTCCTCTATACGAGGGGCGGTCAATAAGTTTTGCAATTCGGATATAAGGAAAACAGATATGAGGAAAAGTGTTTTATTATTTTTCAATATAACTACCCTCGACTTCAATGCACTTGCGCCACTTGTCCCTGAGGCTTCGAATTCCTGACAACCAGAAATCTCCCGACTGATGTTCAATCAACTCCTGGACGGTGAGCTGGACATTATCATCGTCCCCAAACCAGCGTCCACGCAGTGCAGCCTTGAGCTGGCGGAATAAAAAGTAGTCGCTAGGGGTCAGATCTGGACTGTAAGGGGGATGGTTGAGCTCCTCGAATCCGCACTCGCGCAGGGCAGCTTGTGCAACTATGGCCTTATTGACTTTGACGACGTTGAAGTCGATCATGGGGCGTGAGGTTTCTAGGGACCCAACGGGCAGAGACCTTGGTCATGGTCAAATTGTCGTGGATCATGTGGATAACACTTCCATTTGATATTCCAAGTTTTTCCTCGATTTCTTCGACCTTTACCTGTCGATTTTTTAGGATGATCCTCTCCACACGGGCCACATTGTCCTCGTTGGTCACGTCTGACGGGCGTCCTGGACGGGGGTCATCTTCAAGGGACTCACGCCTATGGCGGAGCTCCCTATTCCAGCGAGTAATGGTTGCATAGGAAGGAGCGGTGTCAGTGTACACTGCACCCATGCGTTCATGGATCTCTTTTGCATTATTGCCTTTTATGGTCAAAATTTGATCACTGCGCGGTGTTCAACCTTCTCCATTGTTGAAAAAATTGTGACTGACGATCTGCGATCAGCTACTGCTTCTTAAATAGACGAGACAAAAGCGTGCGGCTGCAGGCCCGGACTTGTCATAACTTGTCCTAACACCCCCACAAACAGCTATCCCCCTTCCTCTGTTTTGCCCTACCGATTCGCAAAACTTATTGACCGCCCCTCGTATTTCCTATTACCCTTTTTTCTTCCTGCGAAAGGTTATATATTAGCTGTTTCAGTGATTGTTCAATGGTAATTGCGAAGGTAGATCTTAAATTTTTTTTTTTCCTTTTTCATATGGAAGCTATAATAGTCTAAGAAGAAAAACAAAAAAATTTCACCCAACAAACGGCTACACAAAGAACACAGGCTATTAACACATTTGGAATATCAAAATGATTTTCTAAATAATAACCTTTTCATCACAGTTGATTAGCTAATGGTATTAAAATGAACGAAATACTGGTATCAGTGTGCGGTATGTTACAGTCAAAATGTCTTCATATAACACATTATATTTGTTGATGATATCTGATATTCCATGTCGACAGATGACCGTGGAGGAAAGAAGTCTGTTACGCCCGCTGCACGCGGAGGGTTTCAGCTGTCAATAAATCGCCAGGAGAGTTGGTGGATCAGATTCTGGTGCTACACATCACCTAAAGTCATGTAAAGTCAGAAAGAAACCGCTGATCAACCTTAAGCAGAAGCGACCTCGATTGACTTGGACTCGTGCTCACCGCAATTGGATCTTAGGTCAGTAGGGACGTGTCTTATATTCCGATGAGACCACTTTCCAGTTGTTCTCGACCCCAAGCCACGTTAAAGTACACAGGAGACGAGGGAAGCATGGCAATCAAGAGTGAATAGTGCTAAGAGGGGCGAGTCGTCTCTTCGTTTGCGATGTCACTATGAATTCAAAGAAATACCACGCTTTTCCGAGAGATTGTATGCTGCTCTCAGCCCGAAACCCCTTTAGAAATGCCAGAAATATGATTTTTCAGCAGGATAATGCCTAATGTCCCAAGTCTGAGTTCACCATAAAGTGGTTCAGGTACATTAATAATACAGTGACGGAATGACCGCATTGTCTCTGGTTATGAATCCAATTGAAAACCTCTTACAGGACTTGAAGAAAGCAATAGGAGGTCGTCAGGCAAGAGAAACTGAAGGCAGTCATCACACTCTTCAGGTGTCTCACCATCTTGGAGAGAAGCCTCGAAGAATAACTGCTCTCATTATTGCTAAAGAACTCTCGACACGCTACTGAGCTTTCTGTATCAGTTTAGTGTTGCTGTAATTTTCACAGAGTTTCAGCTGTTTTTCTGTTATATATTGTTGATGTTACATGTTTTGGCAAATTTTGTATTTTGTTAAATCTTGTTGATTGTTTCGGTGGGATATATTATTGTTATTTATTCTTCCTTATTTAAATTATATTCATATTGATATGGAAATAAAAACTTTACGACGCAGCATTCATCGAATTTCCTAAAATTGCAGAGGTGTGCGAAAACCTTTAGCAGCGGCTGTATGCATAATACATATCTCTTCTTCCGTTCCAGTCTTATACTCTCATCTTCCCTCTTGCACTGGCTTCGAGTGGATTTTAAGGTCTTTGTCTTTCTTTAATTCTTCATCATCAACGTCTTAAGCCTTAATTAATTGGTTTATAAGACCAGCTTAATGTATGAAGGTGGTATTGGAATTAATTCAACTTGGACAAGTAGTTCGTTTATCACATTTGACTTAGCAGGTCCCAAGATTGCTCGTGGAGGTATTTCCACTTTACGGTAGTGTTCCTCTATCAATTCACTCTACCACATTCATAGAAATCATGAATATTTAGTGTATCTTCGTAAATCTGGCCAAAATTTGATCCTCCTGAGATTATCACAAAGATCCGATCTTTAATGTTTATAGTTAACTTTGATGAGAAGTTTGACGTTATTGTAATCTTATTTTATTTTAAATGAATGTGTAACAGGTAGAAATGGATAATGGCTTCAATTGGGGGTAAATTCGATGTTTTTAAACTCCGAGTAAAACTATCGATGAATAGACGCCACTCGGGTGATACATGTCCTAGTAAAATTTTTGCAGACAAGTCATTATTGTCATTGCAGTAGCAGAATGACTATTTAACATCGGATAATTGATTAAATTCTTGCTGGCGTTTCCTGCACGCATATATTCGACAATAATTTCCAAGCAATTTCGACTGATGCAATCTGGAATTTAATATTTTAGCTTAGAATTTAGTTAATCCCAAATTTTGATTTAATTTAAGATTTGGAGCTCTTTTATATGAAGCTCATTAATTTTTTCTTAAAAATAGAAAAGTAAATAACTTGTAACAAAAAATTATAAATACATATATATATTAACACACCTGATATGCAAAACATGGTACTGTAAGTCCTTAGCCGTGTGCTACTGGATACAATAATAATGGTATATTGGGATACTAAAGAGATTGACGACCATTTGATTTTCTGTACTCAGATATATTAATAGTGATGGCAAAAAGTTTTAGATGAGGAAAGTTATTTTGGTTTCAAAGCTCTATTGTTTCAAATTTTTAAAGTAACGCCATTCATAATGATATCTATACGTTTCATACCGTTTATGACGCCTTCAGCCCAAAAGGCATAACTTCTGGCTGGCTGGATATCAACTTTATCAACTTTAGGAGCAAATCCTGAGTAACGACTGTCCATTTTGGGCTTAATAAAGGGTTGAAATGTTGGCATATTTGGGGAGTTTTCAGGCAATAGGCCCATATATATATATATATATATATATATATATATATATATATATGTATATATATATATATATATATATATATATATATATATATATATATATATATATATATATATATATATGTATATATATATATATATATATATATATATATATATATATATATATATATATATATATATATATATATATATATATATATATATATATATATATATGGGTGGTGTCCGAGAATCCTGGTTATTTGCGCCCTATAATATCTGCTCCTGTATTATGCTGGAAAACGCATGGAAAACCAACAAAATGTTTGTGCAGCGTATCTATGTAGGAGTTGCTCTGAGCACACATTTACTCATGGGAGTAAATTTGCCTCTGCTTAAAAATTTGAGCATGGCTATTCCATACAGAAGTCAAATTCATCACTAGAATTTTATGGTTCTCTCCATATTCTGGGCACTAACTTGCGGTTCTTCTAAGCCACGCTTCGAGTCTTGAACAGCCATTTTAACATGATGGGCCCAAAGCTCTTCTTGGTTTGCAATAGGCATTCCAAAATAGAGCCTATTTGCTTCCAAAATAAACTTATATCCTCCAAAAGTCTATTTGCTTCACAACAAAACTTATGTGCTCCAAAAATCATGGAGATACCGAATTCTAAACAATGTAAGACCCACATAACAAAATATGTCATATCCATTCTTACAATTTATTACATTTACTTGATTTACCAAGTTTTGCAAAAGGTCTGTTACAATCGGAGGGGAGAGGGGACCTTCGAGAAGTTTAAGTGTGTGATAGAATAAGTTCCGTCAAACAAACTTTAAGTTCTACTTTTTCAGCACATGTCATTAAAACGTATTTTCCATTGTGTGCAGATGTGTGTCGTGATGGAAGTGAAAAGAATCAAGGTCTTTGCTCTCCTGCGCACGGGCCACAACAAGTCACACACAGCCAAGCGGGTCAATGTCAGTCGAATGAACGTCCATAGAATCGTAGAGATACTTAAGAGCGGGAAAGCCCTTAAAGATCAACCTCGTTCAGGCAGACCTCAAGTTGTCAACCGTTTGGCTGTGAGAACGGCCTTGGAACGTACTCCGAAGCTCAAAATGACAGCGCTCGCGAAATCGTAGAAAAACTTGGTGCCACGGTGTCCAGTGCCGTCAAGGCGGCGAGAGCTTGACGTGCGTGGAAAGGCCTCTGATCACTGACCATAGGCGAGAACAACGTCTGGATCGTTGTCATCGCCTTCTCAACGACTAGAAGAGTCATAGCAATCGAATTCTCATTTTTTCTGGTGAAAAAAACACGGTCGATCCGGTCATCAACAAGCAGAACGACCGCTTGGCAAGCTTCGGCCTGGACGTCTCCGAGGTCCCCTACGTGTCCTTGAGTAAGCACTGGCCTCTGTGATAATCCTGGGTGTTGTGGCTTCGAATGTCGAGAAAATGCCACCGGTGTGGCTCGCGGCCTTTTACAAGGACATCTTCTTCATGAGAAAGATCATGAAGAAGGTGGAGTAAGTCTTAAGGAGGATGGTATCCTGTCCCACACGGCCAATACTGTGTAAGAGTAGTTGGGGTTGAACAGGAACTTCTGGCTGAATGATTTTTGGCCGCCGCAATCGCCCAACCTCAATCCCATCGACTATAGCGTTTAGGCGTATTTCGATAGCAAGGCCTGCTTAGTCCGCCACAGCAACGTCGACGAGCTGAAGTCCTCCGTAAAAGGCATATGGATCAGCATGAGGAAGGACTTTGTCCGCAACGTGGGCGCGGCCTTCAGTTTTCGCCTGGAGCGCCTCCTCACCGCCGAGAATGGCCACATTGATATATTACAATTTAAAGACGAGTATTTATATAGTAAATCAATAAAAACTTTTCTAACTACATCAAAACTATCATTGTGTCCTTTGTTGAGAACGTCGTAACGAGTGTAACAGGACTTTTGTCATCCGTGAAATTATGTTATGTTAATCTGAAAATATTTTTAAAATGTTAGTAACATAAACACTGAAATATTTAATGTGATAAATATAATTTTGTGGCGAAACACTAATTTAGGTCACTCTGTCACAATTGATTTCGCTCAGTCACAATTGATGTCACTTAGTCACAATTGATGTCAATGTCACAATTGATGTCATTGTCACAAATGATGTCATTGTCACAATTGATGTCATTGTCACAATTCATGTCACTGTCACAATTGATTTCACTCTGTCACGATTAATTTCGCTATCAAATGATGTCGCTCTGTTCACAATATTCTATTCAAATACCTCCGATGGTAGGCAAAACCTACGATCTGAATCATCGTCTCAAGTAACATAAAAAATAAAGATTAAAAATGATAAAGGGTTTCTTTTTGTTACCTGAAATACCCAGTCTAATTTATTGTTGCGCCATTTTATGATTTGTCGATCAAATCCAGCGGTTGCAACTGTTCCGTCATTTTGGTTGACTGCCAAGCCCCACAACTGCTTACTATGCCCGAATATGATCTGTGAAGAATAATTATATTTATACATAATCAATTATACCCAACTCTTGTGCTATATATATATATATATATATATATATATATATATATATATATATATATATATATATATATATATATATATATATATATATAATAAAGTTCTTGTTCTCAAGAGCAAATGATGACAAGTAAGAGGAGCGGTCAATAAGTTTGGCAATTCGGATATAAGGAAACGAGATATGAGGAAAAGTGTTTTATTATTTTTTAATATAACTACCCTCGACTTTAATGCACTTGCGCCACTTGTCCCTGAGTCTTCGAATTACCAACAACCAGAAATCTACCGACTGCTGTTCAATCCTCTCCTGGACGACGAGCTTGACATCTTCATCGTCCCCAAACCGGCGTCCACGCAGTGCAGCCTTGAGCTGGCGGAATAAAAAGTAGTCGATAGGGGCCAGATCTGGTTGTAGGGAGGATAATTGAGCTCCTTGAATCCGCACTCGCGCAGGGCAGCTTGTGCAACTGTGGCCTTGTGGACAGGGACATTGGCGTGGAGGAGCAGGACACTGTGTGTCAACTTGCCGCGCCGCTTCTGACGGATGCACTTCTTCAACCCAGCCAGTTCCTCGGCGTAATATTGGCCTGTGATGGTCCTTCCACGAGGCGCATAGTCCACCATCAAAACTCCCTCAGAATCCCAGAAGATGGTGGCCATGATCTTCCCGGCTGATGGTTGGGTCCGGAACCTGATGGGGGTCGGAGAGCCCCTGCGCTTGCAGGCCATGCTCTTGAGCTTCGTCTCGGGATCCCAGCAGTGATGGACTCACGTTTAATCACCTGTCACTATGCGTGGCTCAAATCCCGCCAGGTCTTGGTTGTACAGGAGCAGCAGCTCCTCCGAACTTTGCTGACGTTGAAGTCGATCATGGGGCGTGAGATTTCGTTAGGGTTCGAGGGACCCAACGGTCAGAGACCTTGGTCATGGTCAAATTGTCGTGGATCATGTTGATAACACTGACATGTGATATTCCAAGTTATCGCTCGATTTTTCGACCTTCACCCGTCGATTTTAGAGGATCATCCTCTCCACACAGGCAACATTGTCCTCGTCGGTCACGTCTGACGGGAACCTAGACGGGGGTCATCTTCAAGGGACTCACGACCATGGCGGAACTTCCTATTCCAGCGAGCAATGGTTGCATAGGAAGGGACAGTGTCGGTGTACACTGCAACCATGCGTTCATGGATCTCTTTTGCATTCTTGCCTTCTTTGGTCAAAAATTTGATCACTGCGCGGCGCTCAACCTTCTCCATTGTTGAAAAATTGGTGACTGACGATCTGCGATCAGCTACTGCTTCTTAAATAGACGAAGCAGGAGCGTGCGGCTGCAGGACGTGACTTGTCATAACTTGTCCTAATACTCCCACAAACAGCCATCCCCCTTCCTCTGTTTTGCCCTACCGATTCGCAAAACTTATTGACCGCCCCTCGTATAATTGTTTTAATGCATAACTCTTAGATAAAAAATATTCCTTGTCTCTGTTTAAATTAACCTGATTGAACTTCCTCTGCAGCGACCCTTCTAATATCCTGTTCCGGGTGGTGCCCACATAGATATTTCCATCTGACTCTCCAGGTCTCTGTGGGTAAAGCGTACGTATGCCTCCGGCAAGCTCTGGAAGCTGAAAGAAAAATGACCCATAACAAAATAAAAATTGATGCAGTAGGCTCGTATAGTTAAAAACAACAATTATGTTATACTTAGTCAATTTTGTAATTGATCTTAGTTGTGGTCCAAGAAATTTTCTTATCATAATAATATTCAGAGAATTGGTGGATGAAATGCGAGAAAAAATTAAGAAATTATTCAATTTTATGTGAAATTCCAGCGTGAAATTTAACCTAATTACGTTTGGCCAGAAGGTTACAATTTTGCTGAAGTTGCTGTTGTTTTGTTTTGTTTTTTTACTTAAGATGCCAAATCTTGTCTACTGTTATTTGTACTTGTTTAACACGCTTCATGTCACGGGAGTGCCATGGCCAAGTAGGTTATGACATGGACCTCGATATACAGGCAGCATTATGTATTTACAAATTGACGACTTCAGAATATTGCCATAAAAATCCAGGATAGTTATGAATTTGGGGAAACGAAGTTACCAACACAACTCATTCAAATCACAAGAAATCAGGCGCCTAATCCAGTGTCTCCGTCCATTTCGTGAGTGTGGCAATATTTAGTCGCTTTCTAAAACACTCGGTTAGCATTGCCCTGGATGATGGATAAGCCAGTTGTTGCCAAGAAGCGCTGAGTGGTTAAGCGTTATAACCAAAACAAAAGGAGAAGCTAATAACGGATTCCCAACTCTACACTTGCTTTTATACTACGGAGCTCATTTTGAGTTTTTCTGCCCTTTTCTCAATCTTCTTTCTAAATGACAGCTATTTTTTACAAATCATCTAACAGAACAACGTCTTCCGTTATAAGACAAGTTGACTTTATCGTGATACAATAAATATAGACATCTTTTCTTTATCCATTTATGGGAAGCAGTTTGAGACCGTGGAACCACCAACGCGCAATACTTAATTATTGAAAAGACAACCTTTAGTAATAGAAATTAATTATCTGTCTGTTTATTGCTTTAGGAAACGACAATGAAAATAATTCCGTTGAACATGTAAAAAGGCTAACTGAATAAATGAAAGATGATAAAGGTGTTTTACCACCTTCTAATAATACATGGAATAAAAGGTGTAAAGTGTATATGGATCTGGAGAGAAAGGTGGTTTCTACAAATGGATGAAATAGGTGGTTGCCGGAAATTTCTTCATAATTAGGAGTACATTCTAATAATCTAAATTTCCGAACAGAATGCTTAAAGATGTGGTTGGCTGGTGCCATCACCCGTATGGATACCGTTGATTTGGATTGGAATATAGTGTGTTCCAAACTGGCTGCGTTCTTAGAGTTAAATTTGAAGTCATGTGTTTCCAAAGCGATTTGGGGTGAAGAGTTGAGATGTCGCCACTAGAAGTTGATCTTCGTTTGGTAGCAAGCAATATGCTTCTGACTTCAATTTAGTTCGGTAGGGAAGACGACTGGACCAAGCGTTCTTGGGTTATTTCTTTGTAGTTTATTTTCGATAGGGCGGTGAAATGGAAATTGTCTTCAGAAAAATGATTTCTTGTTTCTTGTACTCTCTCCTTTTTAAACAATTTAACACACGCCTTATATAGCAGACACTTGGTCATTCAGAGTTAAATCAATCCATAGTTCTCTGTTACATTGTTAGCATCATTACAACCAAGTATAAAATATAAAATACAACGTATTAGATTATGTATAATTGTACGCTATTGCACAATAAACCTATACAATCAATGCAATAATTCCACAGCAGGCTCAGATCATCTGTTCTTTTTCTTTACGCTCAAGTAAAGTTTTTCCTGATAAAGGAGGTAAAGTTTTGTGGAAATTTTGGATACGCGAGTTCGTGTTAAGTTTGGACAAATAAACTTTTCCACGTCGCTGCACCCAATATTAATGCGTGCTTACTCTGATTGGAGAGACCTCCTATGGGTAAGCACGGGGTAGTTCCCCCCATAAGGGTACTATCCACACTTCGCACTTTTTTACTCACGCTTCTTTAATCACTTCGCAACATAACCCAACCCTCATTGCGCCCAGACCTCTTTGATAGTACGGCATAGTGAACCCCAGGAGGAACCCCTGTTAGGGGGCGCCAAGAAGGGGGTCCTTTAAGGACACGAACCGGAGATCTTGGAGAGGCGCCTATTAGAGTAGGCCCATTAAGGTAGGAAGGTTGCCGAGTGCGGTTATAAGCAGGTATTTAAGATACACACCCAATAGGGTTCAGACTATTAGATTCTGTCACTTTTTACAGAGTAGGAAAGGGGGGGGGATTACCCTCCCCATTACCGACACCAAAATAGAATTCATCAAAAGGCTTCCCCTGAGACTCAAGCACAACGGAAGGAAGAGGACTCCACAAGAAGTAGCACAACAGATATTTACTGACCTGCAGATCCCACTAAATAAGTGCCTTGATGTCCCGACAGGATTCATCGTGATCTGCCCTGAAAACAAGGATGACGAGAAACTCCTATCATCCGCGGGCAGCATCACACTCAACAAACTAGACCTTGATACGAAAACCTCCCTACAGGTCACGGCCAATACATCAGTCGTATGCTGGAATGTTAAGCCATGGGTAGGAATGAACACTCCTCAGGATATTAAGGAGGAGTTGGAAGCAAACCAACCGTGGCTGAAAATTCATGACATTATAAAATTCAGGGATCATACTCACGTGTCTGCGAAAACACCGAAATGGATAAATTACTTATTGCCTTCTACACTAGGATCCCACAAACCAACATCCAGAGAGACGCATTTATATACATACAGATATGCTTCCGTTGTTACGAAATGGAAGACCATATAACGGCGGAATGTCCAAAAAAAGACCTCACGATATGTTCGGAGTGCGGGATGGAGGAGCACCCCCACCGAGCATGCCAGAGCACGACCAAACAGTAGAGGACCACATCGGACAATGGTGATGTCATGCCGGAAAAGAAAAGACATAATAAAAAGGAAGAAGAAAGAAGAGAGATTGAAGGGACAGATGAACATGACATACGCCTCGGCGACAAAAAATACAGTAAACAACCAAAAGACAGAAACACAACTCAGCATAGACGGAACATTGAATGTCAAGATACTGACCTGTATCTTGCGCTCGTACACATTGCCAATTCCGGAAGCTACGCAAATAACCTAAACGGATTGCTCAAGGACAACGGGTTAAAACCCAGGAACTTTCCCAAGGAGGTTGACTCGTCAGCAGTATTTAAAATGAAGATTAGTGACAAGACAACAAAAGCACTAGTCGAAGAAACAAAACCGCAGGAGGAACATAATGAAGACTCAAATACTGATGAAACTGAGACGGATGAATCCGCCCAGGAGGTTAGAGAAACCAGAAGGAAAGCCCAAAAGAAAAGAAGATCCAGATACATCTCCCATAAGACATCAACCCAACGGCAGTAGTCCCCGATCCTGTAGACATCACTATCGCAAAAGGAAAAGGAAGTAATCATGTGTAGACGGGAACAGAACGAGAGAAAGAAGAAAAAATGATAAACAAAACCTAAAGAGACAAACGGAAACCCCAAAAGGAATACCAAAATGGACAAACGTAAACTGGAAATACTTCAAATTAATACTAACGGTTGGATAGGTAAAAAATGCAAATACGGAGCTGCTACTAGTTTCTTGCTATACTATCGCACCCTTTTCTCTTCCTCTCTCTGTCCTCCTCCTCTTTTCCCTGTTACCCTTTCACCGGTGCCGCAAGGCACAGGGAGTGGGGAAAGGGGGAATAGGAGGAGTCCGGCTCTCTCGCCCCTTCTCCTCACTTCTGGCCCCGACAGGGGCCAGAAGAGAGGAGATGGCGTGGAATAGCTCTGAACGCACTAGCCTTTTACACTCTCTCACACCTTTTCTTCTATTATTAATAATTCGGCATAGATATATTTATAATAAGTGATATTTAAGTTATAATATACTGTATCAATAGTAGCACTTCGTTTATTTTTACATTCGGAAAGTAGAGGAGGGGTACTTTTCGCTATGTAGTTTTCTCATAACTTATTTCTTCTTTTTACTAAGTCTGCATTAGCTACAAACAATTAATTTACTTACATTTGCTTCACTTCCAATTGCAAATATTTTTTTCCCACATAACTGAATAGTTATATACACATTCAGCATTCTTTTAGTAACGTATTGTGGTAGATAATAGAGCAGTCCTTTATTCATAAATACATTATTTATTCCTTCAAAATAGGGTCTAGTTGGAAAAATATGTAATATTATTTTAACTTTTTAAAGAGATACCATATTAATTTCTGCCACTTTATACTACGTTAGATTATCATCTATGAAATTAAAGCTCATTAAAGCCCCTTTTTTCCTGCCAAAATCATAAAAATCTAGGTCGCCGTTTTTAAGATACAGGTTTTTTTTCAGACCCTCCCCCACCATTGAAACCTGATATCATATAAATGGCTATAGAATTACTAAATATTAAATAATCAAACTCAATTCATGACCAAAAGATTCACATATAATTTAGTTATCACTTGAAATCAGTTTTCTTTAGTTCCATTAAAATCTGTTTTAATGGCGGTCTGAAACATATTTTTCATACATGGTCAACTATAAGCTTTGTTCTCAGTTGGATGGGGGATGGGAGGGGGGGGGGGTAGGTGAATAGTTTGGGTATACTGAATGCCCTGGAATTTAGGTCGATCTATATTCGAATGATGCTAAAAAAATATAAACTTTTCTTAGGCGCCCTCTTTTCTTTAGCAAATAGTTAAAATTGCATGGTATAGTTATGCGTTTTGCTCACAAATCAACTTTAAATGTCTACGGAGAATTTCCACGAATGTATAAAATTTTGTATTATCATAATTTTCACTATGTTCTAGTCATGTTGTTTAAACAAAATATATACTACAAAAAGTGCATACAATTTCTAATAGCATGATATAAAAATCAATGGTGTAGATTTGTTTTTGTTCACAAATTAACTTTAAATATCTAAGAAGAATTTTCCACAAATGTATACAATTTTGCATTATCTTAATTTTCAATATGTTCTAGACATGTTGCTAAAAAATTATTATATCATAAAAAAGTGTATAAAATTTGCAATAAAATGATATACAAAACAAAAAATGCGAATTTTGAACGAAAGAATTTGAAAAGTGACTAATGAAAAAATGTGGCATCCCCTAATACATCATCAAAACTTGACCATTATCAGCCTATCCCTTCTCGAGTAAACGTTGGCCGTTATATTAGTACGTTCATATATGACTAATTTATTGGGTTGAGTAATAGGTTCTTGCGGTTTTATCAAATTTATTCATTACTATTAACAATTTCAGAAAAACTTCATTTTTAATTGGTAACAATATGCAATTTATTCAATAATGTATTCTCCGTTGTTATTTACGACTTCTTCCCAACGTTCAACTAGTTTTTCAATGCCTCTGCAATAGAAATCTCTGGATTTTGACTCGAAGAATTCGTCTCACCAGGTTTTTAATTCCACATCAGTATTGAACGAAACGCCGCGCAAGTTGTTGGAGAGCGATCGGAACAGATGAAAATCCGATGGAGCCAAGTCTGGCGAATATGGAGGATGCGGCAGGATTTCCAAATTAAGCGTTTGGATGGTGTCTTTTGTCATAATGGCAATGTGAGGACGAGCATTGTCGTGTTGCTGAAGGACTCCATAACGTCGATGAGGTCGCTTTTCACGAATAGCTTCGGCGAGTGATACATATGTTGAATGTAGAGTTCAGCATTGACAATCTCGTTGTTTGCAAGGAGCTGATAAAGAATGATGCCTTCACAATCCCACCACACACACAACATCGTCTTTTGTGGATGAAGTCCTTGCTTTAATCGCGTTAGTGTTTTTTTTTATTGGGGCTAAGCCATTGTTTTGGATGGTTCATGTTGACATAAACACACCACTTTTCGTCGCGAGTGATGATGCGGTGAAGAAATATGTTCTTATATCCACGAATGGCCTTGTGACGAGCAAAGCAAACCTGCAGCAATCGTGGAGCGTTGAAGTTTGTTGCTTTCGCTCAAATCGTGCGGAACCCATGTACCGAGTTTCTGAACTTTCACCATCGAATGAAGGTGATTCACTACATTTTTCTGATCACACGCAAATTGTACAGCCAATTATCTAGTCGATTGACGAGGATTTTCATCAAGAAGGTCGTTCAATGGATCCTCATCAACGTAATGAGGCGACCAGAACGTTCTTCATCATTAAGATTGAAATGACCGTTTTTGAAACGTGAAACCCACCATTGAGCTGTCCTTTCTGATAAAGGATTTTCTCTGTACACAACACAAATATTGCGACGAGCTTTGGCTGCGTTTGCATTGTTCCCGTCTCGATTGAAAGTGAATAACAACAAGTGTCGAAAATGCGCCTTTCTTTCAACTTGACATTTCATTTTGAGGGTACAGAACAAAAATTAAATTAACACAACATTTAAATAAACCGCAATGACTTATTATTCAACTTCAAGACGTAGCCTAAGCAAAAGCCTAATAGTCTGCGCTGTTAAGAGACGTAGCCTATCTTCGAACAGGTTGGAATTCCTCTCTGGAATACACACCTCTACATTTTTAGGGGTATTTAATGCAATTGCATGGTGCAGGTGAGCTAATACTTAGAATGGGGGCTAAGTTTATAGTGTGCATGCTGCACGTTGCACGTTGAAAAAACTTAATAACTGCATGGTGCTTAGCCATCGACAATAACAACTAAAAATCGTTTTTGACAACCTTCGTCAATTTGGTGGACTATAACTCTCGAAAGAGATGATTGTGAATTCAATTTTATTTTTAATGAAAATATTTAATCTTTTAAGTACTCAGAGTCAGGTTCTTTATATCATTTATTTCTTGCTGAACTTTTAATACTGTCAAGTAAACGTTCGCATGTAGGAGCAGATATTCCTAATTGTAAACAAAACTTCCTATTTTTGTGTACAGTGCTTTATGTGTGACCCGCAGAATTGCGAATTTTCCGTTACCGCTTAAAACTTCTTTTGACGTTCAATTTAAATCGTTTTCCCTTGGTCTTGTCTATTTGGCAGTCTTTCATTCCTCGCTGCTTCTTGCACGATGTTTCTCATGTAGTCCATAAAGAGCTTCATTGCGTTGTACTTGGTCAATGTCTTGATCCTAGCCCTCTGCCAAAATGGGATGATAGATTCAACTGTTTCATATGTAAGGTCTTGAATCTTGAGCCTTCCTGCCTTTTCAGGTAAATTGGAAGAGTAAAGAAATACTGCAACGCTTGTCTGTGGAGAGAAGTTGGGAACCACTGATAAAAGCTGAAAGATATCCAAAAGGAAAGTTTCAGTGAAAGATCTGATAGGTAGCCCAGTTGACACGTGCTTGCAAATAGTACGTGGAGGCACTGAGATATCAACTGTGCGCGTACCGGGCTCCTTCAGCTCCTTGCTTAATGCCATTGTGAAGTATAACTCACAGCAGGTTTTCTAGATTCTGTTACCTATTTCCTGAAAAATGATCGATAGCACTGAAGAAAAAGAATTTTTGGCATTTATACTGGCACTTGTTTTTTTCAAATTTGGGAATGCTGAATCCAAATCTGAAGGCAGATTTTCTCTACAAGCTACATATACTTTGCAATTAAGCTATTTCATATTTTTTTTGTGAAATATTTGATAATATCCTGTTCTATTAGAGCAAATTATTGTTATACTATGTTAAAATTAGGTTTGAAACAACCGTTTGGGCAAATAATCTGTTTTTTTCTTTACAACAATGTGTATATTCATCATATTGAGTATTGAATTCGAAATAATGGCAAAAGAAATCAAAGATGCAACATAACAAGAGGACAAAGTCCCTCCAATGACCTGCGGCATTTTGTGATAAGATGATAAATGGTTATTGCATTGATGGTTTCCCATGGTTCAAATCCCTTACAAGTGCCTTTGAATGCTAAATGGCTAAATGAGGCTTCTGCCACTAGATGGCGCTATGGGGGCTCTTGAAGGTCGTTCCTAATTACGGGGAAACCTTGAAGGTAATCGTGAGGACAACCCAAGAGCCTCGGAAGGGGGACGCTGGTTGCCAGTAATGGTGATGGATTACCGAGTTATCACGTAATCTTTTGGCAAGGATTCCAGTTGATACAGATCCTCCAGTTGGTTTGCGTTGCCCTTCCTTATTTCCCACGAGAGTGATTTGTTGATTGCTATTGGGTGCCCTAAGCCGAGGGGCGGTCTTATTCTAGCGACGGGGCCAAGTAGCCCGGAGGATGGGGATAGACCACACCAGGGTAGAACACTGGTCTTTCGGGAGTTATGTAATCGCGAGGAATTGCGATTAACGAGAAGAATGAATGCGCAACGATTGTTTTCCCCATTAATAAGGCCTTGAAGCAGGAAGATGGAGGAACGTCAGGATTTTAAAGTCACCAAAGCAAAAATAGAATTATTATTGAACTAGATCTTATTGCACTTTACAAAAGTTCTCTAATTAAGTTTTAAGTTCTAAGTTATGACATAAATTAAGTTCGAGCTCAAGTGCGAGCAAAGTATAAAAGAGGCCGGATGGATAGAGCCTTTAAGAGTTACACCTTAATGTCTGCGTTATGTACACGACTATATACAAAGATGAATTACGCAAAATCCAAGAGATCGAACTGAACGATCTATAACGCGATATATTACTATATAAAAATAATAGTACTCTTCTTTGTTCTGGCTTCACACAGTTATATATTCAATTTAAGCCACACCCTAAAGGTTTTCAGTCCAACTAAACCACACCTCCCTCTTATGTGCCGGCCTGTCGATTGGTCGGTATTAACATAACTAGACTCTTCATTGGCTACTGCCGAACATATCGCTAAGAGAGGCACTCCGACTATTGGGTATAATTCTCTGTGGGCGGTGGCATGTTGCCATTGAGACAGCTTCCTAATCTCCCTTCTACATTTACTTAATCTTGATAACTATCCGGTTTATTTTGGTTTCTATTTTGATTATAATATTTGCCTAAGATTGCCTCGACCAACTCTAACAGAGATAATTGTGGTCCGTTTACTATCGTGTGACATTCTCGTAAACGACGCTAATTTTACTTCTCTCTCTCTCTCTCTCTCTCTGTACTTTATGTGTGTGGTGACTCTCGTGTGTGTCCTATTTTGGACGTATACACCGGTCGCTACAGCACCACCCAGCGCCAAATCCGATGGCAGATTTGAAATCCCCAGGGTGAATAACAGTATGTTCCATGGTCATATGGGCTATTTCATGCCTCTAAATAGGTCCATTTGAACTTTACTCCTTTTAAACAAAGCGACGCCTTGACTTGGCACTTCGCCGCAGGTAAAATATGTATTAATACTACTAAAGCGATCCTTTATGCGTGAGGTGATTCAGAAAGACCGATTCAATAAAAAATCAATTTAATTGTTCGTATTATGGCACGAATTTACACGTGTACCTCTTACGTTTGAAGACATTTTTTGCATCATCTTGTTTTATATTACAGCAGTAGTTCTCCATCATATGTTTGTGCCATTGCCCTTGATAGCGCTCTTCTATCGTCATGAGGTCTTGGTGTAAGCGCTCTCCCTGTCCATCACTTACAGCTTCAAGATTCTCGGGGAAATGAAGTCTTACACTCATGTTGCATTCAAGACCACGAAAATCTAACATCATTCTAGCAAACAAATCCTCATAATTATCAGACCGGACAGCAAAGTTTTGGCATCTTCCAGTTTCACAGATGGGTCATTCCTTCGGGGGCCAATTTTGAGCAAATGTAATGTTAAAGGCTCTAGGGGGTCTGGGGTATTAGAGCTGAGTCAGTGAATGCTAATGATATGGAATGAGTAAAAATAGTTTTTATTAATATTGGATAGTATGGGATTTAGACTAAGGCATGGAAGGAAAAGGAAAGAGAGAGAGAGAGATAAAGAAAGAGTAACAAGGAGTTACAAGGAAAGAAAGTACCCTAGGAGACCTTACTGTCCAATCGAGCGAGCACATGGCTGCTCAATTGTTTTGCGTCCCTAAACGGCCACTTTTCAAGACTTTGTCTAGTCTTGACTTGAACTGGTCAACAGATTCACTGTTGACAACTTCCACTGGAAGTGAGTTCCACTTACCGCAGATACTGTAGGTGAAAAAACTTCCACACAGATTGCGGTTGTAACGCTTCAGTTCAAATTTGAAGCCGTGATTGCGCGTTCTGTTCTCACTCAGTGTGAAAATATCCCGGTAGTTAACATTGTCGAACCCTCGAAGTATTTTGAAAACTTCGATGAGCTGACCACATAGTCTACGGGTTTCCAGCGAGAACAGATCTAATTTCCTTAGTCTATCCTCATAACTTTTATGTCGGATAGAGGGAATCAGTTTGGTTGCCCTAGCTTGTACGCGTTTCAACCTTGCGATGTCCCTTCGAAACGAAGGACTCCAAAATTGTACAACATACTCCAGGTGCGGCCGAACGAGGGAGTTGTACAGACAAAGTACTATCTCCTTGTTACGGTATCCAAACTGGCGCTTTATGTAGCTTAACATCCTTTGGGCTTTCTTCTCTGCCTCGATGCACTGTTTCTAGAACGTGAGGTCGCTAGTTATAGTAACACCCAAGTCCTTCTCAGTGTCACTCGATTCAAGAGCAGTGCCCTTAAGGAAGTACTGAGATTTGGGGTTTCGGTGGCCGATATGCATTACTTTGCATTTGTTCACGTTGAAAGGCATTTGCCACGTGTCCGACCACTCCCTAATCCTTTGAAGGTCCTCTTGGAGGCGGACAGTGTTCCCCTCATTTGCCACATTGATACCAAGCTTGGTGTCGTCGGCAAATTTGGAGATTTTGGCAACCATGTCTCTGTCCATGTCGTTGACATAGATAATAAACAGTAGTGGTCCCAGGACGGAACCTTGAGGGACACCGCTAGATACTGGCGCCCATTCAGAGGCTCGTCCATTCACCACTACTCGTTGCCGTTAGCCAGCTCTTTATCCAACCTGCTACGTTGCCGTCTATGCCCTGTGCACGCACTTTCCGGAGAAGGTGGCGGTGTGGTACCTTATCAAAGTCCTTTTGGAAGTCAAGGTACACAACATCCACCGCTTTATCCCGATCATACTCACTGAACACGAAGTGGAAGAATTCCACAAGGTTCGTCAGGCATGACCGTTGCCTTCGGAAGCCGTGCTGGGAACTCTTCAGTAGCAGGTTTGACTCTAAATGAGAGGTTATCTTGTCCACTATCATGCTTTCCATGAGTTTACCGACTATCGAAGTCAAACTGATGGGTCAGTAGTTTGAGGAATGGCTGGGGTCTCCTTTCTTGAAGACCGGAGTCACCTCTGCCTCACACCAGTCGCTAGGAACACATCCGGTTCGGATTGACATGTTAAAGATAGCGCACAGATGTCGTGATACTTCATCGCACACTTCCTTCAACACCTTGGATAGAAACCCGTCCGGTCCGGGGGGACTTATTCGTCTTTAGGTTAGCGATCTTTTTCTTTATTTCTCCTTCGGTGAAGTCCAGTACCTCCAGCTTTTTTCCCGAGTAGGAATCCGTGGGCTGGGGGATGGGACCACACTCTTTAGTAAACACTGAAGAGAAGTAGTCATTGAGCAGGTTAGCATTTTCTGCTAGAAGCTAACTTGATTTAGAACACTGAGCCCCTTCAAAATAATAACGGTTTGAATTCTACATAGACCTAAAATATCTTTTTTCTTGATGCAAATATCTTTGGATGTCTTTTTTAGTCTTATTTGGTAAGTCGAGGACGGAATAAATAAAGAAGATTTTTGTTCACAAAGTTATTATTGTGCGGATTTGGATGCATAAACAAAATGCAATATGTAATATACAAAAACAAGGTCCCAACTTAGATATTATTATTAGATTTCTTTTTTGGAATATTTTCTCCACAAAAAATGATTAGAATTTTTTTGCCAGTTTTTCTTACCTTAGTTTCTTCGACCTTTTCGAAATCTTCGTTGGAGTCCCAAGCCACAATCCTGCGATCTTTTTCCCCTCCCGATAATATCGTTCCTTCCGCTAGTTGTTGTAAAGAAGAAACTGGTCCATTATGAGCCTGGAGAAGAAAAGAACACACAAACCAACTATATATATATATATATATATATATATATATATATATATATATATATATATATATTATATGGGAAAGAAAATGCACGCCTGAGCTTTGAGGGGTTATTCTGAGCTTTCAAACCCAAGCTAGGGTCCTTCTTCAGAGAAGTGAGCAGAGCGGAGTCCAAACTAAGAATCCTTTAGGTCAATGATTAATGATGGTGTAAGTTAGAAATGTCTATGTATAGATAGGAGAAGAAAGTTTGAAGGTGTGTATATAAGTATAAGAAGTGTGTACCAGCTTAACTGGCTTACTCTGTTTTTTTTTCTGGTCAGATAACAGTTATCTTGGCTGTCTTGTGTGATAAAAGCTTTCAAGCCTTTGGTTCTAATTTTTACCGAAGACTCACCGCTTTTTCCTTTGTTTGTCCACTACGGATCTTTTTATTATAGTTATTTATTTAATTTTTTGTCCACTACGGATTTTTTTCAAATTAAAACCATTTGTACATTATTTCAATGTACTTTTGGAGTTGGTTTCGGTAAACGTTAGTATATTGCTGTAGCATCTCCTTGAGCCAGGATCTGGCTGCTTTCAAATGCGTATTTGAAGGTCAGCTCGTGGTTAACATCAGGTAGTCTTATTTGTTTGTCATCTCGGGATCCATGTTATTTTTAATCCTTTGCCATATTTTTTTCGCTCGATTATGGAGTGTTATATTGATGAGGTCTAAATGGGTAACTTGATGTAGTAGGCGTGTGGGTATGCGGTCATTCAGTGTAACACTAGCAATAAATATTAGTGCTCTATTGCTAATCGCCTGAAGTTTCCTCAGGGCGCATCTACTGAGGGTATGAAGCGGTATGGTCGGGTAAAGAAGGACTGCTCTTGCCAGTGTGGTATATAATTTGCGTTTATTTGCAGGTGAGAGTTGTTTGAACATATAAAGCGAACTGAGTGCTCTCCGGCCTGCCTCCGCTCTTTCCCTGCAGTGTGAAACGTATCCAGTTGACATGATCTTTAGTCCAATGACTTTGCCGTCCTGCGTATAGGGGTAGTTTTTGCCGTTTGTACGGATGTTCGATGTTTTTCGGCGTCCTATCGGAATCACTCTAAATTTGGCTTTGTTGGTTCTGATTTTATTTCTTCTCTCGTAATTGTTAAGTGTGCTTCTCTCTGCTCCCGTTCTATTGGCAACGTCCCTTGGGTTCGGATAGTCGCTTGTCACGATCTGTGTGATATCGTCGGCCAGTTGGATATTCTGTGCAAAGTCATAATCGGGATAAGGGAGGGCATTGGTAGAGATGACGCAAAGAGTGGGACTAAGGCAGCGCCTTTGGGGCACTCCGGTGCCTAGCCTTGAAGAGTTTCCCTTCATAGCGATTAATAGTTATTTTATCTTTCCGTTCGTCCAGATAGTTATATAGGATTCTGCTGAAATTGTCCTGCAGGCCGAAGCCAGCGACTTTCGACTTGAGGCCCGGGATCCAGACTTTATCGAAGGCAGATGCCACGTTTCTCAGAACCACGTCGATCATATGGTTCCTTGCTTTAGCAAAGGCAATCCTCTCTGTGATAAGAGCCAGGGCCGTTTCCTTGCCTAATTTTCTGCGGAAGCCATGCTGTTGCATGTTATATAAGTTGTTTGTTTTTAGATGGTTTCTTAATCTGTTATTTAACAGTTTTTTCGAGAGTCTTGCCTATGAATTCGAGCAAGGATATCGGTCGATAGCTATTTAGCTCGGTTTTGGCTTCTCGGGTTTCGGAATGAATATCATATTTGCAGTCTTAAATGCTTTTTGGAAATATCCTGTATTGAGACAGGCGTTGAAAATATTAAGTGTTTCCTTGTTGATGTTTGGTGGAGCCTTTCGTAGGTGCATTTTCGCGATACCTGAGATGCCTGGTGTTTTTTGTTTAAGTGACTTCAAGGCTTGCTGGTATTCTTCTTGACTGAACGGTGCACCTTCTGCAAGATTCTGCCTTAAGCCGTCAACTTGAGGGGACGGCACCATCGTTTCTGGTCTTGCTTTAAGATTTTCGACAACCTCTGCTTCGTAGTCTGCATCGATATCTCTATTTTCATCTTGACCTATGTCAAATTTCATCTGACAGTGCGACCTAAAATGCCTTTCTATCTCCTTTGTATTTGTGATCTCCCTGCCTTCCATTTTGATCTTGATTCTTTGCTTAGGAGGAGTTCCTCTAAGTCTCCATATCTGGCTCCAAAATCTGCTGGGGTTTCCCTTAGTGTCTATCCTGGTTATAATATTATTCCATGTTTCATTGTTCTTTTCAGTGATTAGTTGTTTTATGAGGTTCCTCAGTCTATTAAGTTTGATGTTACGATGGTACGAGTTCCCAAGTTGATTAATCTCCACGATTAGATTTTCTAGGTTAGTCATCTCTTCTTGGATATTTGCATCCCATCTCGGAGCGGGAAGAGTTTTGTGTTGGGTCCACGGTATCGTTTGGCGATCTGCTTATATTATCCTATCAGTTATATATCTGACTCTTTCTTCAATCTCGCAGGTTGTATAGCCGGCAGTTGTCTGGGACTGTATGTCCTCCAGTTGTCTTCTGTATTGGTCCCAGTTAGCCTTTCTGAGACATTTGCGCCGAGGGATCTCCACTTGTATTGGAGAAGTTGAGTAAGTTGTGATCATGTTCTGATAATCCGATGGAATGTATGATACCGGTATTGTGACGTGGTTAAGGGTGAATGTGGAATTTGTTAGGACTATATCGGGCGTTGTTGCAGATCTCTCTATTAAGAACGTTGGGAAGTCTGAGCCCGATCTTTGTAATATATTCCTATCCATTAGTAGACTTAGCGTTCTGCCCGCCCCGTTGAACGCTGTGCTGTACCCCGTTTCTCTGCATCTTGAATTGAGATCGCCAATCATGATGACGGATGAATTCCTACGGAATAGGCACAAGAATGATGGGACAGGGAGATATGGGTGTCCTGGGAGTTGGTATCCAACAGTTACTATTAGGTCGTCATAATTCATTTTGACTTTCACAGCGAGATATTACTCTTCTAGGTCGTTCACTTCTTGAAAAGGTATTCCTGTCTTCATTGCTAAGACCACCCAGACGCATCTACCATTTGAGTAATTGGTCGTTATTACTTCGTAATTGTAGATTTTAATATGGTCATTATTAGGGTTAATTCCATGTTCAGTAATTAGGACTATATCAGGATCGACTTTTTTTATAATCTCATTATAGATATGTCGTTTGTTGTGCCAGCCGTTAACGTTTATTGTAAATATTTTTAGCTTTTTTATGTAGTGGTTTCTGTATTCTATAACTATTTCTTACGGGGTGGTTTCTGGCTGCTTTTCTGTTCGCGTGCTGGAGATCTCACTTTGCCGGTTCTCTTTTTTTTGTAGGAGTCTTGGGTGATGTTGAGGCACGATTCTGGTCTGATTTCAATTTGTCCGGCAGTTAGTGCTTCGTAGACCTCTTCTTCTGTGTAGTCTGCATCATAGTCCCATTTATACTTTCCGTACATTACTCCTTTCATAATTTTCACTGAGTTTATGGGTTTGGGAAGTGGGTTGGTTGAGGGGCCAAAAAGTCTCAAGTTGAGAGCCAGGCTTGAGCTGTGCATTATTGTAGCTGGTTCCATTTCGTCCTGTTCGTGGTCGTCGTCCATTCAGGTAGGTGCCTGAATCGATTCATCTGAGACTGGAGGAAATGCTACAGAAGAGCTATTATCAGGTTCCACAGCTGCTTTTTTGTTTAACCTAGGGTCCCTTGAGGTTGCTCTAGATCTGTTCTCCATTGTGGTCATACTTTTGATCTGTGCCTGAAAGAGTTCGGCGGACGGGGGATTATCCGGGAACCACATTGGGTTCATCCCGTTGTTCACTAACATACGATTCGCGTCTGTTTCATAGCTCCCTGGGCTTATCATGTTCGCGAAGTGTGCATGGAGGATGACCATAATCAGGTCCGTTCTTATTCCGGGTTCTAATTGTAGCAATGTCTTCTCTTGGCTCGATGCTTTTGTCGCTTGGGCGTAAGTGATGTTGGCCTTTTTGTTTTTCTCTTCCAACTATTGTCTCCTTTTTTTCGCGATGTGTGACTTTTTCATTGGGCTGGACATAGACAGGGTACGATGAGGGTTACCGAAGTTCAGGCATTTCTTTCAGGTGCTACTGCATTCATTCCAGATACGTTTTTCGCTAGCGCATTCAGAACATTTCTTGACTTGGAATGTGCCATCTTTTGTTGCGTGCAATTCTAATGCGTAGCAGGTAAAACACACCTGTAAGGGTATGAATGATTCACCTTTGATGCATGATGACGATATTTTTTAGTTAAATAGTAAGATTACTTGTTCCGTTGCTTTATGTGCCATTTCTGTAGTTTAGAATGCAACTTTAAAGACATGGGTGTATTATTCACCCTCTCGATTTTTAAATTTGTAGACTTCGTCCATTTTCGCCCAGCTTTGCATGTCTTCAATTTCTTGTTTAAGTTCATTGGCAGTATGGAAGCCTACATAAAGGTTGATCCGGCGGCAAATGATAGATCTCTGAGCTGTTATTTTGGAAGGTGTTTTGGGGATGAGCCCAATTTTCTCAAATTCCTGTCTTCCTTTTGTGCTTAGCATGTTATCCCCGTCCTTGTTTGTGTCACAAATGGTTAGGTATCCGTTAGGTTGTTCCTTCACTCTGCATAGCGCAATTCCAAGTTTGGCGAAGGCTGTCTCGAATATCTGTTCTCTTGGCGGTTTCCTTTCTCCCTCTTTGGTCACAAGTGGGACATGTCTACTCACCCTAGGGTCGTCCATGACGACCCAAAGGTCGAAGATCGGTCAAGTTTCTCCTATGAGCCCTTATCGCGGGGGCGTGTGCCTAAAGTTAATCTCGGGTCCACCTTCGATTGCTCTACCTATTCTGTTGTCTAACAGGGCCCACCAACCAGTTCTGACCACTTCACCCCAGAACGAGGTCCCCCTCCTCGTGCCCTCTGCAGGGCTTCCTTCAGAGGTTCGGAAACGCACAGTCACTGGTGGTATCTAAAGGCCTTAACTAGCAGTGAGATGAATTAGGCCCCGGGTGTGCTGCTGCAGAGTAGAGCTGGATTCAGGTTAGCGCGCGCGCGACCTTCTTCTCTTAATTCCGCGCGTACAGCAAGACGCAATGAGAAAATCCGAAGATAGCTGAATCTTTTCCTTCTTTTACGTAGGGCAGGTGATTACTCGAAGTTTCCAAGAAATCTGCTTTAGGTTGGGAAAAGGCACCTGTATTAGCAGCCGTGCTGCGGCTGGTAAAGTAGCACCAAGTTGGCCATCTTGGCAAATTGTAAAGGTGTTAAAGGTAAGGTAAAGGGAAGGGGTTTATGGTCTCGATAATATTATAATTTGGACAAAGTGAACAGTTTGAGATTAATATGAGCAATTATGAGACTGAAATATATAAATTAAAAAAATTTAAAAAATATTTAAAAACTCTGTTACTTGAGACTGTTGTAATAAATCAGTAAAGAAATCTTCCTTGTTATTTGACACTTTGGTAGCAGCTTGAGATGTGGAAGTGACTATTGATGCAAGTTTTGTTGGAGAACCATGCTTCAAGGAGCTCCCTGCCTCTCTTGTTGGTAGATCGTCCGAGAACCATGGTTTCTTCCCAATTCATGTGATGTCGTTGGTTTCTCTCGTGTGTGGCGATCTCCGGACGGCTCTCTGGTATTCCTGTATCCTTGTCCGTAGCAGTTTCCCCGTTTGTCCGATGTACATTTCCAGGCACTCGTGACATTCAATCCCGTACACGACCCTGGTTTGTTCTCCTTTGCTTCGTTTGTTTTTCACTTTCGTTAGTTGTTGGCGTATGGTATCCGTTGGTTTGTGCGCTACATCGATGTTGTATGGACGTAGGAGTCTGGCCGCTATTTCTGATGTCTTTTGTATGTATGATAGTGTGACCCTCTCGCGTTCTGTTATATCGTCGTGATGAGAAGGGTTGAAGCGCGCCTAACTATTTCCATGAAAAACACTGAGTGACGACTAGCTCAATTCTTTTCTTGACGAGAATGTAGTCGATTCCCTCTCCACTAACGAAGACGTTACAGCTAACGTACTGGACGGTGGTTTCAGACACAATCTGCATGTGAACTCTGAAGTGTCAAATATATACTCCGAAATTATCTAGACGGGAAGAGAGATTCATCGCAAACAGACTTCTTAATTGCCTTGGGTCGCGATAAGGGCCCATAGCGAGAAGTTACGATGCCGCCTTTAATGGTCTTTCCATTGTTCTAATTTTCTCAGTATATAAGGCAGACGAATTTAGAGCAGTCAACGGTGAACTGGGAATGTAAAGGAGGGGGAGGGGGTCATTTTCTTTCTCATTCTTCCACACCTACTGCAACCCACATCAGATAGTCAAGGATAGCAGGATATATGAGTCAAAGGTCAGCACTAGCAGTGATGCACATATACTTGGGTCATCTGAGGAACGGTTTTGTTTCAAGACTAATCGCCTTTTTTGTGGTAGTCCAGTCAAATTTGGGAGGAAGCGGAAAACGCAGGATGTCGTTTAAGTAAAGAAAATTAAATTGAAGAACACGCTGTTAGCCATATGCCGTGAACAAGCAGGTGTTTGGTCATATGCTGTGAAGGAACGGATTCTGCATGTGAATGAATCGCATACAGCAGATACAGTTTACAACCATACATGCAGTATTAACTTTCTCACAAATAAACATACCAAAATCTCATATGACGAAGACCAAAAAATCCTAAGGGCCAAAGTTTGGACGGACTCTGGTCGATTAGAAGACAGCAGCATTCTTGCAAGTGGTAAAAAATATCTTGAGCAAAATGATGATGAGCAGATAACCATCAATGATCTCATTGACCTCATGACAGAGAAACTTGCAGACACTAACTACGAAGCATACAGCTACATCCACACGAAGGCGAGGTTGTGTGAACACTTTGGTGACAGGCTAATCCAAACTGAGATCAACGGCAAGCTAAACATGGTCACCTTCAAGACAACAACCAGGGTAGTGTTTCAGTAATATTACAAAAAGCAGAGCAGCATCAGGAAAGAGACACGACTGAAGAGAAAAACAAACTTGTACAGCCCGCTGGTAAACTCATCAAGGAAGAAAATAGGCCATTATTATTATTATTATTATTACACAAGATGAGACAGATAGAACGGGAAGAGTGCAAGCACTATAGATTGACATTAACAATTTCCGCACACCTCGTACACCTGCAACGTGGAAGAGGGAACGATGGTAAGAAGAAAAGGAAGTGGGATAGAAGAGCAATCTGGGAAAGATAGGTAAAGAAAAACCTCAATGCTTCCAGTAATCTATGGATTCAGTTAAATTAAATTGAGTAATAAAATTAAATAAAAAGTTGAAAAACAGTAAATATCAACATTCAAACAAAACAAGATATACTGTATATAGAATATTCAAACAAGAATAAAACATAACAAATAAAAAAATAACCGGATAATGGCTCATGATGAACACAAGATCTTATTAGCTTTCTTTTTGAAGGCATCTACACTATTCGATGCACAAGTCTCTTCGTCCAAGGAATTCCAAAGATGGACAACACTTGGCAGAAAGAAACGCTGAAACTGGCTAGTACGGCATCTGATAGACTGAAAACAAAGAGGATGTCGGGCCAAAGCCTGACGAGTGTTTCTCCTTGCTACAAGCCGATTTGGCAAGGAAATATACAGCAAGTGATGCGGATTGGATTGTATCTTATAGATCATGCACACATTGCTGATCTTCTGGCGATGTGCAAGGTTCTATTGGACATTACCGCCACAAAGAAAGCTGTCAGTATAAGAGACTCTGTCAATAAGATGCAAGTGTGAGGTAGCAGCAGATGACCAGACACGGGAACAATATTCCAAAGCTGGAAGAATAAAGCTTCGGAAGCAAGTGGCGGACACGGAAGCATCATTGAAGGTGGTATAGGCATTGCTTATGATTCCCAATTTCTGCGAAGTATTAGTCACAAGAGATTTGATGTGACACTCAAAAGTTAATTTGGAATCAGATTTAACGCCCAAAATGTCAAGTTCGTCCACATCGTTCAATGCTAAACCATCAACATGGAGAGGTTCATGTTGAGGAAAAGGGCTACGAGATCGTGAGATACACATACATTTATATTCAGCGATGTTAAGCTTCATGTTCCTTGTATGGCACCATATAGAAATGCATCGAAGATCTTCATTGAGAGAATTAGATGCGATGCTGCGAGAGTGAGGGGAGTCAATAGTCGCGAGGAGAGTTACATCGTCTGAATAACCATACATAATATTTTTGTGATGCTAAAGAGGTCAGTAATGTAAATATTGAGGAGCAGAGGTCCGAGAACACTGCCCTGCGGAACGCTCGAGTGGACAGGATGCCAGTCCCTGAAGTTGGCATCAACACAAACCCTGTGGCTGCCACCCACCACGAATTGCTCAAAAATAGATAAAATACGTCCACCAACAGCAATATCTCTTAAATTCTTTAGCAAGCCATTATGATTTACTCTATCAAAGGCAGCTGGGAGATCGAGTTAAACTATATGGGACTCATGCCCCTGGTCCAGTGCTAACGGAAGTGCATCCGTTGTACCAAGCTTTTTTCGACAAGAAAATTAATTACAAGGGAGAACACCTGATCTCTCAAGAAAGCGGAAAATGCGAGCTGCAACGAGGTGGCCAAAAGCTTTAGAAAGTATTGGTGTAATAGAGATTGGACGATAATTGGAGGGATCAGGGAAAGGAGCTCCCTTAGGAATAGGCGTAATGTGAGCCACCCTCCAGCACTCGGGGAACGATCCAGATCGCATGAGGCATCTAAATACTGCACTCAGTTTTTTGCGATTACAGCAGAACTTTCCTTGAAAAACAAAGGAAACATCTTAAGGGGATCTGTACCCCAATATGAATCAAGAGCATTGAGTAGCTTCTCCACTTCTTTGGATCGAAATGTAATTTTATTAAGAGTAGGCATAATGGCCATTTCTTGATTGAAAATTATTTGCTCTCTACTAAGTTTAGAGTCAAAGTGCTTCATTTGGACTCGTGAAAAGTTGACCGTTCTCAGAGAACAGTGGGGGAAGTGATGAGCTGCAGCCAAAGACTACTGATTTAAGGGTGGACGGGCAGGAGAGGAATCTACTGGCATGGGGCTGCCATGTTTAGACGGGCGTTCCCTTAGAATAAGTCAAAGACCTTCCCACCTTCCCTGCTAGCGCATGGCGACTAGGATAACTGCCATTACCCAGCCTTATAATCTGATCACCAGCAGGAGCTGCGTTGCTGAGACCACGGTCATGATGGGCAGCTTCACCATGGGAGGATGAAAGGAAGCAGAGGGAAAGAACTGAAAAATGAGAAGAACTGGCGAAATAAAGATTGACACATCCAATGAAGTCTACTCATGAGGTGATGACCTGCAATCACAAGAGGTTGACATTAAATACTTACCAGATACTCTGGTGGTACTGCTTGAAGGACTGTTTCTGGGAAAGAAAGATGGCCTTAAAGTTGCTTAAATGGTCCAAGCCATAATACAGGCAACTAGACCCAGAGTCTTACTAGCACCACTGCAGCTTTGGCTGGGTGTGCAGCTATATCATTACTTTGCATCACGTTTTCTCATTGACTACCTTCAGCATCATGGGCTCTGCTGTTCATATGAAGAGGTGCAGTGGTTTGAACGAAATGCTGCTCACCTACATGGAACATACATCCCTAACCTAACAACGAAATTTGTACAGTACGCAGCTGACAATGGAAATCACAACCTTCGTACACTGAATGGTCATGGCAAGTTCCATGGTACGTAGATGATTACCACCATCACCCCTAGATCCAGATCAGTCTGGCCAATAGCCAGGGGTAAAGTGACATCTTATGATGTCACAATGGTTGGGAGGGTGCAGACCCTGGCAAGGCGGCTATCAAGTTTCTACCCATGATAGACATGAACTCGAGTGACAGCATATGCATATACTTGACCCTAATGTTTGTCAGTCAATATGCACGACGCCACGAACCATAATCCCAGTAATTGCCTTTGATCAACCCCTCTGGTGGAAGGCCCTAATGATCATCAACTGAGAGGGGCCTACGGGGAGCGATCTGAAAGGGATTTTCATACGCTTGGGCGGTTTCTCCACATATATGACTTTCCTTTTCCACAATGATGGGAAACAGTATGTTTTGGATGGCGGGACACTTCTTCCATCGAATTCCATGGTCTCGTGGATTTACATACAGAAACATAGGACACCAGCACAATTATTATGTAACAATGAAGTACAGAAATGCTATAGTCGTGTTTGATGCTCATAAGAGTACTAACACAAAGGACATGACACACCAGAGTTGGTCTAAAGTCTAAAGGGAATGCTGGTACTACTGTGACATTTACAGCTGACATGACTCTTACAATGAAGAAGGAATCATTTCTTGGCAACAAACAGAATAAACAGCAATTCATTTTTATGCTCAGTGAAGAGCTTTGAGAGAAGAACTGTGAGACACACCACCCCTCAGGGGATGCTGATATTCTGATTGTACAGAAGGCCGTGCAGTTAGTTGGTGATGACACACCTCCTTGTTATCCTCTGCTACCATGCAAGCGCAGAATTCCATGACCTCTTCTTTTGTCCCGAACCAAAGAAGAACACGAAGAATCCTCGTATCTGGAACATCTGGAAAGGGGGCTTCTCTCAAAAGGTTAAAAGAAAATAATACATTCTATGAGCAGGCCAAGGTCTTTGATACATATTCAGCTTCCATATGCAGAAGCAGAAAAAAGCACTGGTGATAATCTACAACAAAAAGTTAACTTCCACCCTGTATACACACCAGTATCAGCGATACTGGGACATGGTAACTTCGAGTTCCTCTTACGTGCAACCACAGGCATTACCACCTGCCTCAGAAGCAGCAAAGTACCACAGCCTGCGCGTGTATCTGCAAGTCTAAGAATGTAAAGGATGGACAGATGAACTTCTTCCGACAGATTGGGATTGGCAGAAGTGTGGCGAGGGTTTTGTGCCAATTCAGACATCATTATCTCCAGCTCCTGAAAAAGTGTTACGTGTCATTAGATGCAACTGCCAGTCTGACTGTCACACCATACGATGCACATGCAAGAAGCACAACATTAAGTGCAGTCCAGCTTGTGGAAACTGAAGTGGATCTGGCTGTAAAAACACTACATGTGACAATGACGAGGATCATGACGACATTGTCGAATTAGAACTTTAATATGCTTTATTTTTCTCAAACTGTTCAGTAAAATACATTCTTAATTGGAATCTACTTTCTAATGTGATCTTTTATTTTAATTTGAAAACCTTCATCAGGCAGGTGTGATTTCCCAAGTGGAATTGTGAATTTTGTCTTCTTTCATGGAAATACATAATTATTATATTATATCATCAGAGACTTGATTCAATAAAACTTCAATATAAGTAAATGTAAAAATATAATAGGTATCGCCAGGGATACATATATTCTTATATGAACAAAGTTTCTCAAATGAAAATATTTTTTTAAGGCAAAATATTGAACTTTGGGGACAAAAATGCTAGAATTTTTATTTTGGCCTCAATACATTTCACTTTTTCACAAATAATTTTGTTTATACATATACTAACCACAACTAGAAACAATTAGAATGCTCAAAAACATTTAGAACTTGAAATATTAATATTGAAATTATTCACATTTTCGCTTCAAGCCGGTTTGCGGCCATATTTGATTGCTATGATTTTAGGACTTTCAACCCAAAGGATTCCTTAGGACTTGTTTTTTCTGTCATTGAGGAGATATCAAGGATCCAAAATCTGTTGAGTTTTCTAGTGTTGCAATTTGTGTGAGGTTGACCAAGTATTTCTGCTAAAATGACTGTACTATAAGGAAAGATGACGCAAGTGATTATGAATAATATGATAAAGTCACAAAAGTTTCGTTAAATATATAAATCTATGAGAGGGCTTAATAACTTGGGCTAAGAGTATAATATATCAGTGTTTCTCAATCTTTTGGGGACTAGCGCTCCCTTTGTACACAAATCTTTTTGTCATTTCCCCATTTGTCAAATTAAATTTCGCATAGTATAATAAATTTATTTTTCATAGCTAGATATCATTTAGGATTAGTGAAAAATAATTTGAATGTAGTTTTTATTTATATTATAAAAACTAACGATGATAATGCTAAGAAAACTTATTTTGTAAATGGCTTCAATATGTTTTCGATGGGATGGTTGGCTTTGTTGCTTACTGGTTAAGGCTCTTTTCCTAAGTTTAATACTGCTTACAAGTAGGCGGTTTCTCTGTTCATTAAAAAACTGATTAACTGCACTAAAACCATGTTAATCCATATAGAAAATTGTAAAAGCAATGTATAAAAGCTTGATAGCTTCCCACAGCTTTGGATACCCTTTAGAAATTTCGTTTTGTAGCCCAAATTCCGGGTATGATTGTTTAAAGAAGGGCTTTAATTGAAATTATTTTAAAGCAATAAATGGGGTTATAAGCCAGGCAAGTATTTTCATACTAATGAGATCATGATATCTACAGCTCATGTCCTCGTGCAAAGAGTACAAAGTGTCGCAATAAATCAAGAGATCATTATCTAATATAGATTTATCAGCCTCATAATCATTTTCTAGTTGATCAAGATTTAGAACTTGTGATAGCTTCCGACGACCAATAATATTATGTAGGCCCAAAGAATGAAAGACTTGTCCATGAAGGTGTAAATAACGGATTTTTGCTTCGATAAGATTTGCATCAGGGCATTGTAATTGTAAATTCCGATTATTGAATATATTTAATAAATCTGTTAGGTAGGCAATATGACATATGAAGCTAAGAGTTCGTCACTCAAATAGCTACTTTTATTCTCCTGGAAAAATTGTATGGTAGTGTTGAAATCGTTTTAAACAGTATGTATGAGGAGACGATCAAATTATTCATTATTGTTGTTGATGTGATAACAACACCAAGGGATTTATGAAGTTAATCACTCAAGTTTCTAGCAACTATAATTTGTCGATGAAGTATGCAATGTATTGTGAAGACATTGGGTACAACTCTCTTTAATAATACAAGAAAACCTCTATACCGCCCTATTAATGCTGGAGCACCACTCGTGTAAACAATAATTCCTACGTAATTTTTTTTATCTTTAATAAAACTAACATATCCGAAAAGTAATGCTTCATTGCCTGGGAGAGTAGATTCGTACAATTGTAAAATAAATTGTTGATTTTTAAGTATGTGATATAAGGTATTTTCAATATCCTAAGCCATTTCATCAATTTTTCATTGCACAGAATTATTACTAAATGGAATCGCTTTGATAATTCCACATGAAGAAGGATGATGCATCACTGTAAATAGGTCTTCCTCTATAGCTGGAAAAATGAGTTTTTCTTCAATTGTATGAGGTTTCCCTGATCTAACAATCATCTTGGAGATATTATATGAACAAACAGGTCCATCGTCGCATTTCTATGATTGGAGTGTCATAAGGGAGTGAGTATACATTCTGTTGTGGAATTTATCTCGTAGCGTTTTAAAATATAACAAATTTCTTTTTCAATTGTCAGGATGGATCTTCTTCAAATGATTGGAAAGCCTGGAAGTAATACAGTAATTCTTCATCATATCGTGGTTCACATTTTGCGGACTTTGTACATCGCGTTTTTTTTTAGCCGAAATTATATACATACTCTAATTGAGTTGATAAAGAACCGCGAGATAGAAAAACCAGCGACGTTTTGCTGCTTGAGGTACTTTGCCTACATGATAACGTACATGACACCATTGGCCGCTGGATGAGACGCGACGAATCAGATCACGATGTTCAGTATCCTGAGCGATGATTGGCTTAGCGTTCGTCGCATCTCGATCTGCAGCCTACCGAAGAATTCAGCATCTCGCCTTGCTCAGTTCGATTCCACGTGTTATTCATTTCGCGTAGTCCAACTCTTTGGTGTTGTTTCTTTGGATTTTGTGTTTAATAGTGATTTTATGTCAACCCCTTAATATGTCGCCCAAACATTCTGTACCTTCTAAGAGTTCTGGCAATGAACCCAAGTGTCAGAGGAAGATGCTTACTATCTCAGAGAAGGTTGCACTCTTAGATATGTTAAAGGAAGGAAAAAGCTACGCGACTGTACGCCGCCACTACAATCTCAATGAATCTACGATTAGGTACATTAAGAAAGACGAAAAGAATATAAGAACGATGGCAGCTGTGTCCTTTAGCCAGAGAGCAAAAAAGGTGTTAACTTTACGAAATAGGGACATTGTAAGGATGGACTCTGCATTGGCCCTTTGGAACATTGACTGCAGGATGAAGAATATCCGACTGGATACCTACATTATCTGTGAGAATGCCAGACAGCTTTACGACGGGTTTGATGAAGGCGGTGACGACGACAACCCCAAAGCAGGAACATCGACCGCTTCTCCTACAAAATCAACCAAATTTCATGCCAGCAAGGGTTAGTTTGACAAATTTCAAAAAAAGATTTAACTTAAAGAGCGTGAGCCTGCACAGTAAAGGTCCTCTACTGATAAAGCAGCAGCCGTCTACGATCATCGAGGAAGGTGGTTTATAAGTCCGAACAAGTTATCAATATGGCTGAGACAGGATTGTATTGGAAATGAATGTCGTCTCTCACTTTTGTAATGAAGGAGGATGTTAAAGTCCGTGGATTTAAGAGGTACAAAGATCATGTCACTTTAATAATGTGTGGGAATACTGCAGGCTTTATGATAAAGCCAGGTGTAATTTATAAGGCCAAAAACCCATTGTATTGGATACACAGCCCCAAGGCCTGGATTACGAGACTCCTCATATCGGATTGGTTTCACCAATGCTTTATTCCGGAGGTCAAGGTTTATTTCGCGGAAAAAAGGTTAGAATTCAAAGTATTATTGCTCATGGATAATGCAGACCTGTCATATGATGGTTTGCAAATAGAGTTATTACCACCGAACACCACATTGCTCATCCAGCCAATGGATCAAGGCGTTATTCGTGCATTCAAGACACTTTATATACAAGCCACCCTGCACCACATGGTAGAGGCTATGGATTCGGAAGACAACTTTTCGCTGAAGGCGTACTGGCGTGAATACACCATCGCAACGTGTTTGCAAAACATTCAGAAAACCATAAAAAAATGAAGCCACACACTTTGAGTGCCTGATGGAAAATAATTGTGGCTAGAAGTAGTCCACGATCATAAAGGATTCTCTCCTGACGAAATCTACCATTCTTCAGTAGATAAGATAGTGAAGCCGGCAAAATTAGTATGAGGAGAAGGCTTCATCGATATAACGAAGTTAATGACCTGGTAGAGGCCCACTCAAATACGTTAACGGACCAATACCTGACGGAAATGACGAAGGTAACAAGTGAAGAAGAGGAAGAACATGATGATCCAGAGAATGTAGAAGAAGAAGTCGGTATATCAGTGGAACGCCTCGCAACTATGGTTAGGACGGCGAAAGAACTTCAGAAAATGGCTTACGAATGGGACCCCTAGATGATTCTTGCATTAAAATTTTAAAATGCAATCAACGACCCTACTAAGGTATATAAAAATCTCCTCTCCCAGAAGAAACTGCAGTGCCACCAACTGCCCATCACTGTGTTCTTAACTCTCAAAAAGAAAGTAGACGCACCTACGCCTTCAGCGAAAACCGAAAGTTACAGATGCTGCCGACGAAGATACCGCACCATCTGATGAAGCGCTCGCTGATGTGGCGCCTTCAGAAGATATGTAATGCTCTTCTTTGCTGTGCAGTACATGCATCTCATCATCATCGACTTCATCGTTCAATACCAAACAGCTAATTCATCGACATCGTCTGCATTCAAGTTTTACTATCTTAATGTTGGGGTAAAATACGTAAAAAACATATCCTTTCCACTTCGCGAATTTTCACTTATCGTAGGGGTTCTGGAACATTACCCCCCGTGATATTCGAGGGAATACTGTTATTTCAAATATTCAACACTATACTTTCTGCATTTTCGCTTTAATGATATCTCCGACATGGTTATAAGTAAATTCAACGACTGAAAATAAAGTAAAGTAAGTAAAAAACGATAGTAAAAAAATTCACCAATAACGCCAACAAACATTACCATCCATTCAACAACTATTGAGGTACAGGAGTGCCATTGTATGGTTGTATAAACTAATAGTAGGGAAATGTAATCAAAATTATTTGTTTAGAAAAATCGGAGGTGATAATTATTTATAAAAAAATACCGGGGTAGTAAATGAAAATGGAAAATCCTAATCTATTTAGGTAGAAATTGCTAAATAAATACAATGTTCAAGATATACTGTCCAAACCACAATAAAACGATATCAAGAGAGAAGTTGCAGAAATCGCTTTACAACACCTAGAGATTCGGGCTTCACTACAGAATTGAAGTAGATGTTTCATCTTCTGAACTTGCTGAAGATTTAAATGAGCTTCAATTTAAAAGATCACGCAGAACAGTTATAAGTAGACTTAAAGATCAAGGGCTAAAAGGAATCAAGGTGAGAAAAAACATAGACATCTGAGGTAAACTGAAAAAAGCGTCTCCAGTGAGCCAAAGATCACTAAAATTAGAGGAATGAACAACAATCTGAAGTCTTTTGATCAAATGTAAGTAATTATTAGGTATGTTTTTTATGTAATTCCATTTAAATATATCTTTGAAGAACATTATTTAAAAAAAACCAACTTTTTGGTAACAATTTTTTAGTTATTCAGCACTTCTGGGAATACATCTGTGAGACGAAGAGTTGGAGAGGCATTTAACATTGCTTGTGTGGTACCAACGGTGAAGCATATATACACTTGGTACCTGGATGAACTGCACCTCCTCCCTCCCATCCTGAGTGCAAATTAGGGAAACCCTGTTAGTGAATTGAATTGCCCTCTCTGATGGGGCCTGCGAAAGTTGTTGGTGTGCTTTACCCTTGCCCGCACTCAACACTAATTTATCTTATTATTATTATAATCATTGTGTATTATTATCATTATGTATTATAATTATTTATTTTTAGTATTATTAGTAGTATAAATTGCTATTATTAGTATTAGTTATTATTATTACTTAATATTAATTATTATTACACGAAGTGTGTGTAAGTTACTCCAAGGCCGTTGACGATAAGTTCCTATCGTGTATGACCAAGTGAGTTAATTGCGTAGAACCACATCCAGCTTTTTCAAAGCAATGTGGTGCGTCTCTCCTGGAGAAGAAAGCCTTGCCGTTCAGGCTACGGATCTACTCTCATTTTGCAAGGCTAAGGACCTGGTCCCAGCGCGCCCGGCGCTGCCTTGGATTTCCGATCCCCATGATTAACATTTTAGAGGAGACTGACCTCCTCCATTTTATTTGACTTTTTTTTAGCTAAGGGTGAATGCTTGGACCCTGGGGGAAGAGGCAGGTTTCTCTCCAACATTTGAGCCTGAATTTACGTTTTTACCTCTTATTTGTTTTTCTTTTGTGAATTTAGTGCTGTTTTGTTGTATTTTTTTTTTCTTTTTAACAAAGCATAATTTATAGACTAAGATATATTTTCGGCGAATTATACCCAGGATGGCTTCCTTTGAAAAGAAAAACTTGTCAATTTCTTTACCTGAAATTCCATTTTGATATAATAGTGTCCACCCAGCTTAATCGACCATACAGAGATAAAACCATCTGTATCTCCAGTGATGAGATCTCCAAAAGATGTAAATTCAATGCAGGAGATTGTTCGTTCAGAATTCTCCTGTAAATAATAATAGTTGGATATTATATAACATTACAACAATATATCATATTATATTTACCTTGTCTTAATCAGTGCGGGGAGCTATATGATAATATGCAATGAGTATTAATTTAACTGTAGTCTTTAATAAAATTAAAGCATCGACTAAATTAAATAAATATACGAAATGTTACAGAAAAAGTTTTCTTATGAAATTGCTAGAGGGTGAAGCAAACCTCGTTTCGTCTAAAGTTCTAATAAACCACTAGAGAGTCCACTTATGGTGGACTACATTCTCCTGTCCTCTCTATATCTTTCGGTAGCGATTGGCAAATAGTCTCAACATTTTTTTGCATAAAGACGGCAGTTTGAGATCATGACACACATATCAAGGACAAGGGTAAGATAAATGCTCGCTGCGCAAACCTCAAATTCCAGGGGATATAGACACACACGTCCCGTCACATGCCAAGATAGATAAAGAAGCAAATCTGTTTCAGCTCACTGTCACACATTAATGACATGTCGACTACCCACACGTCATTGGGGCACAAGAAAAAAACGCGCACCGTCAATCCAGGGAATCCAAACTCTTGCATTTTCATACTGAGAGACATATAGAAGCATCTCAGAGGGAAAATCTATCACCTCAAAGATAAACGCAAAGTAGTCGTCCTCTATTCTCGTAAACTGACGATTCTTATATTAGTTATGTCGAACCTCACCTAAAACACATTGCCTGTCTTTTAACACGAAAGTACCAAGTTCTAAGCCCTTCAACAAGTTACCTGGTCTAAATATTTGTTTCATAACTTTGTGGGTATTTGACAGTTCCTGTCTACTTTTACTATCTTACTTATAACTCGCCCACGCGACCAGAGATTAACCATTACCTGCGATCCAATCTTGTTTGCTCGTGTTCATACAAGGTAGAAAAACGAAGTGTAAAGTGATATTGATTTACTTATTTTCAGAACACAATGTAATATTACGTAATACTTAGAAAAGAGGAAAGAAAATTTTATATGTTACGAGGTGATGAAAATAATCTTCAATTTGATCGTCTTTGGCGTCGATGACACGACGAAGGCTAGTTATGACCTGAGGGCAAATGTCACGCAATGTTTTAGCTGATATTTTCTACCAGTATTTTTTACAGTTTGCACTTCAAAACTTCGACATTTTGTTATAATTTGGTACAGGCCTTCTGCTCAAGTATCTAACACACATTAAAGTGTATGGGGTTCAAATCTGGCGAACTGGGAGCACAAGTTTCTTTGACTAAAGCCCTTAAATATTTGCCTGGGACCAGTCTTGAAACTTTTTTCCTGTTTGTAAGGTGGCTTCATCTTGTTTAAGGGTTACATCAGCATTTCCTATTGTGGTATCCACCCAGGGGTGACTTTCTCATTCAACATCTCCAAATAAACATGTTGATTGATGACTCGCAAAAGCCAGACCTCCACGGAAATGTCCAATTTGAATATATGCAACGTTATTATTTACAAAGTAAGTATCCAGCTTATTATACAACATGTTTACTAAAGTACTAGATATGTACTATTCTAGCAGGGTAATTTTTTAAGGTGGGGAAATGACTCGCAGATACTCCTTCCCCTCTCTTCCCCAACCACGATCGGGACCTGTGGTCGACTTGCTCCTGGAGAAACTTCCCACACTTCTGACCTTCAGCTCAAGTAAACCGATGGGGAAGTGCTTAGCAGGAACTCCGCAGTAAGGTTTCGTCGAGGATTTACAGTAGAAGATGGAACAATGACAAAATAAAAGATAAAGTTTAGTGAGGCAGAATGAGCAACCTCGGTAGTTGTAGGTGAAAAAGGAATACCAAAGCACGAAGGACAAAGGGAATCTGCTGATTAATGTAGAATTGAACCACCATAGTGTATTTACTCATCATTGATTCTTCCTCAGTGACTCCACCTATTTGTTTTTCTGTTTTTATAATCCGTGTGTAATGGCATTCATGACTTTGATATATTTTTTATGCTTTGTATATCATGTTTTTATTTATACTTCTTTCATATTTTTTCCTTCCAACGCATAAATATCTTGTATTCAATTAACCAATATATCCCTGGTTAAGTTGATGTTATGTACAGTCTCCATATGATTTGGGGGCACTCCATGTTGCAGGTGTATTGTCAAACGCCTCGAAAGTGTGGTGGTAGTCATACCAACATATTTCGAGTTGTTATGAAGCTTGCAGTCTTCATTCGAGCAAGTAAACTCGTAAACTATTTTCGTAGACTTAAGGATCGAGGAGTTTTGTCAGATGTTGTTTTTCATAATGAGATTGTTAACATTTGTCGTTTTATAATATATAATCATCTGAATCTTGTTCGTTTGCTTTTTAGCTTTGATGTTACGGTTAACAATCTCCTTGATGTTTTTTTTATCTATTTTGTAAGCCGATGACATCTGATTTCTATAGTAGAGTTTGATGCTATTTACTGCTTCCTGCTACTTTCCGTTTCATCCGTGTCTTTGAATTGCCTTCTTAAAAATGATTAAAGTTGTTTTTCAATCATGCTTTTCGGGAAACAGTTGTTTACGAGGGTTTGTTTTATGAGGAGTCTTACCGTTAGGTGAAGACACGTATGCAAATCAAGAAGAGCGGCGGGTGTGCTTCGAAATATACTGGAACCGAGCCCTAGCCCGACGAAATTCAGCCACAGTGAAATCGTTCAGCCGACGCTTATAGCGCATGTAGGCAAAACTCTTCTGTTTAAGAGCCGCCTCACACTCGGCTGACCACCACGGGAGCGATCGGGGAGAAAAAAGGCCAGACGTTCTAGGAATAGTACTTAGAACCACGGCGATGACGTTGTTGGAGAAGAACTCAACGGACTCATCCACCAGCCTAAACTCCTCAAGTGAGACAGAGAAATCAGTCAGTTCCTGAATTACGGACCATCACACCCGCGCCAAGCACTACCACGGTGGGTTCTAAGGCGGCAGCAGCCCAGAAAATAACATGGATGGGAAAGTGATCAGTACCATGGAGGTCATCGACTACCCCCCCCCCCTCCAAAAAAAAATCAAGCTGTGCATCCGGAGAGCACAAAGATATATCGAGGCAAGAAAATGAAGCAGTTCTAGAGCAGCCATGCGTAAATTTATCCACAGTTAGGACACCTATCTTCAGCTCGTTGATCAGGATGGCAAGGATTTGACCCCTAGTATTAATTGAGTAGTCTCCCCAGAGGGGGTCTCAACCATTTAGATCTCCGAGCATAAGAAAGGGCCTCGGGAATCGTGCCAGGACGCGGCGGAAGTCCTCACGCTAAAGTCGGCTGACGGTGGAATGTACACCTATCCAGGTGCAGATGCAAAGCTACTGTTTGGAGGGAGGTATCTAAAGCGAAGAGAAGAACGGAGAGCTCATGTCAGGTGAAAATGACGTATCTTCCTGCCCGACCTACTTTCTGTGGTGGTGGGGTAGCAAACCCCTTATACCCCGGGAGGTTGGGCAGGGGGCACGCGCCCAGCATGGTTTGCTTCAAAAAGATACCTAACGGGAAAAGGGAGGAGACGAACCTCCGCAGCTCCTCTCAGTTGGCCCGGAGTCCGTGGCAATTCCATTAAACGAATATTCCCTTCGAAGAGAAGACCCTTAAGGAAATGGCCGTATGCTTTCCGAAGGCAGAACTCCTGGCGCTGTTGGTCAGACAATGCGCTGAAGGCGCTGTCGCATTTGAGGACTTATCTTGGGAGGTTGGGTTTGTCATGCGTCTTTTCCTCCATCCGCTTCAAAACCTTAGGCAGGTGGGGAGGCTTCGGAGACGGGGGTGCCTACTTTGCTTGCAGGATCCACCTCCTTTGAGTCACCCAGCCTAACACTACGTATGGGCATCAAAGCCGGAACCCGTTTAGTACTGTCTTTTCAGGAGGCAGCTTTAGAAACCCCGGAAGATGGCCTCACGACCAACTTCAGGGGTATTGCCTCCTATGAGCCTACCGACTCGGTGGGGGAAGAACGGGGAGCCGTGGGTTTAGCTTGGGCTGGGTGTAAACCCTTTATGTCACCAGCTATACCAGGGTAGCGCCCGGGGTGGGTAGAACCCGCAAAAGGGTTCCGAATTGCTGCAGAGACGACTATGCTCGTAGGCCTGGATGGGCCAAGAGACAATGGTGCCTTTATTAACATTGAGGCATAAGACGTTACAGGAAGCGCCGGGCCCACCAAGACCAAGTCATTAGCCTCCAGAAATGAGAGACTATCCTGGGCCTGAACGGCCAGGATTTACTTTTCAAAGAGATACGCACCACATTGCTTCGTAAAAGCGGGGTACGGTCCTTCGCAATTGACATACTTAGCAACATACGATTTGGACTTATCGTGTGTGGCCTTAGAGCAACTTACAGAGACTTCGGGTAACACTGACCCGCCACATCTACAGAAGAGATTCGTATGGCCGAAGCGGTGGCAGTAGTAGCACCTCCGCTGAGGTAGCCTAAATGACTTCACGCCGTAGCGATACCAACACCGACCCAGGGTGCTTGTCACAGTCGAACGTGACGAAGAGTGTAGGGGTGGGTCTCGAAGTCAGTTCCTGTTTTCTCATAACACGCTCGACTTTGACCACTCCATGGTCGGCCAGCTCTAAAGTGATGCCATCTATGGAGTAGTCCACGATTTTCCTCGCATAAACTACTCCTCTCATAAAGTTCATTGCAGAGTGCGGTGTCACACTTACCGGCGTGCCATCAAGTGTCTGAAGGGCCACTTGAAGGCCAAAATGCTCCCATCCGAGAAACGGGTCACCTCCGGCTCTCTTCTAATCCCCCTAGGTAGAGCTCTCCTCTGATAGATTATGTTGCCTTTATTCAACATACTGCCATCAGTGGCACAAATAACAAGGAAGCGTTTGAAGCCAGCGGGCTCAAAAACGCCAGGTAGCATCTGAATAAGGGACCTCAACGTAATCAAGCCTCCGCTCTGCGCACTTTTAGGCTTTCTTAGGGACCCCCCACCCAGGGGAGCCCTGGAGCCGGACATGCCGTTCTTGGCTAGGCCACCTCCCGAACAGCAGCGGCACAATCCGTCCCCGCAGAGAGAAAGGAGCCCCCAAGTCTTTTTGGTCATTTTCCTGTTTTTTTTTCTTAAGACAGGAGGGCGGGGAATGAACGCGCTTCTCTCCTTCGCTGGTAGGAGCCCCTTAGGCTAGGTGGGTCAGCCTTGGCAAGATCCTTCACTGAAATGGAGAAGGTCTTGCCTGTCACAGAAACACCAGCCGGGGTTGGAGTCCCCTTTTCTCCTTGTGATGCCTCGGTGACCCGAGTCCTCTAAAAAAGAGCTTGCATAGGGGCGGATACAGGTTCTGTGCTTAGCACCACTGAGACCAGAATCGGCCTCATGTTAGATATTACTGCCTGACGCTGGGTCACCTCACGGACATGTCCATCTAGGGAAGCATCCATGTGCCCTCCCCCCCCCCCCTCCCCCTGTCAAGACATCACGGATCCCCTTCTCGGAACCTTTTATTTTCTTGGGCCGGCGAACCAACTTTCGTCAGGGAAGAGAATGGGGGCAGGTATACTTACTCCCTTCAAGCTGGTCGCACACGCAGGTAGGACATTAGGGGGCACGGGCCGGCGGGCTCTGCCATCCCTTGCCCTCTTACGTGGGATGGCCCTATCAGACCGCTTCCACCGGGAGCGGTCAATTTTGGGCCACCTGCGTGTTTTCTTAGCAGTTCCCTGTGAAAGAAAAATAGGGACTGCCGCTGGAAATAGGTAGTCGTTTAAGGGCAACTCCAGATAAGGGGGTCAGGGAAAGTCCCCTACACCCGTGGGTCTAAGAGAAAAGCAAGCCCCCTTTCAGGTCAAAGAGTTTTGTAAGGTCCCCTGCGAAAGCACAAAGGGAAGATATAGGGTAATTATAATTTTTTATATTGTACTCATCATTGGGCAGGATGACCCTATAATTTTAACGGGACGCAAACACTTATCACCCCACGCAGTAGCCCGCTCTGCGGCAGGTGTCTACGTGACCGGCAGAACCAGCTGCCGCCATTTGAGGGCACTCCTCCCGCCTAGTGGCCTTGCGTAAAATTGATACACCTTGAAAGGAGAGACAAACGGGTATGTGAGGATTTTGTGGGTGAGAGATGAAGCAGGTTGTTACCCTCCCCCCAAAACCGGAGCTTGGGGGTGAGGGAACGTTGTCATCTCCCCTTCAGCCCCGATCCAGGATAAATGGGTGAGAGGAATCAGGTCGACGTCTCTCCTGTGAAATTAGAGGCCGATCAGAGAAAGTTGTGGGGGAGGTTGTAAGGAAAGTGAGGAAGCAAGGTAAGAAGACTGGGTGTCAGAAAGAAGGAGAAGAGGCTAAGCTCGGGCTGGACGGGGCGCTAAGGCCCGTCAGCACAGCGGCCAGGAAAGCAAATCGCCGTGCCCCTTAAGGGGCAATTATTATCAAGTCTTGTGTCCTCAGCTTAGGGATCGATGTTTTGGTGTGCTTCTGCAGAACCTCGTAAATGAAGATAATCACAATGTCGTAGAACCTCAAATGATTTATTCTTAGATAACGCAGCATTTATTCCATTACCAGCCATATGAAACATAATTCTGGATTTGTGTTTCAAAACAAAAACAGCAACATCCCTCCCCAAAGAAATATTGTATTCACAATGATCCATTTTAATTCTCACCTTTAGTAATATAGAACGTGAAAATATTCCATCTTTTCTTCTAGTCCACAAGGTGAATAATTTCTTGCCATACATGATAATAAGATTGCTGTCGAGTGGGTGAAAGCAAGCACCATATACAGAGTCTTGATGAGTCTGAAACAAAAATAGGGAGCCAGTAACGAAAAAGGACAGTGATGGATATAGTCGAGTTTAACAAGGAGAAATCCAAAATTTAAACCTAAGAATGAAATTCTTCTTCGACAAAACTTTAACCATCATAAAATGACGAATTTAATTCTCAGGTTTAGATCTTAGGCTTCCCGTTTATAAAGTAGATTTCTCTCGATATTTACTATTTTTGAAAGAAATATAGCTTTGCACCAACTTTATCCACTTCCAGCATTAAAATCCTGTAATTTAATTAATGAGCTAAAGTCCCTCACTAACAAATTTTAATGTAAATTCAATAGAGTAAACCGTCACTCCAACAAACGATTTGAGATAGGTGTATGTAGGTGGTAAAATACAAAAGATCACGATATCCATTGGTCATATTTTAGGGGTAATTTTAGATCACCTGCCGCTACTGTAGGGGAGTCGATGGCTAATATATTTTCAAATTTAATATTCTTTGCAATGCTCACAATGGACATGTACCTAAATTTTGTTAAATAAAGTAGAGTACACAAGTATAAAGGGGTAAGAATGGATATAAAGTACTGGGCATCTGAAATATTGATGAATACAGTAGAGTACAGTACACAAATACAATTTTGTACTCATCATGGTAGAAAACGATGATGTAGTCACAGTATCAATGTGGCAAAGGAGGGAAACACTGCCCGCCTCCAAGAGGACCTTCAAAGGATTGGGGAGTGGTCGGACACGTGGCAAATGCCTTTCAACGTGGGAAAATGCAAACTAATGCATATCGGCCACCGAAACCCCAAATCTCAGTACATCCTTAAGGGCACTGCTCTTGAATCGAGTGACACTGAGAAGGACTTGGTGTAACTATCACTAGCGACCTCAAGTTCTAGAAACAGTGCATCGAGGCAGAGAAGAAAGCCCAAAGGATGTTAGGCTACAAAAAGTGCCAGTTTGGATACCATATCAAGGAGATAGTACTTTGTCTGTACAACTCCCTCGTTCGGCCGCACCTGGAGTATGCCGTACAATTTTGGAGTCCTTCGTTTCGAAGGGACATCGCAAGGTTGAAACGCGTACAAGCTAGGGCAACCAAACTGATTCCCTCTATCCGACATAAAAGTTATGAGGATAGACTAAGGGAATTAGATCTGTTCTCGCTGGAAACCTGTAGACTGCGTGGTCAGCTCATCGAAGTTTTCAAAATACTTCGAGGGTTCGAAAATGTTGACTACCGGGATTTTTTCACACTGAGTGAGAACAGAACGCGCAATCACGGCTTCAAACTTGAACTGAAGCGTTACAACCGCAATCTGTGTGGAAATTTTTTCACTTACAGTATCTGCGGTAAGTGGAACGCACTTCCAGTGGAAGTTGTCAACAGTGAATCTGTTGACCAGTTCAAATCAAGACTCGACAAAGTCTTGAAAAGTGGCCGTTTAGGGACGCAAAACAATTGAGCAGCCATGTGCCCGCTCGATTGCTAATCAAAAGGTACCGTCTTTGAATGGACAGTAAGGTCTCCTAGGGTACTTTCTTTCCTTGTTACTCCTTGTTACGAAGCGGGGGAGGTAAAGTAAGGCCACCATACTCTACCAATAAACAGACTTCATACTGAACTGTTCTTTTCACTTAACACTTAATATTGAACACTTACCATTAAATGTGCACTGCACAGTATTATACTTACCACTCTACAATACTCTACACCCACTTATTCACAGTCCGACTCAGCAAATATCACTTCTTGGGGCTCCGGTGTAACATGTGTAATCGAAGAATGTGCACTGATTTTTGAAGTACTGATGAGGCTGGCTGCACGTAGCTCACCTATTTCCTATTCATGGGGTCTCGTCTGATGATGCCTCATCACCTCATAATGCTGAGACAGAGATCCCTAAGTTTGTCGATAGTGGTATGATAGAGCCTGTTATATCAATGGCTGCAGACAGAGTGGCCCCACGTGTTTCCTCTTCCTCTGGTTCAGGTGATACAAGTATTGTTATCTTCTGAAAAATCTCCTCTTCTGTCATGTGGTGGTAGCCAGGTAGCCCCCACCCTCATCCTAGTCGTTCTCAGGGCTCGCTTCCTTCCCACATGAACTGAGCATATCCATCAACTTTACTGGCTCAAACTCCTCGCAGTCTCGTGGCTGTACTGGAGTCTTGAGGTGTGCAACAGTTTGCACAAAACGTTTCTGAATGCCGTCACTAATAATTGCTTCCATGGCTGCGACATGTTAAAAATATCCTCCTTGATAGTGTATAACTAAGTTTTATAGGGTCATTTGCCCCTGTTGTCGAGGAATTTCCCCATCCCATTTTCTGTCACAACTAGGTTCTGCTGCATAAAAAAGTTCCTGCAGTGCTCTTGGCACTCTATATGACTCCCCGACAAATAGGCTGTATCATTGAGGTCGAGTTAAGTGACAGGAACAAGGCACCTTGGCACTAATCTTGCCATCCTTGCTGCAGAACTTGGTCGTAGAATAATAAATAGGGCCGTTGCCTTGACATCACCATTATGTATGCCTTAGGTCTGAGACTGGTGTTGGCGGACAGCAAAGCAAACAACTAATGAAACTAGTCGATGTCTTGGGTAAACCAAGTCGAAAGGGTTGCACTATACTCGAAGAAAAGCCTGTTTTGCATGTCTCTGAAGATACGTGGCTGCATACTTTTTCAGCAACATCTTTACATATAATCAAACTTCAACTGTACTTTTTCGGACTACATCCTTACATATAATTAAACTCCAAATGTACTGTTATAATAATAATGATAATAATAAAAATAATAACAATTATGATAATAATATTAATAAGGATGATGGTGAAAATAATGATAATAAGATTAATAATGATGAAGGTGAAAATAATGATAATAACAATGATGATAATAATGGTAATATTAATAATAATGGTAATGACAAAAATAATGGTAATGCAATAATAATAATAATAATAATAAAATAAGTAATAATAATAAAAATTAAAAGTTTATCAGATAGGCATGAAATAGGAGCTTAGAAATTCACACGTTTGTACATTATCTTCCGAAGCTAAAAGTGCAGATGATGACGCAGGCATTCCATTTTCCCATCCCCTTCTTGCTGACCCAGCCCTCCTCCCTGTTTCAGCTAACCCCTATGGCAACAAGAAGCAATATTCCCTCTTAAGTATCCAAATTTTTTAATACTGACGACTAATTTCCTCTGGTTCACTGTTTTCTTTTGCAAAAGACATTCTTAGGTAAACCCTGTCAGACTCCACCTCTAATCACCTTGAATTATTATATACTATTGGTTAATACTATCTTCAAAATGTAAATTCACTATTGGTTGATACTATCTTCAAAATGTAAATTCATATTGGCTCAGTTGTAAGAAATTTCCGCCCCATTAACCTTGTGAAAAAGTTAACTGGATAGTTATTGTAAAAACCATCCCATTGTGTTCATTGTTCTATATAACCATTGGCTCAATTGTAAAAATCTAAACAACTAAATCAATATAACTTTACCATTATTATAAAACCCCTCCTACTATGTTTAATACTTTATGTAACCATACCCACTGAAATGATCATGCACAAAATTATAAAACTTCTGAGAGAGAAGAGACTCTCAGACAAAAATCTACCACCTTAAAATTGTCTCATTACGTCTTTCTGTCCCGTGTAATTCGACATAACCGATTCTCATCTTCAAGCGACTGGTAGTCTCCTCCTCCGTCGAGCATCGTGCCTTCTCCAGTCGTATAAGGCGATGTTACGAGCCGTAAACTTGCGTAATCTTCCTCTAGTCGTATAAGACGACGTTATACTAGCCATAAGCTTGCGAAATCTTCCCCCAGTCGTATAAGACGACGTTACGAGCCATAAACTGGCGTAATCTTCCTCGCCAGTCGTATCAGACGACGTTCCGAGCATCGTGCCTTCTACAGGCGCAACAGACGACGTTACCAGCAGTTAACTGGCATAACCATCCATAGCAGTCATAACCCAACACCTAATGAAACCAGTCGATTTCTTGAGTAAACTAAGTTGAAGGGGTTGCACTATACTCGAAGAGAAGCCTGTTCTTCATGTCTCTGAAGATACGTGGGTGCATACGTTTTCAGAAGACAACAGGCTTGAGTTGATGCGAACCGTTTTTATTGGACACACAAAGATATACAGTCACTCCTTCGCTGTCAACCGTCATTGGGTGATGCTGAAGTCGTTGAAACTAGTTGGTGAGGGTTGTACAGTTGTAAGTCGTGTAGGCCTTCATTCTCACGCAACTTTATGAAAACATTGATTAAATGGTCCAAAGCCTCTACATCTTCACTCAATTACTCAACTGAGATGGCCCTGTTCACGAAGGTGTGGTGCCGCCTGAAATGCTACAGTTGACCACCATTGGATTTGAAGTCATTCTTGGCGATATGTGTTGCAAGTCTCTGGGCAACATACTCGATATCGATATACAGCTTCTTCTAAGCTCTCACGGAAAAGTTTCGCGGTGAACGCCATCTATCTACAATACTAGTATCGAGCGATAGCTGCTCTTCAGCTCTAGCGGCTCGAAATCCAGGTAACATGACGCATTCCAGGTGATTGAGAACATGAAATAGATTTCTAAGTCTGTATGTTTCAACCAGTGAACCATCCAGCACGTTCAAGGAAAGTGTGCGATTTATTATGACAGTTTACGCACCAATTTGGTTTAAGATAAAGAAAACTCTTCTTTCACTAAAGGCACAAAACATTTTTTTTAATGATGAGTCTCTCTCAGACGATGCTAATGTTCTCTGCAAATATTTCTACTTTGCTCACATAGAAAATATTTTGGGTGAGATTATTAAACGCATGAGCAAAACGGCTAAAGTGACTGAATCCCCTGTAACAAAAACAATGTCTGATACTCGAATAAAAGAGTTTATTGAGACGAGAGACCACCCGGATGGACTGATCCCACTATTTCCTTGTTGACAGATTCATCAAATTAGTAACCAATGCCTCTCTCCGTGTAAGTAGGATAAAGGAAAGGGACGGATTCATCCGTTCCCATCTTCAGTCCTGAACAAAAATTTCACGATTTGATTCTAAAAAAGATTATCGTATGTAAATCGACATAGATAGGGTGGAACTTGACGTACAGCAACTTCCTCTTGGTGAGTTTTGGGTTGCTATTTTTATAAAACTAGCATTTTATAAAATTAGAAATCAAGGTGCTGTAACTTTTAATTATCGTACTAAGAAAATCACATCAAAATAATGATAATCATATTTAGACGTTGTTGGCGATATAAATGCATTATGTAAGACTTGGAGTTGATCCTAAAATATGAATATAAAATACCTATTTTTATCCTTTTTATGTTGCCGGGGCAAATATATTAATGTAGGACAACTCCTTGCAAAATGATCATATTATGTCTTTTTTAACTACTTTATAGTTATTATAAATAATTTTAATGTATATAGAAATATTTTCAAAATAAGAAAAATACATTTTTGACTACTAAAACATGTTTTTCATCGCTCTTCCGTGGAAAAAAGATTACCTATAATACTAATATTTTGCAGAGGCTATTTACTCATGTATGCTCATATTTTTGCTTTATCAGAATATAAAAATCGAAAAAAAATTCGATCAACCCGAGTGTGTTAATTATTTCATACCGTTCCAAGATTACTTCATCCCGTCTTTTGTTATACTTTGTTCCAAGAAAATCTTATGCGTTTCTGGACATTCACGGACATATTAGGAAACTGAAGGATTTGGTGTTTGGGCATGTGGCTTACGTGTATAAGGGTGTGGACGAGGGTTCCCCGAGGTTTGGTACGGGAGAGGAAATTTTGAGCACACACGAAAAATACGACGTTGAAGAACACTTTATCTACAAGGGTTTTCGTGGAGCAAGATTTTTTTTCTTGTATCTGTCATTGACTAGCTTAGTTTTCCTACTATGAAATTACATCTAATCTTTCACTCTCACCGGGAAGATGGTGCCGAACACTATGTAACTATGTGATTGTTTTCAAGTTTACCATTCCTCTTTAATTTCCTGTTTTGACGAGGGCAATATTCATTGTAGTATCTGCAAAGGTATTACTTTTGTAAATCTTATTATTCACTGCTAAAACCTCCCAAATCCCATAAAACGTAATATCTTTCGTAAACTTTTATTGAATAAAGAATGTATAAAAATAAATATTTATTTCCCCATTTTAATATAGGTTGAAAACTTAAATGCGTTATGTTTTTCTTTTACGTAGAGAAGGGTATAAGGTACAGACGATGATTGAACGCATCACTTTGATCGTGTTCCCAGATGCGAAACTGATTGAGAAATGCATCATAATTTCATTCCATTTACAGAACAGAAAGTAAGTGACCACATACATTTGAGACTGAACTCGATTTTAGTTATAAGAAAGGTAGGTCTTCTGCAAGTTATCGAATGAAGTATAAGAGGATATTGCATAGGTATGTTGTCTTCGAAGAGTTGAATAGGATAACTCGCAAATCAGCAACCAAGACGTTAATCCAGTGTATTCCTTGAACAATAGTTACTCCTGTGTTTAGTGTATACAGTCCACAGCAACGGTTTTTGGTTAGCATACCTTTGGCAATCCCCCTGAAAAGGGTGAATCTGCCAAGGGTCTTCTCAAGAGCAACGGTTTCCATAACACTATTTCAGATACTGAAACGAAGAATCATGTATTTTCACGCTAATTACACCATATTGTGTAAGATTTGAAACGGAACGTGAGTCACAGGAACCGTCAGGCGTTAGGTGTGCTGCATATATTCTTCTAAAGTGATCCTTTGCCGATATCATCTAGATAACATGTGGCTTAGCATAATCGTAAATAATTATGAACATACCACACATATCATTAGTTGAAAATTCTGACTAGAATGGTTAATCGATGAGCGAGCCATTTGCATATAATGATAACGATCTCATATAGTGGCGTTGAAGTTAACGCATGATTCTTGCAGATTAACCAATAATGCATTGTGGGTTATAAGACCAATTACAACATGTGTGTTTGCCTGTAATAAGATTATCTAGCGATATATCTGCAACACCAGCCGTCATATTATCAGCATTCACAGTAACGCAATAAGTCTGTATTTTGCTGTAGCTTTGACTAGTGTAGGTTAAATTTCGATCTTTTTAGCAAAAATAACCTCCACCATTCTAACGTACAAGTAGATTTTCATTTTGTCATTTATCATAGCAAGGTCTTGTCTAGGAGTTTTCGAAAGTTTTTCCTACAATTTCATCAATATCGTCTATAAAAGCCCTGCGTTCGGAGATAAGTCTCTTTGGCACTACGAGAATAGTTCAATACAGCCTCTATAAGTGTTCTATAATGAAACAACGGTGAGGAAGAAGATTCTGTGACATTCTTTAGCAGTATATTACATTGTGAAAATAGGGAAAACAATAAATCTGATATGGGAAGTTATGTCAGAACGTTTAGAATAATGTTTCCAAGCTGCCCGGCCATCATAATCCGATTGAATCACTCGGGGAGATCTTCGCAATGGAGCTCCGGGCGTTAATCCCATGCAACACAGCTTGGCTTTTGGAATTTTTGTGTGAGAGAAAACCGATGCCATACAATACGCATGCGTGTAATTCATATTTGCGAACGGCGACAAATGGCCCGGTACTATCTCACACACTCACAATCTTTCTCTCTCACACACGCTCTCTCTTTCTCTCTCACACTCTCTCTCTTTACACACATATACTCTCTCTTTCTCTCTGTCACACATACTCTCTCTCTCTTTCTTTATCTCCCTCTCTCACACACACACACTCTCTCTCGCACACTCTCTTTCTCTCTAACACACACTCGGTTTTCGAATTTAATTCGTTCCTGAAAGCCAGCAGGCATCCCATAGCGAACCGCAACCCATCAAAGCGACTAGTTAGGGCAAAACCCCTTAGGGGGGAGAGGGAAGCCAGGCCCCTTCGGTCGCTTTCCTCAAAAGACCTGCTGGCAAGAATATTAAACCTTGCCGGGGTCAAGGCCTGTGCCTCCCCACACAAGAATGGTGACACTGCCAAGGGGACCTGCGATGTCCTGGGAGGGGATGGCCAACTGGAGGCCCCTCCTGTGATAGACATGGTCTTTGAGGAAACCCAGCCTCAGACGGTAGGGCCTTCCATGGGGGGGGGGGAATTCGGGCTCGGCGCCAAGCACCGAACCCGAATCCGCCCGTATGCAAGGTCCTCCTAAAATGGCTGAGGGCTCCGAGGTAGTACAGGGAGGGGAGGGATCTCCTCCAACCGGTGCCCCTGCGACCACCAGGACCTTCTCCATTACGGAGAAGGACCTGGCTGAGGCCGGTTCATCTGGCCTAGGGGATCCTATGGGTGGAGGTGAGAAGCGGGTTAATTCCCCGCCCTCCTCTCCATAAAAGAAAAAGACGAAAAAGACAAAAAAGACTAAGAAGACTCGGGGCTCCTCTCAATCCGCGGTGGCTGTGGCGACGGATGGGGCTGCTGCCACTTTGGCAAGCGAATAAGCCAAGATCTGAACATCCGACCCCTCTGCCCCCTGGATGCGGAGCCCCTGACTACGACAAAGCCAAAAAGTGCACAGGGCGGAGCCTCAATGACATCGGGGCCTCTGATTTAGAAGTTACCTAGCGTTTTCGAGCCCGCTGGATTCAAACGCTTCCTCGTTATTCGCTCCACTGATGGCACCATGTTGGCCAAGGGCAACATTATTTATCAGAGTAGAGGATTAGCTAGTGCAATTTCTAGAGAGCCGAAGGTGACCCGTTTATCGGACAAGAGCCTTCTAGGGAATGCGGCGAATCCCGCCGAGGTGGCCAAGATAAGTGCTCTTCGGACACTTCATGGCACCCCGGTGAGTGTGACGCCGCACTCTACTATGAACTTTGTAAAAGGAGTAGTGTATGCGAGGGAACTTGTTGACTGCTCCATTGAGGACATCACCTTAGAGCTGGCCGATCATGGGGCGGTCAAGGTCAAACGTGTGATGAGAAGACAGGGAGGGGCATGGAGACCCACCCCTACACTCTTCGTCACGTTTGACTGTGACAAGCTCCCTGAGTCGGTGCGTGCTGGTTGGTACCGCTACCGCGGGAAAGCATTCGTGCCACTGCCACGGCAGTGCTATTACTATCACCGCTTCAGCCATACGAATCGTTATTGTAGACGTACAAAGTGGGGGTCACTCGAAGTTTGTGTAAATTGCTCCAAGGCCGCACACGATAAGTCTAAATCGTGTGTGGCCAAGTGTGTGAATTGCAGAGAGCCGCACCCCGCTTCTTCGAAGCAATGTGGTGTATATCTCCTCGAGAAAGAAACCCTGGCCGTTCAGGCCCAGGATCGACTCTCATTCCACGAGGCTAAGGACTTGGTCCTGGCGCGCCCGGCTCAGCCTGGGACGTCATATGCCTCAATAGTTAGAAAGGCACACTCTGCTCATTGCCATTCCAGGTGAACGAGCACGGTTGCTTCTGCGCCCATTCGGAGCCCTTTTGCGGGCTCTACTCAACCCGGGCGCTCCCCTGGTAGAGCTGGCGGCAAAAAGGGTTCACACCAAGCCCTGGCTAAATCCACGGCTCCCCCCTCTTGCCGCAGCGTGACCGTTTCCCGTAAGGCGAAACGGCCACGCGCCTCCACTGAGTCGTTAGACTCGCAGGGGGCAACACCTCTGAAGTTGGTCGCTAGGCCATCTTCCGGGGTTCCTAATGCTGTCCCCTGAAAGGAGGACAGCAACAAAGAAGCTTTGGCTCGTTTGACACGCCTACTGGCGGAGCGAGTGGCTCGAAGACAGTGGTTCCTCGAAAAGAGGGCCCCCCGCCTCCGAAGCCGCAACGCCCGCCTAAGGTTTCGAGGCGGAGGGAGGAAAAGACTTGCATAGCGAGCCTAACCCCTCCTTATAAGTCCTCGAAGGCCACAGCGCCCAGGTTTCTGCCTCCGGGAAGCGTACGGCCATTCCCGTGAGGGTCTTTTGTTCGAGGAGGGCCCCCGCGTCTCCTCCGAGCTAGGCATGGAGGGCATATTCCTTCAATGGAATTGCCGTGGACTCCGAGTCAACTGGGAGGAGCTGCGGAGGCTCGTCTCGTCCCGTTCCCCGTTATCTATCTTTCTGCAAGAGACCATGCTAGGCGCGTGCCCCCTTCCCGCCCTTCCGGGGTATAAGGGTCTTGCGACCCAACCGGGCTGGGGGATGTGCGGTTTACACCCGGCATGATTTCTCCGTTCTTCATTTCTCTTTAGATACCTTCTTTCAGGCAGTGGCTGTGCATTTGCACCTGGATAGGAGGTATACTATCATTTCTGCGTACATTCCACCTTCAGCTGACTTCGACGCGGGGGACTTCCGCCGCATAGTGGCATGATTCCCGAGGCACTTTCTCTTGCTTGGAGATCGGAACGGCAGACATCCTCTCTGGGGAGATTACTTAATAAATCCCAAGAGACATGTCATTGCAGATCAGATCCGAGAGCTTGAAATGGGTGTCCTAAACGTGGATGAGTTTACGCATCACTGTCCGAGAACCGCTTCACTTTCTTGCCTTGACCTATCTTTGTGCTCTTCGGATGCACAGCCTGATTTTGATTGGGGTGTGGTCGATGACCTCCATGTTAGTGATCACTTTCCAATTCAAATATCATTCAAATTCTCTATCTTAGTCGAGGAGTTTAGGTCGATAGATGAGGCCGTTAAGTTTTTCTTCGGCAACCTCATCGCCGCGGGCCTGACTACTATTCCTAGAGCATCTGGGCCGTTCTGCACGCCGACCACTCCCATGGTGGTTGGCTGAGTGTGAGACGGCCCTCAAACAGAAGAGTTATGCCTACATGCGCTATAAGCGCCGCCCGAATGATTTCACTGTCGCTGAATTTCGTCGGGCTGTGCTAGGTTCCGGTATATTTCGAAGCACGGCATACGTGTCTTCACTTAACGGGAAGACCCCTTTAGCAGAGGTATAGAAGCGAGTCAAAAGGATTCGGGGCAAGTTCTCGCAGGACCCCCCTCCCGTTCTCCAGGAGAATGGGACCGCAATCTCGGACCCCGCGTCCGTGGCGAAATCCTTTGCGACCGCTTTTTCCGCATTCTCTAGCCGGGATGCTGCTCTGCCAGCATTCAATGCACATCGTCATGTCGCGGAAGGCCACCGGCTGGACTTTACCTCCAGAGGCGGAGAATCCTTCAACGACAAGTTTACTGTGAGTGAGTTGCGCTCCGCTCTCGCTTCGTGCGCGGAAACCGTCCATGGTCCAGACGATGTCCCGTAGGCCATGCTTAAACACCTGAGTGAGCGAGGTATGGCCTTTCTGTTAGATTTGTTCAACAAGATCTGGGTTCGAGGGTCTTCTCCCAGATTCCTGGCGAATCGCTACTGTGCTCGCCTTTCGCAAGCCGGGGAGAGATCACTCTCCTCCGACCGGTTTCCGCATAAACTCTCTAACCTCCTGCGTGTCCAGGTTGATGGGGAAATTTGTAACTGTTAGATTAGCCATCTGTCTTCTACACAGTCCAGCTTTCGCAAGTCTTACTCCACGTTAGATGCTCTGTTCCGACAGGAAAATGCCGTCTGCGAGGCTTTCCTCCGTATACAGCACTATACTACGGTGTTTTTCGTTCTGGAGTAGGCCTATGATATCGCATGGCGATAGGGTATCATGGAGACTCTCCACACGATGGGGACGAGGGGACGCCTCCCAATATTTATATCTGAATTTTTGCGAGATCATCGCTTCCGCGTAATGGTGAGGGGGAGACAACTCCAGCCCAATGGAGCAGGAAGAGGGTGTCCTGCAGGGAAGTTTCCTCAGTGTCACACTCTTTGCTCTCGCTTTGTTATCGTTATGCTCTATGTGGACGACCTTTCGATCTCTTTTGGCGTGGCCCAGATGCCAACTCTGGAGCGTAGACTCCAACAGGCATTGAACGGCGTCTCTTGTTACGCCGAAGTGCACAGGCTTCGGTTTTCCTTGGCTAAGACTAAGGTGGTGCACTTTTGACGCCATCCACGTCTCCATCCTAAAAACAAACTCGTTTCTAAATGGAGTGCGCCTGGAAGTGGTTGAATCGCACCATTTCCTTGGTCTTGTATTTGTCCGACGCCTCACCTGGGAGGCCTATACTCGCAGCCTTAGGGTCTCTTGCACCCACGCCATGGATATTCTTCATTAGGTGACGTTCAGCACCTGGAGAGCTGATAAAGCAACTGCCTTAGATTTTTATTGATTCGTTGTTCTCTCGAAGATCGACTACGGATGTAGGTTTTATGCATCCACAGCCTGAGCGTGTGCTGCGAGAGGTGGACTCGATCTACCACACCGGCCTTCGCCTGGCGGTATGTGCCTTCCGCACTTCCTCCAATGAAAGCCTACTTGTCGATGTTGAGGAGATTCCACTCGCTTTGCGCCTTGCACAGGGCATTTCTCACCTGTATCGAGAGCGCAGGACCTCCCTCAGTCCCTAATAGCTCTCACTGCATTCGCAGGTGCCTATGCCACCGAGAGATGCAAGTCATATCCTATGCCCTTCGGCTGTATGGCCAGGAAACTCCTTTTAGAGCTAGGTATAACTATTGGGCCGGTGGTGCCTCTGGTTCTGTCCAGGACGCCAGCCTGGACGGTTAAACCTTTAACCTTTCGTCGCCAAGCCTCTGCTCCCAAACCCTCTACAGCCCCGAGAGTATTGCGTTCGGCCTTTCGGAGCACACTTCGTGTCACACTGGAACCGTGCCAGTGTATACGGATGGCTCCAAGCCCCAAGAGTGGGTTGGTTTCCACGCCGTATGCCCTCTGTCTGAAGTTAGCCTTGGCTCTGCCAGGCGCTGTGTCTGTCTTCACGGCCGAGCTGGTTGCAATACACCACTCGGTACCGGAGATTAGGCGACGTGCCCGGTTTTGGGAACGGATTGTGTTCCATAGCGATTCACAAAGCACCCTGGATGCTCTCTGTGCATTGGAATCTCCGTCTCCCCTGGTTCACGATATCCGAGACTCCACGGTTTTGGCGAGCCAGGCGGATGTCGAGATTATCTTTTGCTGGGTTCCTGGACATGTAGGAATTTTGGGGAATGAGGGCGCTAAAGAGTCCACGAGGATTGGGCGACCAGACCAGAATTTCGCTCTTCCTCACACCGACTACATGGCAGGAATACGGGCAGCTCTCCGAGCTGCTTGGCAAACAAGATTGGAGACGGTCGAGGGGAACCTAAAGTTGCGTGCCATTTCGACGCGACTGTTCCCATGGACCTGCCCCCCAATGCTGCGCCGGCTTCAGGTTGCTTTCTGTCGTCTTCGAATTGGACACACTCGCGGAACGCACCGCAATTTTATGGAGCGCTTTCCTGTGCCTTACTGTTACTACTGCGTTGTCACCCAGACTGTTCGCTACATTTTCGTTGAATGTTCCAGTCTGGGTGATCTTCGCGCACGTTTCCTGTCCTGGTACCGGGATGAGCGGGGTCGCTACTGCTTGTCCCTGTACTCGGAACGAGTTCGTACACACTGACTTGTGGACTGTACTATATTTTGGAGGAGGCTGGCCTCCTCCACTTTATTTTACCTTTTTTTTTTGTTTCCTTTTTAGGTCGCATGTTCCTGCACCGGGAGGAGGTGGGCGTACCCCCAACGCCAGAGCATCCTTCCATCTTTTCCTTTTTCTCGTTATTTTTTTTAGCCCTTGTTCTTTTTTATCGTTATTATTTGTTAGTTACATATAATTATTTGTTCTTTTATTTGTTTTTTAATTCAGCATAGTAGTAGGCTCTGTTGTGTACGGCGACTTATGCCCAAGTAGGCAGTCGCTAGATGGGTTACCACAATGAAAAAAACAAACGAAAAGCCTCTTTTTCATTCCTACCAAACGTTTAACTTTGGCAAGTCTGTTTTCCATAGAGTAAATCAATTTCTAAAGATAATTTTATAAAATTGTAAATGCCTTAATTAATTTAGGTATTTCCTTTCCAAACCATATTAGCTTCTATTATCTTACTGCATTTTTAATATCCATCCTACATAATTCCCATACACATACTATATAATATTTCCATTGCCATTCTTACCATCTATTATTTCATCAATATCAAATCCCTCTTCCACTACACCTCTATTTACCACCAAATTGCTGTTTTAAACTTTTAATACTATCACAATTACTTGGTTCAATCTCATGAAATTATTTTAATCATTTCCAAGAGTTACCGTTGGTCAAATTACTCAAGTCATTCAAGTCCAAACACAAGTTCGTAGATTGAAAATATATGCATATATATATTCCAAGTAACTATATCCTCCTAAATACTTTCCCTTTAATATACAAGATTTATTTTCCTTCAATAATATTGATTCTTTCTTTATTCATATTGTTAAATAACTACTTTTCCAATTATTTGTCTATTTCCTTATCCCTCTCTTTCGCTCCTAGCTGCCTAATGTCACCGAGTTTTGAACCCATCGATATTCAAACAAATTTCATAATTATATTTTCTATGTATATTAATTTAATTTTTATCATTTTCAATATATGTATAAGCAATTGTGATTTTTCCAAATTGCTTTATATTCATTTTCGTCAGCTACTAGGCCCAATTATATTATTTTTTTATTGAAACTAATTTTTTTTAATTTCCCATTTCTGAATTTTATCGTGAGGTGTGATTAGTAGAAATAGAGAATAAAAGGGAGATGAGTAGTAAAGAGAGGGGAGGGAAAGATAGTGAGGAAAGAGGAAAGAAGAGTGATAAAAGGCGCCCGCTGATCGGGTCTTGTCCGTTGGTTTATGTTTATGGTTGGTTTAAATGCCCTACTCCACAATCTTATTCGCTTGGTTTAGGTTATGAATCGATGTAGTTTGTCTAATTCGGTTCTTGCATATCCAATCCTTGCGCCAATGTGATCGCTCATGCTAGTGCTGGCAAGTTTGAAACCAAGGACAGAAACAGTTGGCGATTAAACTATATCAGTTTCGTCTATGTTAGATAGAAGGTCCGATGTCTCCAGATTACAACTGCCGTGAACTTCATCGTTAGTTTGGATCTTCTAGCGTCTTTCGAATCTGGAGATCCTTCCAGCTTCAGCGGTCGTGGTTCTGGCCACCATCCTTGTGGTGGAGTTATAGTCTTTCAAACCACGACCTGGGTGACATCATCCGCGTATTGAATATTTAACTTATATAATCTTAACACAAACATACAATAGATTACGTACGTGCAGTGCGTTCTAGCACCTCCATGACGGTTAGGACTTACACGACACATTGCGTCTCCCAGACTCTAACGAAAACTTCAATCACCATGACCACATTGCTTCACCAGATTCGACACCAACTTCAACTGCGATCCCAATTCAACATAATTACGTCTCGGGGCCCAGTTAATTTACCATAATATGATTCGAGTAAAGCGGTCTAGTGTGACTTCATAATGTCTGCTAACAACTGCAATGAACAACAAAAGATCGTGCTGATATGACGGTCCCTTCCAATAGGTATCTTTGGCTTATTTCAAAATATTTTAGTAAATAGGGCCCGGCGAGTGCATGAGGAGAATTTCAAGTCCTTTATTCAGTCATATGGGCAATCTAAAGTGGACAATTGCGTGAGATTTTGACCAATCAGGCGATTGGTGATATGCACCCGACCCACTTAGTAGACAATTTGTGAGAACTAGCACGAATTAAAGGTGCTAATTCTAATGGTCTAGAACATCCTTTCAAAGAAATATTCATACGGACAATCCCTGATCACATTCAGCATTTGCTGACAGTAGCGGAGGCCAAGGAACTTTGAAGAATTAGCTAAAGAAGCTGATCACATTTATCAAAAGCAGCATTTAAATTGGAGACTCATTAGATAACTACTACCGCAAATTTTAAATCAAATCTTTGTTCGCAAGTCCAAGTCCCAGGCGAGGTTCCGAACAACCAGCGAGAAAACAACCAGATGGAGTCCACTATGTAGTGGAAAACGCAAACGTAGTAGAGGGGATACGAAAAAAGTGTTGCGTTCTACAGTTGCAATAATGGGATAGACTCATGCAACAACACGACCAACATAGACATCACTGGCGGCGCAACTCGTCCTCCCAACGACGCAACCAACAAGGGCACTCCAGCCAAAGAGGTTAGGGGCGGCATACTAATCTTTGTAATATTTCTTATTCCAATCTCCACCAGTGATACATGCTTGTATCACTGGCAATTCTGTAATAACACCGTATGATGTGTAGACCATGGAACTTTCCACATCCTTCGATTCACCCTCGAACTTTTGATTTCACCAAATATCGTCCGAGGAATTTTGGTACTATCGCAACTACAGTCATAATAGAGCTGTATACAGTCACAGTCTTGCCGGTGTAATAGAGGTGGGCAAATTGTGGCCCGCGAAGCCTTTTTCATTTCAGAATTCGACAAAATATTTAAAATTATTTAATGAACATTTTGCCAAAATCTCATCTTATTTTTTTTATGTAAGTGTTTGATTCTTAATTCAGTCATTATTAAATATATTTGATTCATAGGTAAAATGTTCTAAAAAAATACGATGCTTTATAAATTCTTATTCTCATTAATCTTATGTATAAGCGTTCTTTCGCCCGCGGAAGTTAATCTACGTTGCTTATGGTTGGTAGTTGGATTGAAGACGCCTGGTCCTTGAGTAATGCCCATATAACTTAGAAGTGTAAATCGTAGTTCGGATTCCACGTTAACCTGTAGATCTCCACTCTGATGTGCCTGGAAACAGTTTAAAGGGGAGGCAATACTATGCCCCCCCTCCCAAACAAAAGACCCTTGTTCGTGTAGCTACATCTATGACTATGTAGTATATGAAAGCAAATGCACAAAAGAATTGCAATTAACTTCGAAATTTGCATCTAACTGTTTAAATGCGGCTTGCAAAGCTATAGGTAAGCTTCAATGTGGCCCGCTGCTTAAAATTATCGGCTAGGTTATAAAAATCCAAGGAATTCACCATCCTTTTCTACACTTCACCACATCACTCTTACACTCAGCCTTCCTTTTCTTTAAATACGCTACATCACTCTTCATTTTTTCAATCTCCTCAGCTTAATAAACTGAAAAGGTAAGAGAGGAATGGGTCCAATACCACTTCCCAGCAAATATCACTCACTTTCTAACCTTTCAACCCTGGTAGATAATGTTGCTCAATGAAATGTCCTTCCAGCCACTCAAGGTGACCAAAGTGCCCTCACAGTGATTTATTTTTTCGAAGGGCCAACAAATTAGATATTAAGACCTATACAAAGCGGAACCTTTAAGTTTCCCTCGGCTTCCGTCGAGTTTTTCTCATTTTTTTTTTTAGGAGCCCATCTGGCGACTGCTTACTTGGGTCAAGTCGCCGCACTCGACCCAGCCTATTACTAGGCTATATTAAAAACAAATAACGCTAAAAATGAGAAAAGCTAAATATTGCAGCCAGCTCGGCATTGATGACAGATGCAGCGCCTGGAAGAGCCCCCCTAACATCAAACAGAGGGGATACGGCGTGGAAACCGACCCCCTATTGGGACTTGGAGCCATCCGTATACACTGATACGGTTAAGCGAGACAAGAATTGTGCTCCAAAAAGTCCGAACGCAATACTCCCGGGGCTGTAGAAGCTTTGTGTCAGAGGCGTGGCGACAAGTAGTCAAAAGTGGTATCCACCAGGGTGGCGTCCTGGACAGAACCATTGGAGCCACCGGCACGAAAGCTATACCGAACTCTCGAAAGAGTATCCAGCACTAAACCCGAAGGGCTTAGGGTAGGACTGGCGTCTCTCCGTGGCATAGGTACCGTCGAGATAAACTGCGGATGCACTGAGAGCTGTTGGCGACTGAGGGTGGCGCCTGGCTCTCGAGTACCCGCAAATAATGCGCTGTGCAAGGCGCAGAGCGACTGGAATCTCCCCAGTAAGACAAGTAGCCTCTTGAGGGAGCAAGTGAGGAAGGAACTGGTCACCAGGCAAAGGTCGGTTTGGTGGATAAAGTCCACCTTCCGCAGATACATAAAACTCGCATCCGTAGTCGAGATTCGAACGAACAAAGGATCGATAAAAAAGTAGGGTAGTAGCACTAACAGCACCCCAGAAAGTAAACGTCACGGAACGAAGAGTATCCATGGCGCGGGTACAAGAGACGCCTAGGCTGAAAATATGTGCCTTCCAGGTGAGGCGTCAGTTAAATACAAGACAAAGGAAAGAGTGCAATTCAACTACTTAGAGGCGCACTACATTTAGAAACAAGACTGTGTCAGTATGGCGCCGTGGATGGCGGTAGAAGTGCACAACCTTAGTCTGGGCCAAGGGCACCCGAAGCCTATGCACATCGGCATATCGAGAGACGCGGTTTAATGCCTGTTGGTCTCTACGCTCTAGAGTTGGCATCTGGGCCACGCCGAAAGCGATCGAAAGGTCGTCCACGTAGAGCGTAGCGAGAACATCTTCCGGCAGCACCGATGTGATGCCGTTGATGCTCAGGGCAAAGAGTATGACAGTGAGGACATTTCGTTATGGGACACCCTCTTCCTGCTTCATTAGGCCGGAGAGGGCTCCCCACACCCGTACGCGGAATCGACAGTCGCACCAAAATTCAGATATATGGATTGGAAGGCGTCCCCTCGCACCCATCGTTTGGAGATTGAGAGCCTTCATAATATCTCGCAGACGGCACTTTCCAGTGAGAGCAGAACATCTTACATGGAGTGGAACTTGCGGAAGCCGCACTGTGCAGAAGCCTGATGGCCCCCACTCTCTTAAAAAACTAATAAAACATTTACGAATTTCGAGTTAGTGTGATCCCTCCCCAGTTTACGAAAACCAGCACAGTAGCGATTCACCAGGAATCTGGGAGAATATCCTCTACCCTGGTCCTGATTAACAAATCTAACAAAAACGACGTGCCTCACTCACCCAGCTGTCGAAGCATGGCGTAAGAGACATGAGTTGAACCAGGGGCGGTATTCACGCACGAAGCGAGAGTGGAACGCAACTCATTCAGAGGAAACCTGTCCTTGGGATGTTCTCCGCCTCTGGAGATTTAGTCCAGTCGGTGGCGTTCGGCGACATCACGACGCGCATTGAATGCTGGCGGAGCATCATCTTGGCTAGAGATTCGGAGAAAGGGGCACGAAGGATTCCGACACGGACACGGAGTCCGAGATTGCGGTCCCATTCTCCTGGAGAACGAGAAGGGGGTCCGGCAAGAACTTGTCCCGAATCCTTTTACTCGCTTCCACACCTCTTCTAGAGGAGTCTTCCCGTTAATTGAAGACAGATATGTAGGCAAAGAAGAGCGACGGGCGTGCTTCGAAATACACCGGAAACTAGCTATAGCTCGACGAAATTCACCGACAGTGAATTCGTTGGGGCGGCGCATGTAGGCATAACGCTTCTGTTTGAGAGCCGTTTCACACTCTGCTGACCACCCCAGGAGCGGTCGGCGTGCAAAACGGACAGAAGTTCATGGGATTGTAGTTAAGCCCACGGCAATGAGGTTGCCGGAGAAGAAATCAACGGCCTCATCCACCTACCGAACCTCCTCGACTGAGATTGAGAAATCGGTCATTTCCTGAAATGCGGAGCACCGCGCCCGCACCTAGAACCACTGCGGCTTGCTCTCCGGCGGCAGCTGCCCAGAAAAGGATATTTGAATTGGAAAGTGATCACTACCAAGGAGATCATCGATTACACGACACGATATCAGGCTGTGCATCCGCAAAGCACAAAGATACATCAAGGCAGGAAAATGAATCGTTCTCGGGCAGTTATGCGTAAAATCATCCACATTTAGGGCACCTATCTCCAGGTCGTCGATCAGTTCGGCAAGGACTTGACTCCTGGGATTAATCGAGTAGTCTCCCCAGAGAGGGGTCTACCGCTCAGATCTCCGAGCAAGAGAAAGGGCCTCGGCAACCGTACCATGACGCGGCGTAAGGCCCTCGCTTTGAAGTTTGCTGACGGTGGAATGTACGTGCAAATAACCGTATACTTCCTATCCAGTTACAGCTGCACAGCTACTGCTTGAAAAAGGGTATCTAAATCAAAGAGAATAACGGAAACATCATTGCGCATCCTCCTGCCCATCCCCATCACCTGGTGGTAGGGTCGCAAAACCCTTATACCCTGGGAGTGTGGGCAGGGAGCACGCGCCCAGCATGGTCTTCTGCAAAAAGATAGCCAAGGTAAAACGGGAGGAGACGAGCCTCTGAAGCTCCTCCTAGTTGGCCCAGAGTCCGCGACAATTCCATTGAAGGAACATACCCTCCAGAGGTCGCTCAGATGTGATGTGGGGCCCTTTTCAAAGAGAACAGTTGCCAGATGGGCTCTATAAAATAAAATAAAAAATCAAAGAGAACAGCCTCACCGGAATGGCCGTACGCTTCCTGGAGGAAGAGCTCCTGGCGCTGTTGGCCAGACAATGCGTTGAAGGCGCTCTCGCCTTCGATGACTTATCGGGGGAGCTCGGGCTCGCCATGCGAGTCTTTTATTCCTCCGCCTCGAAACCTTAGGCATGCAGAGGACCGGGTCTCTTTTTGGAGGATCTATTGTCTCCGAGCCACCCAGCTTTCTACTGGGTGTGGGTGAAGGTGGGTGGCAGTTTCTCCATACTGGAAACTGTCGCGCTGGGGGAAGGAGGGGAAGCCCTGGTTTTATCCGGGGCTAGGTGTGAAACCGCTTATGCCTCCAGCTCTTCTAGGGGAGCGCCCGGGTTGGGTGAAACCCGCAGAAGGGCGCGAAAAAGGCTGTGCTCGTAGGCCTTGAAGGGCCAGGAGGAGAGGGTGTCTTCCTTAACATTGAAGTATAAGACGTTCCATGCGGAGCCGAGTGGGCCAAGACCAATTCCATAGCCTGGCGAAATGAGAGATGACCCTAGGCCTGAACGACCAGCATTTCCTTCTCAAGGAAATACGCACAATTTTTTTTAAGGGGCTATCTGGCGACTTAAATACGCATCATATTGCTTCAAGAAGTGTGGTGCATCTCTTCCCAATCGACACACCTGGTCACACACGATTTAAACTTATTCTGTGCGCATTGGAGTAACTTACACGGAATTCGGGTAACAACGAATTTGCACGTCTACAAAAGCGATTAATATGGCCGAAGCGGTGGCACTAGTATCACCTCCGTGGCATTGGCTCGAATTCCTTCACGTGGTAGCGATACAAACTGGCACACACTGACTCAGGAAGCTTGTCACAGTCGAACGTGACGAACAGTGTAAGGGTGGGTCTCCATGCCCCTCACTGTTTTCTCATCACACGTTCGACCTTGAATGCTCCATGGTAGACCAGCTCTAATGCGATGTCATATATGGAGTAGTCTCCGAGTTCCCTTGCATAAACTACTCCTTCACGAAATTCATGGTAGAGTGCGGCGTCACACTCACCGGCGTGACATCAAGGCTCCGAAGGGAACTAATCATGGCTGCCTCGAAGGGATTCGATGCATTTGCCCAAAGTCTCCCGTCCGAGAAACGGGTCACATTTAGCCGTCTATCAAACACACTAGCTAGAGCTCTCCTCTGATTGATCATATTGCCTTTGTCTAACATTGTGCCATCACTGGAGCGAATAACAAGGAAGCGTTTGAAGCCATCGGGCTCAAAAACGTCAGCTAACCTCTAAATGAGGGGGTCAACGTAATCGAAGCTCGGCTCTGGGCACTTTTGGTCTTAGTCTGTTACTCCTTACCCGGAGGAGCACCGGGGCCGGACGTGCTGATCTTGGCTTAGTCGCATACCGAAACGGCAGCGGCAAAATCCGTCCCTGTGGCTCCCGCGTAGGGGAAGGAACCCCGAGTCTTTTTGTCTTTTTTCTATTTTCTTTTCTTTTCCAGGGAGGAAGGCGGGCAATGAACCAACTTCTCCCCTCCGGCGGCAGGAACCCTTAGGCCAGATGGACCAGCCTCAGCAAGATCCTATTCTGAAATAGAGAAGGTGCTGGCTGTTACAGGGGCACCAGCCGGTGAAGGAGATCCCTCATCTCTTTGTGAGGTCTCGAAGACACGAGCCGTCTGAGGAGGAGCTTGCATAGTGGCGGACACGGGTTCAGCGCTTGGCACCGAGCCCGGGGTCGACCCCATGGAGGATCCTTTCATTTACGTGAGGCTCACCTCATGAACCATGTCCATCTCAAGGTGGACGTTCATGTGGCCATCCCCCCTAATACATCACAGGTCCCCTTCGAGGTATCTTTTGTCGTTTTCTGGGCCGGCGAAGAGGAATCCGTTGGGAAAGAGAGGGGCACGTAATGTGACCCCTGTAAGCTCGCTATGCGTGCTAGCCGGACTTTGGAAGGCATGGGCCGACGGGCCCTCTCATCTGTTGCCCACTAAGAGAGTTGGCCCTATTGAGCTGCTCCAACCGGGAGTGGTCAATTATGGACATCCTGCACTCTTTCTTGGCAGTCCTTTTGGAAAGCAAAGGGGAGACTGCCGCTGGAAAAGGTGAGTCACCCAAAGGCGACTCCAGAGAAGGGTGTGTGGGTGACTTCCTTGCACCCGTATGCAAAGAATAGGAGTAAACATCCTCTCTGGTTAAATATTTTTGGAGGGTCCCCTCTGAAAATACAGGTGGGGAAGACCTTCATCTCTTCGGTGGAGCTGCCCGATGGGGAAAGTAGAGACTATTATTTTTTTTTATTCATCATTAGGCATGGTGACCTTTTTTGTAGCACGGGGTGCAAACGTTCATCCCCTCCCGCAGTAGCCCACTCTGCCAGGGGTGAACAAGGGGCCAGCAAAACCGGCTGCCGCCATTGGAGCCCACTCCTCCCGCCTAGGGACCTTGCAGTCCAACGGCATGTCTGCTACACCTTAGGCACAGCGTAAAATGGATAAAGATTGAAAGAAGAAAGAAAGGGGATGTGAGGAAAGTGTGGGTGGGGATAAAACAGGTTGTTCACCCCCCCAAACCGGAGCTCATGAGTCAGGGGGCTTTGTCCCCTCACGCCTCAGCCCGATCCGGTATGGCTGGGTGAGAGAAAGATGGTCGGCGTTTACCCTGTGAAATTAGAGGCCGAGCTGAGAAAGTTGTGGGAGAGGTTGTATGGAAAGTAAGGAAGCAGGGTAAGAAGACACTGTCCGAAAGAAGGAGAAGAGGCTAAGCTGGGGCCGGACGGAGCGCTGAGTCCCGTCAGCTTGGTAGCCAGGATCGCAAATCGCCGTGTTTCTTACGGGTAGAATTCGTCTGGTGCTTTTAGCAAATTTTGTCTTGTTAGGCCCGATTTTCCCGGTTCTTTCTTTTGTGTTGCTTGGATTGTCGCCCTTAATTCCTGTACTATTACAGGTTTGACACCTTCTTCTTCCATGGACAATGTTGACGCTGTATGATTAGGTGTTTTTCATGTTTATTCGCTTCTAACTCTTGCACCACCCATTCTTCATGGTCTCTGTCAAAATCTACATTTTCGTTGAGTCTAATATTGAAGACCTTGCTCCAATGATCCCGTAACGCGTTCTCTCTTAGATGAGGAGGTTCCTTTTTCTCTTTTCCTTTTTGGTTGATGGTTTGATCTTAATTTACCTCTTGCTAGGTTAATTTTTGCCAAAACATGGTTACGTTCAACTCTGCGTCAATGGATTCCACGAACGGGTCCCATCTTGCTCCCCTCTCAATAGCTGTTGTCATTATTATTTCGTTCCTTATCTCTTGCAGCCTTGTCCTGCCCCCCCTTCTTTGTGGGGCCATATTATTCCAGTGTTTCTCTGAGTGACTTGTATTTCTTCTCCAGTGCAGCAATTTGGGTTGTGCGCCTAGGGTGCGGAATAGACCTATAAGATGTGCTTGGCATGCAGTTTTTATCCGCTTCGACGATCGCTTTAAGTAGGTTGTCGGCGGCTGCGTCGATCTCCTCGAGTGTTGCCTCACTTAAATCTGGCTGCAAGTAATTAATAAGTTCTTCAGCGTTACCACACCAGTTTGCGTCCTTGTAGCTTTTCTCAACGGACATTTAACCTGTATCGAGTCCAATGAGATAGTCATTATGACAATCTCGTGGTCGCTGGTGGACGGCCGCCCTTTTTCTATCAGATAGTTGAATCTGAATGCAGGTGACACTAAAACAATATTGGGTTTGGTTGCCCTCCTTCCTCCCTTAAATGTTGTGAAATCTGGACCCACTCTTTCCACAACGCTTCTTTCGATTAGTGCGTCCAGGTTTTTACTTATGTTATTGAAGTAGTTGGCTTATCCAGACGAGCTGGAGCAAGCATTTAGATCGTTCATAAAATTTGCTTTATCCTTCTGACCAAAGACGCTGAGGAATTATGAAATGGCATGAAATCTTTCCTTGGTGATTGATATCCTGTTATTACTGTTATGGAGCCTGTGGTCGTGTCAACTTTAACTGCTAGGTAGGCCTCTTCTAGATTTTGTGGTCTTTTATCCTCTTCTTTATAGCCGGTGCTATCCCTTTAAAGTTGATATCTCTCGTTGTCTTCGTTATAATATTGAGGTTGAATATTTTCATTGGATTGATCTCAGGGTCTATGTTTATTTCGTTTAATAATATTATGTCTGGGTCTTCTTTCAGATAAGCATTGCATAGGGAGTGCCTTTTTACGTTCCAAACCCTGCTACGTTATGGCTAATTATCTTTAGCTTTCTTCCCTGGTTCAAATTAAAAAAAAGGTTATGTACTATTGTGTGCCTTTCCCGTTCCGTTTTGTTTATTTCTGTCACAAGGAGACTTAGTTCTCCCGCATCTCTTTTTCCTTAACTCATCTTTTGTTACTATGAAACAAATTGACTCGGGTATGTTCAGATTACCACTTATTATGATCTCTGTCACTTTTTTCTATCTGAGTACGATCTCTCTTATTCATATTTATAGTAACCTTTCATTATACCGTGTATGATTTCTTTTGTTGTTAACCGGAAATAGTCTATCTTCTGGTGCAAAGAATTTCAGGTTAAACTCCCGACTATCTTCCCTCCTTTCCTGAGATTGTGCGCTTTTACTTTTGTCTACTGTTTCATCGTTCTCCTTAACTTGCATGGTTTGTTTTTTTTTGTTTATTGAAGCCACTAGTCATTGATGTTAAAATTCCCATGCTGCTAACAGTTGCCTGGGGTGTTATAGGCTTAAGCCTCGGATCCCTTTCCGCGCCTAGGTTTGTCCGTTGTCTCTGACTGCTGTCTGTAGGCTCTTATTTCACCATACCTTTTTAAGAAACTGCTGATTTATATTGCACATTCAAGACTTCTGCAGACGGGGGATTATTCGGGAACCACATGAGTTTCAATGCATTTTGGCTCAGCATTTTAGTTAGGTCCTTTAATAAGACCCCGGGTTGATCACGGTGAGTACTTGTGAATGAAGTATACAGCTAGAATATTTAGAGATTTTTCCTTGCTTAAGCTTCATTACATTTTTCGTTCCTTGATAGTAGTTTACTGTGGCCTTCACTACTTTCGCGTACGTCTAATTTTGTCTTTCTTCTTCAACCTTCGCTTTTGCTGTGCATTTTCTCTTTATAAGTTCTCTATTAATCGGTTATGCCATTGCCATTGTGCGATAGTTGCCGCCGCAATTTTAAAAAAATTTATATGGGTTATTACACTCTCTCCATGTGTGTGTGTTTTAGAACTGCATTCCGAGCACCATTTTTCATCTCTATTTGGGCATTCCTGCGAGGTGTGCTTCTCTAGCGAAGCAGTTAAAGCATGTTAGTACACTCACGAAATCATATCCTTTAATCTGTTTCTGAGTTATATTTATATTAAAGGCTAACAGCCCGTTCTCTTTAGCCTTTCTAGTCATGACCATCTCCCGAAATATTATCTTAGAGAGATGCGTGTATTCTGTATTGGTGTTCTTGTTCACGAATTTAATCGCTTCCTTGGTTCTTGCCCAATCTTGCTTTGCATCGATTTCTTCTTTGATTTCTACTGCGTTGTGCTCCCCTATCCATGGATCTATTTGTCTGCAGTAAATTGCTTTTTGTGCCTCAATTTGCAGAGACACCATGGCTTGTAGGCCTATTAAACTTAATTTCTCGGTTGCTTTTTCATTAAGCAGCCTATCTACATATCTCTCCGTTTGACAAACTGCTACGTAGTTAGTGGAATAATCTAGTAACCTGATTAAGACTATTTCAAGTTCTCCGAGATAACTTGAAGACATTGGTCCTGTCCGGTATTTGCGCATCATTTAAGGTGTGCATCTCGAATTGTCCATGTTGCTATATTTTCTCTTTCTTCTTTGGCTTCTTCATTGAAGTAAGTGTAAGAAAGAAATTTGAGTAGGTAGAGGTCAGAAAAAAACTGAAGGATGCGGTTATGATCGTTATTTATTCTTGCTTATTCCGCAGCGTGTCACCGGCCCTACCTGCCTACCTAATCGCCTAGCTTTGACAGTTTCTGCTCCACCCATACAAGACCGCTGCGCACACGGATTAACCCGTCCCGGGCTAAGCTTCAGCCTGCGCTGAGTTAGCCATCCGGCTCAGCTATGGCAATTGCTTATGTGGGTTTCTAAGGAGACTTAACCGTCCTAGCCGTCACGACCTAAATAGTGGTGTGAGAGAAGAGAGTAGATTGTGAGGGAACCCCACGTGGAATCTCTTGAGCAGACGGAACTTGCATGCGCTGCAGAAGGCCCGGTTAGGCCTAAATTGGTAAGCCTAACCCCCCCACACCCACCTTCCACAAGCGGTAGCCTCGAACCGTGTCCACCACGATTCACTTTTACACGGGCAGAATAGCCTCTGCAAGAAGATTCCAGGCCATTCGAGAGTAGAGCTGTTTCCCGCTTACCGCCCCTCAACCCCGGGCAGAGCCTCGGACATAAATAGAGCTCGCCTCCCATGAAGAGACACAGAGTTGAGAAGTCTCGCCCGGACCCCAGAAGATTCCCCATAGTTCCAAGTCAGGTGCTAACAACAAGGCAAAGTGACAGGTGAACTATTTTGTGTATTTGGAATTAGCCCCAGCCAGTGAGGTATTTCCACTTAACGATCGCCACCGAGTGATTTTTCAGGCTTCTCTCGTCAATCCTGTCGAAGCCCTCCTTCGTTCGCCCCTTATTTTAGGTGGCCAAAATACTCTCCCCTGGACCGGAAGTTACCCCCCCCCCCTCCTGTTTTTTGGAGAACCGTCATCACTTCAAGTTCCCGCTCAGAAGTTCCGAGTGGCCTCACCCCACCTGCAGAAGACATCCGTAAGCCAACCCTCCTCCCCCCCTTCAGTAACCCAATTGAGTTAACCCCCCTCCCTTCATTTGAATAGTCTCCTCCTGTAATACCTTCAATTTTAACTTCATAATCTGATTTATAACTACAATCCCCCCCTTCGTTACTGATCTGATTTTGTCCGTTAATTCTCTGAGGTAATTTTATCCATCAATTTTCTCATTATTTTTATGTAAATAAAATTATATTTTTGTAAATGCCTCTGTAAATAACCTTGAGCTTTGCCATTGTCCATTTGTTACCTGACCTCGTTGCACTCTCCTCTCGCATTTCAGCCCGTCTAAACTAGCGGTGTTCCGCCCCTTCGTCAGTTCACCTGTAAGTTATCAGTCTCTCCCCCATAGATATAATATGGTATTGATGTAATATAATGTCATACCACGACATAGATCTAGTCCTAGGTCAAATCTGGAGTCAGAGTAGATTCCAGTCAAGTCTCTTCTGGGTAAACTTGATTCTTGTTGAAGTTCCGAATAGGTACTGACGAGATTGCTGTACGATTCTTCAGTAGTAAGTGTAAGACAACTGCTTTTCATCACATGAAGTCATTTACGTGTTTACGTCTTGAAAAAGATTGAAGATAAAGTATATAGTAAGAGTAGAGTGGACAGTGGGCTTTTAGATAAAGTGGCTAAAGGAAATGAGTTGATAGTTAGTGGTAGTTGCTGAGTGACCAGCCATCTCCTTGTTTCTTTTTACTAATTCTTATTGTTCAAACTTGTGTCTTCGTGAGTTGGAGACTCTCATGCCTCTATTGTTCTTAGTTATTTTTTCTTTTCCTTTTTGTTGTTTACTGTAGATAATTTTGTTTGAGTTTGTGAATTGCTTAGCAATCTCACCTTCGCGTGTATATTTGGGGTGGTTCCTCCCTCGAGTTGGATTTCCCGCTCCTAAATCTCCCTCTCTTGTTTACTGCCTAATTTGGCGGGATATTCATGTCTCTCTTCTCTTCTTTGCTAAGTAGGTCGTTTAGCTTGTCCCACACCTAAAAGCTCTTTTGTGCAGGTGCACATTTATGGCCAGAAGATCGATTTCGCGGTGCAGGTTAGCTAGCATTTATGTTCTCTTCTTCTTGTGTTTAAAATGATATACACTGCTGTATTTTGGACCTTTTGGAGTTTAATTGTATGTATTTTGCTGGTTTATTCATCGGAATAGCTAGGTAGAGAAGTTTGGCCCTGCTGAGTGCGTTGTATATTTTTTCTTCTTTTCTCTTTATAAGCCTCTAAGTTTATGTAATTTAGTTAAGCTCGCCTTCGCTAATCCGACTCTTTCATTTACGTGTTTCCCGTATATGTACCAGGAGATCTTGACCCCGAGTACTTTTCCTTCGTTCCCTTAACGATACCTATTGTCATGTACTTGTACTCTGGCGGTCTTTCGTCTTCATATTGGGATAATGGAGAACTTTTTCGCATTTGTGCGGATCTTCTACTAGCATTCGTATTCGTTTATGTTAGCGACCTCGGCAGCCGTGATCCTCGCCATTGTTTGGGTATGCCTGTATGGGCTATTTGTTACTATTGTTGTCATGTACAAATTGTATATACTTAGTAGATTCGTTGACTGGGCTAGGTAAGTCCATCGTGAAAATACTCTATAGTGTTGGACTTATGCAGCACTCTTGAGGGAGCTCCTGGTGGACCTCGAAGCTCGGTCCATTGAAACCCCCAATGAAATATAGGCCGATCTATCTGTAACGTAGTAGCATAGGCATTTTGCTAAGGTTGGGTCGTTTCCTTAGCATTCCTCTCTTCTTTTTCGTTTCTTTTGATGATCTCGCGGCGTTTGGGACAGTTCAGGGCCATCGTCCTATGTTCTCCTTTGCAGTTAAGGCATCTCTTCTTCGTGCTCTCGCACTTATCGAATCGATGACCTTCTGTGGCGCATTCACTGCAGCACAGTTTGTTTTCAACCGGGCATGTCGTCGTAGTATAGACCTCAAGTTAATAGCATACATAGACCATTTGTATCCTATTAAATTTCTCCTGAGGAATGTAATCGCTTGGTATTCTCATATTGAATACCAGTATTCCATTCTGCGTAGATTTCTTGGCCATTTCAGTGGTAGCGAAGGTTATCTTAAACACATGGGTGTGTTCGCGAAATTTGATTATTTCACGAACTTGGGACTCAGGGATTGCTTTTGGTGATCTCCTCTTTGAGCCTCTTTGAGCTCGTCGGGTGAATGCTCACCCACCCAGCTCTCCACTTTACGGCAGATCACGATTTGGTTTGCTGCCACTTGTAGAGGGTTTTTCGCTTCCAGTCCAAGGTTTCTGAGGACCCTCGCTTCCTCTTGCGATTGGAGCTGGTCTAAGTCATTAGTCTCGGCACATAAGGCGATGAACCCAGATTAGACTTCAATAAGTTTCACCAGTGCTACTTTCACCTCGAGGTAGAGGGTTTCATAGAGGTGCCTTTTTGGGGGGTTCTTTTTTCCGGTGATGGTCCTTAGGGGGACCCTCTTAGTGAGGGTCTCCATAGTCTTTGCGTCCTTACTATGTCCTCTTGCCATGTCTTCTTTTTTCTGAAACCAAAGTGTAATTATGGTGTTTTGGAAGTGAAAAAGGAAGTTATGAATTAATGAAGGAGGTATCGGTTAGTGCAGGTATTTTGGGATACGAGGCCAAAAAATGGTGAAAAAACGCCCCCGTCAAATTTCCTGTTAGCCCCTTGCTCGTTTACTGCTAGAATGATGGGTGATGGATGGATCGGATGGATCTCAAGTGGGAACCTCAAAAGGGGTGAATTATGGTGGACATGATGCAGTAGCGGCCGAATCAACGGCCGCTAAAGTTTTGCCACCCCCTCTCGGATACTTATGCCATAACTGCATCCAACTACATAGAGACGGGTGTACTTCCCTCTATGATTCTGGCCGGGTACCCCGGGTGATGATGATCTCTCCTCCGTCCGGAACTCGCAGTTATGTCCCAGTTTCGAGATAATTTCTGACTTATGCTTCCGCTGTTGGCTAGTCCTCAAACCAGTTTTCACATAAGCCCTTAATTATGTCAGTCCAAGTGGACGGCATGGTTAAAACGAAATCAATGAATCGCAGACATCCGAGCAGGTTCAAACGCATGGCGATGGATGGGAGCTGTGAGGTGCTTAAGCCCTCATTGAGTTATGAATCTTCGATGAAAAAGTATTAACTCTTTTTGAAGGGTGAAACGTAATTCACCGTGAGACATCCAGAATAGGCACTCTTCTATGTAGGCGGTGCTCAAGGTCCGTTACTAAGCAAGTAACAAATGCTTTATCCGAAGGTTGTCAGCAGAGCATAGTAGTCGAATATTCGGTCGTCGACAGAATGAAAGAAAACGATTTTTAAGGGGTATATATTCCGCCTAGGTTTGAGCGTAACTTTAGAGGAAACGGGCCAGTCTGGTGAGTGAAATTTTAAAATAATTTTAATGTTCGATTCCAGCTTGTCGTTTGACTTTTGATGGCCGGTATATCTTTGTTTATTAATATGGCTTCTAAGATGTTTAGCCTAGCATTATTAACCTCTTTTCTTTTAAAACGGTGTTGTCAACTAGCATATCTCTCGTTAGGCTAATGTTACTCGTATGTACACACTCCATATGATTTTTGGACCCTCCGCTTTGCAGATGCATGGTTAAACATCTCGAAAGTGTAGTAGTTGTTATGCCAATATATTTTGAGTTGTTATAAAGCTTACAGTCTTTATCGGGGCAGATGAACTCGTGAACTATATTGGTTGACTTGAGATTCTAGGAGTTTAGGTAGCTGTTGTTTTTCATGAGGAGATTGCTGGCTTTCGTTGTTTTATAATATATGATGAGTTGAATTTTATGCATTTGATCTTTATCCTTGATGTTACGGTTAATAATCTCGATGTTTTTTTTCATCTATTTTATAGTCCGTGGACATCTGATTTCTGTAATACACTTTGATGTTGTTGACTTCTCCCTGATTACTTTCAGTTTTCATAGCCGCTTACGCATCTTAGTGGGACCCTCGCTGCAATTTTGGCCGCCATTATGTCGGTGAACAGTCCTTGAGGAGGGTAGCGCACTCTGTCCTGTTCTTGGCCTTTTTCCTGCTCTTTTAGGGACTCACTAAAAGATGAAAAGGGAATTTGCCTTTGGGGTATGAATCCGGATGGGATCTTCTCGGTGGTGTGATTGTATGGCGGACTTATTGACAACGCCGCCCCTAGGGTGTTTTAATTGCGACAGCATCCCAACATACCATAGAGGTGGCTGTATGTCCCTCTATGTTCCTGGAAGGGCCACCCCAACTGTGATGAGCAACGGAGGTAGCAGTCCATCCCTTATCTGGAATTGTTTCTGACATTGTTATCGACTGTGGGCTACTCCTCAAACCAGCCTCCTCCAATTCCCCCAATCATGGCCGTGCTATTGCCTGGCATAGTTGGGACGAAACATGAATGGCAATCCCCTCTCACATCCGATGGCAGTTGCAGTCCTAAGACTAATTGATACGCCGGCAGGATACGTCACGATATACGAAAGTGAAAAAGACGTGGAAATACTAACAAAGGAGAAAGGGGTTAAAATCCTTAAGGATATAAACCTTCAACCAACTACGCCTCCTCAGATCCAAGCACACCAAAGTGTGGTGTGCAGAAGGCTGAACCCCTGGATCGGTAAGCACAATAGAGAGGAAATAAAGGAGGAAATTGATAAGAACCAGCAATGGGCGAGGGTTTAGAAATGGGCGAGGGTTTAGAAATAAGCGAGACAACACAGAGTACCACCATGTGTCCAAAATTATCTTCGAAGATACAGAAATGATGAAAAAGGCGAATGAGAGAGAACTACTACTCTTCAACGCAAAAATAAGTGGTCGGCAAATCGAGCGGGAAGAATTCACCCTGGTACAGATTTGCTTTAGATGCCACAGACTGGAACATCACACTATGAAAGACTGCAAGGAGCAGGAGTCGACCTGTTCTAGATGTAGCTAAAAAGGCCACGGCTGGCATGAATGCCCGGTGGCAGAAGAGAAGTGCCCAAACTGAGGACAAAAACATGCGGCAATGGCGATGTCCTGCCCCAGAAAGGAGATCCTGAAAAGAAAGGCGGAAGAGAAAAAGGCAGAAGGAATTAGGAGGGCGAACACCTCCTACGCCCAAGTGGCGAAAGCCGCGCCCTCAAGAAATATAGAGAACATTGCCGCGCAGACAACATTTTTGAAGATAGGTAAGGAAGATAAAAACTCGACAAAAATCCTCACTTGCATACTATATGCCCATGTCCGGAATCTAACGAACCCGGGCTGCTTCGTCAAAGAGCTAAATATTATGCTTAAGAACAATGGCTTAGCAGAGGTATAGTTCCCGGAGAACACACCATCAGGGAAAGTTCTCCAGATGCAATACGGGCCAGAGGAAGAGGAACCTGCGACCGCTTTCCCAAGAAACAAAGAAGAAAGAGAGGAAAGGAACACGATCCCGGAATCACCCCAGCTCCTCAAAGGTCCTCATACAGGGGCCACATAATTTAGGCCAGGAGGAAAAGGGAAGCGAGTGAGAAAAGAACAGACAGAAGGATCAAGCAAGCTGAGGGGAACATCTTAAGCTCTGCTTCTTTCTTTAAAGATAAACAAGAGTGCTCCCAGCCTCCTAAGATCCATGGGAGAGCAAGGAGCAAGAACAAAAGGAAGAGTCATGGTCAGAACAAAAAATATGATGGTCATGACATCAAAATTAAGTTCTACAGAAAAGCAAAACCTTCTTCCCAGAGGATCCCAAGATAGGGAAAATCATCGAAAGAGTCAAAACTGGCATGCTGAAATGGACTTATGATTCGCCAGAGTTATGATTTGCCTGAGTTAGTCTAGCTCTTCTCACGTGTACAGATAAAACAAACCTTTCGTTCGATTTTCGCACAGGAATTGTGATAGTGTTTTCTCGCGCGTTAGTGATTCCTCACTTCGAGTTCTTAGGCAGCCTACGTTGAAAGTGATATTGCGTTTTGCAGTAATAAGTGAATTTTCACTCGTTTTGTGTGCCGGTAGCGAGGGTGAACTTGTTTCCGCCCTCCCCCTCCGTTTTCCTCATCGGACTCCTTTTGAGGTGGACCAAGGACCTGCAGGCTCTCGAGAAGCGCCTGCACGTAAGGTAAAGTGCCATATTTGCTTGGGATATTTTTGCTTTTGACAGGGACTACTCTTTTTGACTATCTCTTTTCTCACTGGTGAAAAATATCACACATCCACACACACGAACACAGCCAGACACACCGAGTCTTCGCTAAAATTTATTTTTCCGGAACCTATGCGGAAATGGAGAAATAAATGAGGGAGACTCGGCGGATACCGCTGAGGACCCTCTCCGATGGCCCCAAGCCAGATCGGGGAGAGGTCTTCGCAATCACCCACGGGGAACTAGGGGTAACCCTAATTAGATTAATTGACACCCACAATGGTTAGTCGGCTATCTGCCAAAAGGAGAGCGACTGTGAAGTCCTCACCTCCCAAAAAGCGGCAGAATCCCTAAAAAAAATAAACCTGAGACCCCACACGTCTCCACAGATTAAAACAAACCACCGCATCATTCTTCGCCGCCTCGATCCTTGGGTCGGTGGCCACAGCATCGAAGAAATTCATGCTGAGGTCGAGAAAAATCACTCTTGGGCCAAAGTAGCGGAAGTCCTTAAATTCAAGGACTACACGCATGTCTTCAAGATTGTGTTTACTGATTCGGCAATGGAGGTAAAGGCTACGGAGGGCGGTATGCTCCTCTTCAACGTTCGAATCTGCCCCGAGCAGGTCGAACGTGAGGAGTTTATTGACCTCCAAATGTGCTTCAAATGCTATAAGTATGAGGAGCACACTACAGCCAACTGCCCCAAAGGGAATGCTATCTTGTGTTCCATCTGCGCATCGGATACCCATTTTTGAAGGAGCTGTAAAAACACCTCCATGAAGTGTCTCAACTGCGCCGGGGAACATAAGACACTCTCCATGGCTTGCCCCATCAAAAAGCAAATTCTGAAGAAAAAGGCCAACCTGAAAAAACTGGAAGAAGAAACTAAGGCCAACACCACCTATGCCAAAATTATGTGTTGCATATATTATGCTCATATTGCGAATCTCTTCTCCTCGGGGTGCTTTGCAGATGAGCTTAATAAGATGCTAACTTATAATGGAATGGAGAAGATGTGGTTCCCCTCGAACCCGCGGTCAGAGGAGATCCTGAAAATTATTCTCAAACCTCAGTGCGAGACTAGTTGTCAGAAGCTCCCAACTCCCAGCAATGCCACAACCCCAGCTTCCTCCAGGGACCCCAGGATCCAGGCTGCAAAAGCACGCACGGAACAAAAACAATCAACAGAAATCCACCAAAACAAAACCAGCCACGCACGCACACACACCAACACAGGTTGACAATGAGGTTACGGAGACTGGAGTTGCGAGAGCCGAGGGAGGGGCACGTTCACCCCGCTCACGGAAAACCTCGCAGCCCCAGAGACGCCCGAGATCGTCCTCTTCTTGCAAGAGGGAATCTAGGCACGCATACCATTCAAGAAAAATTAACTTGAAGGTATTCGCTGCTGAAAGGTTCCCTTTTCCTAAGGAGATGGATGCCCTTGATGTATCTGAAAGTTTAATAGCCGGAAAATACAAATGGGGATTTACCTCGGACGAGTTCAGTGAAAAGCAGGTCGAGGAGGCTTTACTCCAAGGCTTGATTAAACTGACTCCGGACTCTTTTATCACCCTTACTGACGGCGAATACAGGAAAAAAACGGACAGGAAAAACCATCACGCCTCCTAACACTCTACAAGGACCTAAGATCGTAAGAGAATAAGTCCTAAAAACATCATATTACACTCAAAAACCCTTAAGTGAACTATACAATGACGACTCTAAAAATATTACACTTGAACTCTGACGGATGGACAAATAAACAGACAGTGTACGGAAATGTATTAAGACAATGCGACCCAGACGTTGTATTTATTTCCGAACATGGAATAAATGACGCTAACCCAATAAAAATCTTTCACTACGAAGTCTTGACCAAAAATCACAGCGGAGAACGTAATGACGGATGCGCTATAGCTGTGAAAAGAGGTCTTGACTTCAGATCAATAAGTGGACTCGACGAATCTTACCTTGCTGTGGAGGTCCGTACGGCAGTGGGACCCCTAGTCCTGGCAACGGGGTACCAACCACCAAGGAGAGGGTATTTTCCCCTTCCCAACTTCTTGCAGCTATGTGGTCACGGCAGAACCGTTCTCTTTGCCGGTGAACTCAATGCAAGAAGCGCTGCCTCCGGTTATACGTCGACCAACCCAGCAGGCAGGAATCTTGAGACACTTATCGATAGACACATTATGACTAGAATTGGACCAGACTTGCCCACATTCATCACACACAGGTCAGCCACCAAACCAGATATTGTATTAACAAGCAATATGTTCCCATATAATTACTTCATTGAGCCGGGCCCCCCTATTCCCAGCGACCACCAGGCTATCCTTATTAGAGTCTCAACCTTCCCCATTCAAATCTCTATCCCAGAGCGAAAGAGCTACGCTCGAGCCAACTGGGATAAGTATAAACAACTCCTCGAAAGTTATAACCCAGAACCCTTAAATAATGCCTTCCTAGAAGAAATTGACGAGGAGTTGAATAAATTGAATGAAAATTTATTAAAAGCCGACAAGGAAGCCGTCCCCCGAGTTAAGTATAAAACTCTCCCTGCCCCCTCATGGACCCCTAGAATGAAATCCCTCGCGAGGGAGTATGGGGAACGGATCAATGAAGTAAACCTCACTGGCCCCAACATCAACACACACCAACAAACACGACTCATACGTGACGAACTAATGACTCTTATAAGGGACCAACATAATGTACTCTGGAATAATTTAATTGACGGACTGAACGTAGAAACCGACTAACGTACATTCTGGCAGACGGTTAAACGACTAAAAGGCGGACAACCAGCAACGACCATTAAGCTTAGACGTGATGACACTTAAATTTCTGACGTGGAAAGAATCGAAGAGGAATTCAGACTCTTTTGGGCATCTATATTTAAGATATCCCCGGAAGAGAATGATGACTTCGATTTAGGCTTCGAAGACGGAATCATTAACGACCTGAATGATCAAATACACAGAACCCACCCTCACCATTGCGTATCACAGGATAGGGAAATGGAGGGACTCGGCGGTAGAATTACTGCCGAGGAACTCTCAATAACCTTAAAATCCTTTCGACAGCGAGCACCGGGGCGTACAGGACTGACGAAGGAGAATTTTATTCGAGCCCCGCTCAATATCATGAATATCATGAACGCGTGCCTAAATGTGGGTTACTTCCCTGACCACTGGAAGGTAGCGAAAATGATATTCATTCCAAAAGCCGGTAAACCACCGGACAGTCCAGCTAACTTCAGGCCTATATCTCTCTTAGAATTTTCAGGGAAAGTCTTGGAGAAGATATTGGCCAATAGGGTAAATACGTTCCTCGAGATAATAATTCTCATAACAATCAACAACATGGCTTCCGAGCGAAGCAAGGAACAGACACTGCGCTAGCCGTAATTACCAAGAAGTTGGCAAAAGTAAAATCAGAAAAACGCCACGCAAATCTGGTGCTACGCTATGTCAAAAAGGCCTTTGACAAAGTATGAAGAAGAGGCCTACAATACAAGATCTTACAACTGGGCCTCAATCCCATACTTGAGAGGATTCTTTGTGACTACGTGATGGAGAGGAGGGCGTTTTTGAGTATCAAAGGTTATAGCGGCCCTGAGTTCGAACTCGAGGCAGGGGTGCTGCAAGGCGGGTGCATCACTGCCCTGCTCTATAACATGTACACCATAGACCTTCCCCAACCTTTGACTGAGGGTTCCTTGTACGTCCAATTTGCGGACGACATAACAATAATATGTACGGGGCCTTATCGGAATGCGAATTCCATGGCACAGAGTACGGCAGTGGAAATCGAAAACATCAACTCTTTCGAGAGAAGATGGAAGATATCCACCCATGCCCCAAAAGTTCCGTGTAATTCCACTATTCCGAACGACACTGGCAGACATCCGTGGGGGGGGGGGGTGCACGCATTCCATACCGCACGGAGGGCACGGTTCTGGGACTACATATTACGACTGGTGGGTATAGGAATCATGTAGCGAAAACTACACAGAATGCATGGAGGGACTTGGGTGAATTTTTCAAATTTGTAAACCTGAGCACCTCCAACAAACTTAAAATCTATAATGCGTGCATTCGCTCAAAACTCCTGTACCCCCCGGTCCCTATAAACGTAGTTTCCAAGACCCAAGTCCTTGAACTGCAAAGGGTCCAGAATAAGGCAGTATATATCATTACGGGAGCCCGAAGGAGAGAAGGAAGAAGGCAGAATGAACTCCATGATGAACTGGGGATGACCCCCATAAACGTGGAGGAGCTTCACCTCAGAGCAACCAAAATCTGGGACAAGGTGCACCGGCACCTCCCTCTCGAGTTTGTGCTCAAGCACATTGACTTTGACAATTTACGTAACATAAGACGACCAATTTCTTTTACAAGCAGCAGACTACCGAATGACATTGACGTCGACCCAAAGTTCACTTAAAGCTAGAAAACCCCTATTCACAACTCAAATCATGTACAAAGCCAAACGAAGTTAGCCACTGAATTAACATTTGCTAAATTTAGTTCTAATAAATACTTCCCCAAATTTTTGTGCGAAATATCGCCATAAAACAATAACAAACTAAACAACACATAACAAAAAATCAAAATCTGGGTGTGAAATACCCAGAAATGAAGACGAAAATCTTCTACAAGGCACGTAGAGATAACATCAACTACAAAGGCTTGAATGCCCAGTGCATTACCAGATGATATATTTATATATTATCAGAAAAAAACGCAAAGAAAGCCAGTAATACCCTTTCACCAGGGATCTGTCTTTCATACTACCTTTCATTTTCACTTTCCCATAATTTTCCCCCATTTCCCCACTATTTCTCCTACTAAAACTTTCTTCTACTATATTCCTCACTTTTTATGTCCAATGTCCAAGCAAAGAATCATACTATTCGTGATGATTTAATTAGACCAGCAATATCAATTTTTATCAAAACAGTTCTGCAACAAGATGATAAAGATGTTAAAAACGCGCATCTGTTTTCGCCTATGTGATATATATCGATAATTAAGAATTTGTTGAGGAGTATCTGTTTTGTGAATCAATGGAGTACCACTACCGCAATTGATATATATATATATATATATATATATATATATATATATATATATATATATATATATATATATATATATATATATATATATTTTAGTGTAGTTGGGTAGCAGTCTTTCTTGAATACAAATTTTGTTGAAGACCATTGTGTATTTTGCCTGAATTAATTTCCTTTGGCAACCTTTTCTTCTTCTAACTATCGTTTTTAGTTAGAAGAAGAGAAAGTTGCCAAAGGAAATTAATTAAGGCAAAATACACAATGGACTTCAACAAAATTTGCATACGTGTATATATATATATACACGTATATATATATATATATATATATATATATATATATATATATATATATATATATATATATATATATAAAGCTTAAAAATATTTAGACAAACACCAGATATCAATGAACAAGATTACATCTTCCGCAGCAGATGGTTCTCAAGTTATGATGGGCAAAAAAAGTGGCTGCATAAAATTAATGAAGACAGACAATCCATAAAGGCTGCTTGTGCATTATGTTATTTATCGACCAAATTTAGTGGCCAAATCAATGTCCCTGATTCTATATGACACCTTAAAATCAGTAGTAAAGTGTGTCAAATACATAAAAATCAATGCTAAATGTGAACGTCTCTTCAAACAATTTTTGCTACACACTGAGGTAAGGTGTTTATTATATAGACAGCCACAAGGAAAAAATATGGCACTGATAGATTCAAAGGCTGAGATATTTGGTTTGATCACATTTTAGGAATTATCACAGAAAAATGTTTCTACTAAAAGATTTCACCAATTTTCTTGGCCTAATAAATGCGAGGTAACTGATGCTGCTGGACTTAGTGTTAATCATTTGAAAACACTAATATGTGATTTCGAGTAGATATTTTTCGACCTAAAATATAAAATTTCCAGCTTGGATAACTTAACCATTACTAATGGACCTCGCTGATCGAGCCATGCAGTATCAAGAAGAGCCGTCAGAAATACAAAATTATTATTTTGTTAAAACTTTCTTTAAAATATAAGGGAGTATGATGTAGCTCTGTACTGAAGTGGAGATGAAATACACAAATGCAACAAGTTTAGAGCAAGAAAACTACTATTGCCACTTCCGTCCTCATATTTGGAAAAATGTGGTTTCAGTGGTGTAACTGACTTGTTACTGAAAAAAAAGGAACAAATAGACTTCATACCACAAAACTAGGAGATTTAAGATTAAAACTAAGAAAATTTATGCCTCGAATAAATGAAGTTTGCATTAAACATCAAGCACAAGCATCTCATTAAATTGATTATTTATTTAAGCTTTATATATTATTGTATATATTCTTTTACTGATAGTAGATTTTATTTTTTTCATCGATTTGATTTTTTCAATTATATTATTTTGTTTGAAAGATTGCATATTTTGGTCGAATGCTTTATTAGTGCAATAAACTATATAGTTTAATTTCTTACACCAGGGGGGACATAGCAAATTTTAAGAAGCTGAAGTGGGGCATGGAGCAAAAAAGGTTGAGAAACACTGCCCTATATATAGGCTCACCTGGCTTAAGTTCGTATTAAAAACAAGAGATAAAAATATGAACTACAAGCAAATGAGGAAGTCAAATAATGTAGACATATCAATTCAGTTTAAAGATTAAAAACAAAATAAAAGAGCACTAACATGCGATTAGGTAAAGTCCTTCATGTAAAAATAGGAATTGACAAGGCTCGGATAAAACTAAGAAGAGGTAAATATGATCAAGATATAGGGCAGTAAAGAGGTATAACTATGGTATTAGATTTTGGAGGAAAGCCATCATCTTCGAGGAATCGTACTAAGTTGGGCATAAAATGGGGAGAATATTCGAGAAGTGAGGAAAAAGGTGGAGTGCGTACCGAAGCGCTTCTCTGGATGGGCCGAGTATCACGGGCAGGTAAATAAGATGTGTTGTAATGAGATGCGAGAATGACACGTCTGGCAAGATGGTGGTCCCCCACTAGCCATTAAGTGTCCGTGGGTGAGTCAACCATGGCCGATTCGCAGGCGGCACGGCATAACTTCATGCCGTCTGGTGAGGGAGTAGGATGATGGCCACATGAAAGCATTTTTCTTAAGTTGGAGTAGGTAAGGGTGTTCATAATAGTTCAAATATCGCTTCCATTCTTCTCTCACCAATTTAAAGGCAAGAGGGATGTAGTCTCGGTGGAGGATGGGCGATTCAGGTATGGACGGTGCAGTATGGAGGGCGGCCTTCTTAGCTTCTAGGTCGGCCGTTTCCTTTCCCTAGATGTTTGAGTGTCCAGGCATTCAACAGAACGATATGGAGTAAGAGCGTCCAGTCAAGAGGTGTATAGTTTTCTAGTATCTCTATGGCTACAGGATGGCGAGGGAACAATCGCTGAAGGGAAGTCAGCGCGCTCATACTCTAAAAATATAGTATCTAACCCTGGGGAATTGAGACCATACAAGTGGCAGCCGTATTCAAGCTTTGAGAGGAGAAGTAATCTGTGGATCTCGAGCAGGGTGCTGCTATAAGCTCCCCAGTATAGCTTCTATAAAGAGGCCATAAGGACAAGTATGTGGGCACATCTTCTCATAAGGTTTTCAAAATGATATCGTCATGTCATAAGTTGGTCGAATATAAGACCTAGGAATTTAGCATGGGTAGCAAATTTGATCGGCGATCCAGAAATATTAAGGCTTATCTTAGGAATCATTTGTGTCGGGTAAAAATAAAGGCCGTTGTTTTAGGGAGGGAGATGGTGAATCTGATAGATGAGGCATGAGCTACTATTGAATCGACGGCTCGCTGGAGTAGGGTGGTGGCCATCGCCATGGACGAGCTCGTTACTCAGACGGCAGCATCGTCTACATAAAGGGAGCAGCACACAGACGGTAAGATATTTTTTGAAAAATAATTGATCGCAATTATAAAAAGAGTAATGGAAGCACGCTTCCTTGGGGGACAGACTCATTGTACGAGCTTCGAAGAGTAAGCGCCCGAAGATCGGCACAGAAAGACTGGTCTCTCAGGAAGTTACGTATAAGCAATGCCAAGGGTCCAAGAAGTCTCATCTCGTATAGCTGTTGTAGAATCAAGCACCCACAGACGGTGTCATATGCCTTTTCTAAGTCGAAGAAGATTGCAGTGATTAAGTTTCTTGTAGAGTTAACGAGGCTAATATCATGCTCAAAGAGAGTAAGAGGGTCCAGTGTGGAGCGATTTTGGCAAAACCCAAATTGAGACGGAGAGAAGATCCTGTTCTTCAAGATCCCACTTAAGGCGGGCTTTCACCATGCGCTCGAGCAACTTGCATAGGCGCAAGGTAAGGGCAATTGGCCGATAAGTTGTGGTGATTTTTAAGGGTCTTTTCCTGGTTTAAGGAAAGGAAGAATAGTGCTGTGGCGCCATTCTTGGGAAAAAGTTTTGGAAAGTAAAATATCATTAAAAATTGTTAAGATGCACTGAAGGGCATCTACATGGGCGTGTTAGATGAATCATATTAAGATGTATCATATTAAGTCATCTGAAGGAGTGGAGTTCTTACACGATGAGAGTACCTCCAGGAGTTTGTTCATCAAAAAGGGTTCGTTGTAGTGCAGTTTTATGTACGTTTCAAACACTAATAGTTGCGATTCTATTAGTGCTTTATGTCGGTTGAATTCGGGGAGGAGAGATCCATGGGAGTTTGAGCTGAGCGTGTTCGTAATTAGCTGTGCGACGTCCTGGAGACCACTTACGAGATTGTCATTATGATGGAGGATGGATAGGTGGAGGTGTCGTAAGGAGCCGCGGATTTTATGTATTCGTCGCCAGACCTTGGCTAGAGTGGTGCGGGATGAGATGAAGGAAGTGTATTGAATACACAAGTAAAGTTTTGCCTGGGGGAAGGTCCGGCGGATGAGGGCACATTGTCTTTTATAATTAATGTAAGAAAACATGCAGGGATTATCTCGCAAGTTCCGGTGAAGCCTATTTCGTTCGCACTTAGCGGTGTCACACTCTTTTTTTCCACCAGGCTACCGATGGTTTGAGTCGAAGCTTGTGGAGTGGAACATGTTTGTGGGCCGTTAGTAAAATGTTTCAGAAACTTTTTTAAGCGGGATGTACCGTCTGTTGTTTCATCAGATACAGTTATGAATGGGGACGACGTTACAAAAGCTTCTTAGTCAGCTTTCTGATAGGCCCAATACAGTCTTGAGGAGATATGGGAAGTAGGTCTAGGAGTAGAGGGTAATGATCACTTCCACACAAATCATCAAATATTCTGAAGAAGTGATCTGGCGGGAAGTCAGTTGACCACAGACAGAGATCTATATGGGTAAAGAAGTCTGTCTGGGGATAATAATGGGTAGGATTTTCGTCGTTTTAGGACTTGTACGTCTTGTTGTAAGACTACAACTAGTACAACATGTCCTTTACTTTTGTTTATGACATCATACCAGTACAGCTTACGAGCATTAAAGTCTCCAATTAAAAGAAATAGTTTCGCGAGTTGGAAACAAGTTCATTCAGGGAGGCAAAGGTGATTGGTTTGAAAGGTGGGAGGTATATTGAGCACACAGTTAAGAGCGTAGATCGGTGGAGGTAAACAGCGAGAGGGTTAAGGAGGGGGGGGGGGTTAAATGGTATATCCGTGCAGACTAGGAGGAGGTTATCATAAAATTGGGGTTGTAGAAGGTCAACCTAGGATAGCCAGCAGGAGAAAAGTAAGAGGGGTCTAGGTCCTTTGTTTCACTGAGGCAAACCACTTCAGAGAAAAACTGTCTTAAGGGAGCCTGAGGGAGCCATAATTGTACCGAATTCCGCGGATATTCCATGTGAGACAGAAGGTTGAGGACGTTGGGACGTTAAACGTGGGCTTAGGCAAAGGCGCGGGAGTACGGTTCATACGTTTTGGTTCAGCCGTGTTCAGAGAGGGGTCGGTATAATTATCTGCGGGTGAATCATGAGCCTGAGTCTAAAGGGTTTAGTGGCAATTGGTGGGTAGTTTTCTTGGCGTTCAGAAAATAATTTGGAGAGGAGGATGTCGGGTTGTAGGATGCTATATTGACAGCTATTTAACCCGAGCCAGATCATAATCTGTAATCAGGGAGGTGCGGTTATGTGGTATGAGGGGCATAACGCAAGGTGAGGAGTCGGCCAGGTGACCGTATGACTGACAAGGGTCAATTATTGAGGCATTCTCGGTGGTTTTATTTGAACATGGAAATATCTGAGTGTTATCGTTATCGGTCCAGTGAGGGAAATCTGGTATCAATTCCATGTAGTTTAGTGAGCGAGAGGTATACAAGATCTCTTTCGTCGGAAGAAGGTATGTTCTCGGATAGTGTGCTTTGCGAGGGGCTATACAAGGTATATGATTTAATGTCGAAAAGCCACGTTTCATCTGATAGACTCATTGCTCCCGCCGAGGGTGGGGTGTCATCGTCGAGGCCGAGTGCGTTTGTCATTGAAGCGGCTCAAAAAGAAGAAATCGGAGAGAGAAGGTAGATAGTGCTTACGAACTCCATCCCCCTCACGATTGACCCGCGGAGAACTGAGGGATTCACTATCGGGGCGACATTTGGCAGTGATAACATGCGGTGAAAGGACCGGGCAGCAGCTTAGCCGCGGCAGAAATAGCTTCGACACCCATAGGCTCCGTAGTAGAGGCAGGGACCTGGGTAGTTGGATGATCTATAAGTTCATCATCGTGCGAGATCATTGAGGATTTACATATAAGAGGAAGGGGGGTGATTGAGTTCGGTCTCTGCCTTTTCGATGGTTGTTCCTGCGATTAGATGGAGATTCGTATTTTGAAGATGGGTGGACAAGTACTTCATGCGACAGTGGCACTCTCCGACAAGGAGAGATAGGTTTGTTTCATCAAGATCGGGAGGAGATATTGGTTCTTCTATTGCGTCACCTTGTTGCGAAGACGTAGCTGGGGGTGTTCGCAAAGGTTTCTTAGTGCGTTGTTTCAAAGGAGGAGCGAGCATTGGAGCTAGAGAGGCTGGTGTCGGGTGGTCGGTTCTGAGCGCCGATGTGCCAGAGGTGGGCAGAGTGTTGTGAATGTTAGGAGCAGCACTCGTGACAGCGAAAAAGGTGGGTGTCGACAGTGTACAACCTTCTTGACGCATCTCTTATTTTGCTTTGCGTCTAGAGATACCGCATCGTAGGGACCGAACGTAGGTCTCCTGGTGGTGGAGGTAGTGAGGACACTTCTTGTGGCGGGCAGGATGTAAGCCACCGCAGTTGAGGCATTGCATCTCTTCTGTGCAATCTAGGGCATTGTGTCCCAATTGTCCAAATCGAAAGCACAGATTCTGGTGTTCTTACAATATTTCGCAGAGTGAGCGAATCTGCTGTAGTTACGCCACTGGAATGGGGCTGGCAGTTCTTCTTGAACTCGTATACATGTTCATGCAAATTTTATAAACATTGGTAGGGTTTGTTGTTTAAGTTATTTTAGCAACCTTAAACGTAGTGGAAGAACGAGAAGACGGCTTTTTAAAACACTGACCGACTCAACATTATGTTGTTGGTCAGTGAAGACTTATTTTATGACGGAAGCGATGAACTCGTCTGTGCCGTCAGGTCCTGGGAAGAAGTAATCCACTAGGACGGTGCAGGTCATGACATTAGATTCGTTCTTGTCACTGGCCGAGATTTTTAGAGAGCCGATAGACTGTAAGCTAAGCAGGCGTTGGGAAAATGACTCAGTAGTAGCCCGGGCTCTAATCTCCGAGAGTGAGTCAGCAATTGAGAAGTGGGTGGCGGATTTAGAGAATATTTCTTTTAAGGCGTGGTACGTAGGTAGCCACATACCTTTTGTTCTTCTGGAACAAGTAGAGATATATAGCGAGGCCAAGCAGAGGGAGCTAAGATGCTATGTAGTTTGTTGCAAATTTTAGGCGAAGGTTAAGGTGCTCTTAAACACTAGAAGGTTGGTTAATATTGCGAGGGGGCGACCTCGAAGTGGTTGCTGAGACGATTTTCATTTGAGGGCGAGATAGAAGCTGTCGCGTAGGCCTTGAGCTCGCATGGTCCAAAGAGAAGTCCATGATCGTATCAAGTGGGGGAGCAAGGGTCGGGGGAGCAAGGGTCGGGGGAGCAAGGGTCGGGGGAGCAAGGGTCGGGGGATCAAGGGTCGGGGGATCAAGGGTCGGGGGATCAAGGGTCGGGGGATCAAGGGTCGGGGGATCAAGGGTCGGGGGATCAAGGGTCGGGGGATCAAGAGTTTTTTTAAGATTGCATTAGTAAGCATTGTAAGCCTGTTATTATCGCGGGACGCAAAGGCTAATCACACAACGCAGTAGCCTGCTCTGCGAGGGGTGAATACGATGTCCGCAAAGCCAGCTGCCACCATTTCAAGCCCCTCCTCCCTCCTAGTGGCCAGGCAGCTATTCAGGATGGCGGCTCCACCTTGGGCTGGGCGTGAAATTGATAATCTTCGGACATAAAGAGAGGGTGTGCGAGAGAGATGAAGGTGGGGGTGAGGTACTTTGTTAAAAGCCACAAATCAGAGTTCGGAGTGGGGGAGATTGTAGATAAAGTCAGGAAGCAAGGTAAAAGAACATTGTCAGAAAGAATGAGAAGAGGCTAAGCTGGGTCCCGACGGGGCGCTGAGGCCCATCAGCACGGCGGCCATGAAAGCAAATCATCGTGCCCCTTAACGGGGGGAGGGGATATTTACAAATGCTTAATAAATAAATTATTGTTGTTCTAGAAAAATGACAACAATCATCTAAATTTTTAAGTAAAAACCTAAATATGTGTGGGAAAATCAATATTCCCCCCTAAAAACAGAGGCCCTGATCGGTTTCTGCGGCGTCACGACGCTAGGAGATGTAACCCAATTCTTTAACACCCCCCTCCCCCTCTTCCCCTTTGACCCGCTGGCGACCAGACGCGACATTTAACTACGAGAAATACGAATCAACAGATTTATGTCCCTGCGTGCCTAAACAATACGAAGGTGAGGAGAGCAGGTGTAATAATGTTTAAACAGGCTCACTATTTTCCCTAAGACTTGAGATCGAATTTCGCATTATAGATGAAATTATAGGAGCTGCAACGAAATACAAAAGATGCCTTTAGGGCTAAGTAAAGACGCTCGGAAAAGTGTCGTTATAGGAGAGAGGCTTAATACATAAGCCCGTATCCCCTCCCCCCTCCCCCCTTCCCCTACCCCTAGTGGGTCGGTGAAGTATATATGCGGATAACTGGAGAATAACCAGGGAGATCGAGTGCCCGGCAGGGCCCGGCACAAGAGGAATCGAACAGATTTTTTTTTTTTTTTTTTTTTTATAGAGCCCATCTGGCAACTACCCACTTGGGCATAAGTCGCCGAAAAACACGACAGCCTAGAATTAGGCTACTTTAAAGTTAAAATATGAAAACTTAACAATCAATATAAATTTGAAAAACTTAACAATCGAAGCAATCTCCTGCAGCGGGGGGAGGTCCCCCTCACCCCGGTGCAGGAGAGTGCAATCTAAAACAAAACAATAACAAAAAAAGGAACCTTAAATAAAGGGGAGAAGGCCGGCCTCCCCCAAAAAGTCAATAAGTCCACCAGTCATGGTGCACGCACTCGTCCCGAGTACAAGGGACAGGCGGTAGCGACCCCGCCCATCCCGGTACCGAGACAGGTATCGTGCGCGAAGATCACCCAGACTGGGACATTCGACAAGAATATACCGAACAGTCTGGGGGACGACGCAGTCGTTGCAATAGGGCACATGCGAGCGCTCCACCAAGTAACGATGCGTCACACGAGTGTGTCCGATTCGAAGACGACAGAAAGCAACCTGAAGCCGCCGCGGCATTGGGGGATAGGTCCATGGGAACAGTCGCGGCGCAATGGCACGCAACTTTAAGTTCTCTTCGACCGTCTCCCATCTTCTTTGCCAAGCAGTCCGAAGAGCTGCCCGTATTCCTGCCATGTAGTCGGTGTGAGGAAGAGCGAAACGCTGGTCCGGTCGCAGAGTCCTCGCGGACTCTTTGGCGCCCTCATCGGCGCGCTCATTCCCCGCAATTCCTACATGTCCAGGAACCCAGCAGAAGATAATCTCGACATCTGCCCGGCTCGCCAAAACCGTGGCGTCACGGATTTCGCGAACCAGGGGATGCGGAGATTCCAATGCCCCGAGAGCACTCAGGGCGCTTTGTGAGTCGCTATAAATCACAATCCGGTCTCCGAACCGGGCACGTCGCGTAATCTCCCGTACCGAGTGGTGTATTGCCACCAGCTCGGCCGTGAAGACAGACGCAGCGCCTGGTAGAGCCCCGCTGACTTCAAACAGAGGGGATACGGCGTGGAAGCCGACCCCCTCTTGGGACTTGGAGCCATCCGTATACACTGGCACGGTACCAGCGTGACACGATGTGTGCTCCAAAAAGATCGAACGCAATACTCCCGGCGCAGTACAAGCTTTGGGAGCAGAGGCGTGGCGACAAATAGCCAAATGTGGTACCCTCCAGGGTGGCGTCCTGGGCAGAACCAGGGGCGCCACCGGCCCGAGAGCTATATCTACCTCTCGAAGGAGTTTCCTGGCCCTAAACCCAAAGGGCTTAGGGTATGACTGGCGTCTCTCGGCGGCATAGGCACCATCGAGATCAGCTGCGGATGCAGTGAGAGCTGTTGGCGACTGGGGGAGGCGCCGGGCTCGCGCGTACAGGCGAGTGATGCACTGCACGCGGCGCAGAGCGAGTGGCATCTCCCCAGCATCGACCAACAGGCTCTCAATGGGGGAAGTGCGGAAGGCACCGGTCGCAAGGCGAAGGACGGTGTGGTGGATCGAATCCACCTTCCGCAATAAACGCTCGGCTGCGGATGCATAAAACTCGCATCCGTAATCGAGCTTCGAGCGAACAAAGGATCGAAAAAAAAGTAAGGCGGTAGCCCTATCAGCGCCCCAAGCGCTGAACGTCACGGAACGGAGAATGTCCATGGCGCGGGTACAAGAGACCCTAAGGCTGCGAATGTGAGCCTCCCAGGTGAGGCGTCGGTCGAATACAAGACCAAGGAAACGGTGCGACTCAACCACATCCAGGCGCACCCCATTAAGAAACAAATCTGGGTCGGGGTGAAGCCGTGGATGGCGGCAGAGGTGCACCACCTTAGTCTTGGCCAAAGAAAACCGAAACCTGTGCGCTTCGGCATAGCGAGAGACGCGGTTCAATGCCTGTTGGAGTCGGCGCTCCAGAGTTGGCATCTGGGCCGCGCCAAAAGAGATCGAAAGGTCGTCCACGTAGAGCGTAGCGAGAACATCTTCCGGCAGCACCGAGGTGATGCCGTTGATGCTCAGGGCAAAGAGTGTGACACTGAGGACACTTCCCTGCGGGACACCCTCTTCCTGCTCCTTTGGGCCGGAGAGGGCTCCCCCCACCCGTACGCGGAATCGACGATCTCGCAAAAATTCAGATATAAACATTGGGAGGCGTCCCCTCGCCCCCATCGTGTGGAGAGTCTCCATGATACCGTATCGCCATGCGGTATCATAGGCTTTCTCCAGATCAAAAAACACCGTGGCGTAGTGCTGTCTACGAAGGAAAGCCTCGCAGACGGCATTTTCCAGTCGGAGCAGAGCATCCGACGTGGAGTGGAACTTACGGAAGCCGCACTGTGCAGAAGACAGATGGCCTCCGCTGTCCAGGAAATAGGCTAATCTAACATTTACCAATTTCTCCATCAACTTGCACACGCAAGAGGTTAGAGAGATTGGGCGGAAACCGGTCGGAGTAGAGTGATCTCTCCCCGGCTTGCGAAAGGCGAGCACAGTAGCGATTCGCCAGGAGTCTGGGAGGAGACCTTCCACCCAGATCCTGTTGAACAAATCTAATAGAAAGGCCATGCCTCGCTCACCCAGGTGTCGAAGCATGGCGTACGGGACATCGTCCGGACCATGGGCGGTGTCCGCGCACGAAGCGAGAGCGGAACGCAACTCACTCACAGTAAACTTGTCGTTGAAGGGTTCTCCGCCTCTGGAGGTAAAGTCCAGCCGGCGGCCTTCCGCGACATCACGACGTGCATTGAATGCTGGCGGAGCAGCATCACGGCTAGAGAATGCGGAAAAAGCGGTCGCTAAGGATTCCGCCACGGACGCGGGGTCCGAGATTGCGGTCCCATTCTCCTGGAGAACGGGAGGGGGGTCCTGCGAGAACTTGCCCCGAATCCTTTTGACTCGCTTCCACACCTCAGCTAAAGGGGTCTTCCCGTTAAGTGAAGACACGTATGCCCGCCAAGAAGAGCGGCGGGCGTGCTTCGAAATATACCGGAACCTAGCCCTAGCCCGACGAAATTCAGCGACGGTGAAATCGTTCGGGCGGCGCTTATAGCGCATGTAGGCATAACGCTTCTGTTTGAGGGCCGTCTCACACTCGGCCGACCACCATGGGAGTGGTCGGCGTGCAAAACGGCCAGACGTCCTAGGAATAGTAGTCAGGCCCACGGCGATGAGGTTGCCGGAGAAGAACTCGACGGCCTCATCTACCGACCTAAACTCCTTGACTGAGATAGAGAATTCAGTCATTTCCTGAAATGCAGGCCACCGCGCCCGCGCCAAGCACCACCGAGGTGGTCTCTCAGGCGGCAGTTGCCCTGAAAATGATATTTGAATGGGAAAGTGATCACTACCATGGAGGTCATCGACCACCCCCCAATCAAAATCAGGCTGTGCATCCGAAGAGCACAAAGATAGGTCAAGGCAAGAAAATGAAGCGGTTCTCGGACAGTGATGCGTAAACTCATCCACGTTTAGGACACCCATCTCAAGCTCTTCGATCAGATCGGCAAGGACTTGTCCCCTGGGATTTATGGTGTAATCTCCCCAGAGAGGATGCCTGCCGTTCAGATCTCCAAGCAAGAGATAGGGCCTCGGCAACCGTGCCACGACGCGGCGAAAGTCCCCCGCGTCGAAGTCAGCTGACGGTGGAATGTACGCAGAAATGATAGTATACCTCCTATCCAGGTGCAGCTGCACAGCCACTGCCTGAAAGGAGGTATCTAAAGAGAAAGGAAGAACGGAGACATCATGCCGGGTGTAAACCGCGCATCCCCCAGCCCGGCCGTCCCGCGGTGGTTGGGTCGCAAGACCCTTATACCCCGGGAGGGCAGGCAGGGGGCACGCGCCTAGCATGGTCTCCTGCAAAAGAATAGCTAACGGGGAACGGGATGAGGCGAGCCTCCGCAGCTCCTCCCAGTTGGCCCGGAGTCCACGGCAATTCCATTGAAGGAATATGCCCTCCACGCCTAGCTCGGAGGAGACGCGGGGGCCCTCCTCGAATTGAAGACCCTCACGGGAATGGCCGTACGCTTCCCGGGGGCAGAACCCCGGGCGCTGTTGGCCGGACAAAGCGCTGAAGGCGCTGTCGCCTTCGAGGACTTATTGGGGGAGGTTGGGCTCGCCATGCGAGTCTTTTCCTCCCTCCGCCTCGAAACTTTAGGCGGGCGTTGCGGCTTCGGAGGCGGGGGGCCCTCTTTTCGAGGAACCACCGTCTCCGAGCCACTCGCTCCACCTCGGGGCGTGGGCAAAGGGGCCGAAGCTCCTTTGTTGCTGTTTTCCTTTCGGGGAACAGCTTTAGGAACCCCGGAAGATGGCCTAGCGACCATCTTCAGGGGTGTTGCCTCCTGTGAGTCTAACGACTCGGTGGAGGCGCGTGGCCGTTTCGCTTTACGCGAAACGGTCACGCTGGGGGAAGAGGGGGGAGCCCTGGTTTTAGCCGGGGCAGGGTATGAACCCTTTTTGCCGCCAGCTTTACCAGGGGAGTGCCCAGGTTGGGTAGAGCCCACAGAAGTGCTCCGAATGGGCGCGGAAACAACCGTGCTCGTTGGCCTGGATGGGCCAGGAGCAGAGGGTGCCTTTCTAACTATTGAGGCATATGACGTCGTAGGCAGAGCCGGGCGCGCCAGGACCAAGTCCTTTGCCTCGCGGAATGAGAGTCGATCCTGGGCCTGAACGGCCAGGATTTCTTTCTCAAGGAGATATGCACCACATTGCTTCGAAGAAGCAGGGTGCGGCTCTCCGCAATTGACACACTTGGCCACACACGATTTGGACTTATCGTGTGCGACCTTGGAGCAATTTACACAGACTTCGGGTGACCCCGATTTTGCACGTCTACATGATCGATTCGTATGGCCGAAGCGGTGGCAGTAATAGCACCGCCGCGGCAGTGGCACGAATGCCTTCACGCGGTAGCGGTACCAACCGGCACGCACCGACTCAGGGAGCTTGTCACAGTCGAACGTGACGAAGAGTGTAGGGGTGGGTCTCGAGGCCCCTCCCTGTTTTCTCATCACACGTTCGACCTTGACCGCCCCATGGTCGGCCAGCTCTAGGGTGATGTCCTCAATGGAGTAGTCAACGAGTTCCCTCGCATAAACTACTCCTTTCACAAAGTTCATGGTAGAGTGCGGCGTCACACTCACCGGGGTGCCATGAAGTGTCCGAAGAGCACTTATCTTGGCCGCCTCGGCGGGATTCGCCGCATTCGCCAGAAGGCTCCCGTCCGAGAAACGGGTTACCTTCGGCTCTCTACCAATTGCACTAGCTAATCCTCTCCTCTGATGGATCATGTTGCCCTTGGACAACATGGTGCCATCAGTGGAGCGAATAACGAGGAAGCGTTTGAAGCCAGCGGGCTCGAAAACGCCAGGTAACCTCTGAATCAGGGGCCCCGATGTCATCGAGGCTCCGCCCTGTGCATTCTTGGTCTTAGTCGTAGTCATGGGCTCCGCACACGAGGGGGTAGAGGGGCCGGATGTGCCGATCTTGGCTTGGTCGCCTACCAAAGTGGTAGCAGACCCATCCGTCCCCGCAGCCCCCGCGGATGGAGAGGAGCCCCGAGTCTTCTTCGTCTTTTGAGTCTTTTTAGTCTTTTTCTTTTTAGGAGAGGAGGGCGGGGAATGAACCCGCTTTTCACCTCCGCCGGCAGAAGTCCCCAGGCCAGATGGACCAGCCTCAGCCAGGTCCCTCTCCGAAATGGAGAAGGTCCTGGTTGTCGTAGGGGCACCTGTCGGAGGAGATCCCTCCCCTCCTTCTACTGCCTCGGAGCCCTCATCCATTTGAGGAGGACCTTGCATAGGGGCGGATTCGGGTTCGGTGCTTGGCGCCGAGCCCGAATTCCCCCCCATGGAAGGCCCTACCGTCTGGGGCTGGGTCTCCTCAAGGACCATGTCTATCACAGGAGGGGCCTCCAGTTGGCCATCCCCTCCCAGGACATCGCAGGTCCCCTTGGCAGTATTGTCACTAGTCAGGTGGTGTGGGGAGGCACAGGCCTTGACCCCAGCAATGTTCAAAATTCTTGCCAGCAGGTCTTTTGAGGGAAGCGACCGAAGGGGCCTGGCTTCCCTCTCCCCCCTAAGGGGGTTTGCCCTACCGAGCCGCTTGCACGAGGGGCGGTCGGCAATGGGCTGCCTGCTGGCTTTCTTGGCAGTCCCCTTAGAAAGCAAAGGAGGGACTGCCGCTGGAGATAGGGAGGTGCCCGAAAGCACCTCCAGAGAAGGGGGTGAGGGGGAGTCCCCTACACCCGTAGGCGTAGGAGAGGAGTAAGCCTCCTCTCCGGTTAAAGAATTATGGAGGGTCCCTTGCGCAAGCACAAGGGGGGGGACCTCCATTTTCTCGGTGGAGCTGCCCGAGGGCGGCTCCGTAGATGTTTTTGGGGAAGTTGGGGGTTGGGGTTTTTGTTTTTTTTCATACATGGGCATGGTGACCCTCTTTTGATTACGGGACGCAATAGCTCATCACCTCTCGCAGTTGCCCGCACTGCGAGAGGTGCTTACAAGCCCGGCAGAGCCAGGCGCCGCCATTCGGGACCACCCCTCCCGCCTGGTGGCCTGGCAGTCCTTCGGCATGGCGGCTCCACCTTGGACACGGCGTAAAAAATATAGGTTGTGAAGAGGAGAGGAAAAGGGATGTGAGGAAGATGTGGGTGGGGATGAAGCAGGTTGTTAAAAAAAACCCATCCCGAACCGGAGCTGAGGGGTTAGGGAACAATGTCCCCTCCCCCCCTCAGCCCCGATCCGGGGTGGTTGGCTTGAGAAGAAGGTCAGCATTCTACCCTGTGAAATTAGAGGCTGACCAGAGAAAGTTGTGGGAGAGGTTGTATGAAAAGCGACGAGGTAGGGGAGAAATCGGGCTATCTGAAGGAAGGAAGAGAGGCTAAGCTGGGGCCGGACGGAGCGCTGGATCCCGTCAGCACGGCGGCCAGGATTGCAAATCGCCGCGCCCCTTACGGGGGGAATCGAACAGAACCTAAGAAGAAGTTCATTAAGAGTCAGTTCCTGTTGGTCACACCAAAGGGTATTGAGAATCACTCTCATACATATCTCGTTAGAGAAACCCCCTGTCTCAGTTTTCCAATAAAACAAGAGATAGTCCTCGCCATTGAGGAATACCCAAAGTGAACTCCCCCTTCCCCCATTTGTCAAAGGAGTTACTTTTGCTCATCGCTCGTCACTGCGAAGCATCTCAAGATTAACCTGAAGATTGGAAAAAGCCTACTTTCACGGTCCCGTTACTTAAATCATCTGACTAAGACAACGTGCCTAACACCATCCACCTCTCTCACCGAAATCACCTGTGGCTCCAAGTCAGTCTCCCCGGTGGACAAATGGCTGGGCGTCTGCGACCACACCCACGCGTCGAACCGCAAACCACTTCCCCATCTCCATAAAATCCAAATTCAAGTTCATCCCGCAGCGGATTCACGTGTGTTATTATTTTAAAGGTAAAGAAATTCATATATTTGTGTATCAATTAACGCTCATTATTAAATTGGGCTTTGGGTCAACCATTACTTAATATTCATTTTTAAAGTAATAATTTTCAAGTAGACTCTTTTATCTATAGAGATAAAGTTTGTTTTTTAGTATTTCATCAGGGATGATTTCTCTTGCCATGCTTCACATGGCAAGAGAAATCCTCCCTAATTAAAGAAGTAAAGCAAAAGATTAAATAGAGTAAAGAAATATAGCACTCTTAGAGAAAACGAAATGACGGAGATATTGAAGTACGTAACAAACCTACGTACACCAAATCGGCCGTTATATCACGACATAAATATTTGGTGTCAAGTTTTATGGGTATTGGAAGAACTCAGTATATTTGTTTGTCTTGTTTTCCCTTCAGTAATAATAAATTTGTGCCTAGCGTTCGAGGAAAAGTTAAGCATAATAAAAGGATCAGGTCCGTCTATAAATTTGTTAATTGTCGGTGATTAGCCCGTTTATGTTATAAATTTATTCTGGGGGGGTGGTATTCCAAATAGCAGAAAGTGTTGTGGTAAGGGTGAGTTAGGCAGCGCGTTACTTCTTCGAGTTTGCATAAATAACTTTAAAATATCGGTGAGTTTTTGACGTACAGACAGAGGTAAAATGGAATCGTTTGACAGATTCCATCAACAAGCCCAAACTTTGGGACTAAGAGGCCAGGAACTACTTGCCTACGTCCAGGAACAAGACAAACTAGTGTAAGCAGAAGAAAGAAAATTACAAATAGAAGCATAATAAATAAGAATGAAGATAGAAATAGAACTACAGAACTACAGAATCCTAGGACCAACAAAGACCCTAAGGTCCGCTCGAGGCTAGTCTGCTACACTACATCCGAAACTACGATACACACTTATCTACGAGTGTATCTCTAACATGCTATATATATATATATATATATTTTTTTTTTTTTTTTAAATATAATCTACTGTACACACTTATCTACATGTGTACAATGTCAGGCATATTAACTACTTCAACCTAGGGGGGGGTGATAGAAAGTTTTTCTCCTCAACTTCCGCAGCCCTCGACTGCTAGTGGTGAAAATCTAGTTATAGGATAGGCGGAAAAGAAAATGGATATCTAAACTACACATGCAAGAGAAATCGCTGGCATCATTTTTAGTCATCATTTTTACTCTCGTTGTTCCTCCGCTCCAAACTCCTTTTGCAAAGACTTTATTATTTACTGTGCTCAGACTACGTTATATTTATACTATTTAAGTGCGCGTCGAGACGGTTTTTAAACATATTTACCGACCTACTATCCACTACGTGGGTGGGTAGCCTATTCCAAATTTGAGTAATTTTAAACGTAAAATAGTTTTGGGCTATACTAGTGTTAAATCGCTTGTTCACTAATTTTAATCCGTGTTGCCGAGTATTTCCCCTATGATCCAATTCGAACAAATTCCTATAATCAACGTTTGAAAATCCTTTCAATATTTTAAATACTTCAATTAGCTGGCCACGTAATCTTCTGCCTTCGAGAGATGGCAAATCTAATGCCCTGAGTCTTTCCTCATGGGGCCCGTTTCTCAGCTCGGGAATTAATTTTGTAGCCCTACGCTGCACTCTTTCTAATTGCGCGATATCTTTGTTTAAGTATGGAGCCCAAAATTGAACCGCATATTCGAGCAGTGGACGCACAAGTGATTTATACAATGGTAAAATTATCTCTTTGGATTTGAACGTGAAATTACGCGCGATATAACCCAGCACACGATTTGCTTTTTTACATGCATCCGCGCATTGTTTCGTGACTTTGAAGTCATCCGAGACTAAAACTCCCAGGTCTTTTTCCAATTTAACTACGTCGAGGACCTGGCCTTTCATGGTATACTCTACCCTCAAATTATGGCAACCCAAATGCATCACCTTACATTTACTTAAATTAAACTGCATTTGCCACTTATCCGCCCATCTGACAATCAAGTTTAGGTCCTTTTGTAATTTTTCTACATCCGATCTTACATAGGCACGGTTGCCCAGCTTCGTGTCGTCAGCAAATTTAGAAATCGTACTAAATACGCCATTATCCAAATCGTTTATATATATTAGAAACAATAATGGGCCAAGAACGGAGCCTTGTGGCACTCCACTACTGACGTTGACCCAATCTGAACATTCACCATTTATAACTACTCGCTGCGAACGATCCTTCAGCCAATTTCTAATCCAATTTAATATCTTACCCTTCACACCGACTGCTTTAACTTTCATTAATAATCTCTCGTGCGGAACGGTGTCAAACGCCTTTTTAAAGTCTAGATAGATTACATCTACAGCTTTGCTTTCGTCGTAAACGCAAATCATTTTATGGAAGAATTCGAGCAAATTTGTCAAGCACGATCTCGCCCGCCTAAACCCATGTTGGGAATCTTTAATCAGATTATTTACCTCGAGGTGGCACACTATTCTATCTCTAATTACCGATTCTAAAAGCTTTCCAACTACCGAAGTTAGACTAATAGGACGAAAATTCGTTGCTTCGTATCTATTCCCATTCTTAAATATTGGTGTAACGTTTGCACGCTTGAAGTCTACAGGGACTACGCCATCTTCTAATGAGCGATTGAAAATTGCACGCAACGGCTTCGCAAGCTCATTCTTAAGTTCCTTTAAATGAGTGGGGTAAACGCCATCGGGCCCGGGTGATTTCGACTTTTTCATCAGGTTAATATATTTAAGAATTTCCACTTCATTAACCGTTATATCGGATATGCAAATATCACTATTATCTACTTCTTCAACTAACGATCCTAATTGGGACGTATCTTAAATAGTAAAGACGCTTGTGAAATGTTCATTTAAAATTTTAGACATTTCCGCCGGAATTTCCGTCAAACGACCATCTTTGTCTTTAATCGGCCCTATTGAACCTTTTAAGGGTTTCCTACTGTTTACATAGCCGTAAAACCGTTTCGGTTCCTTCTTTGAATCCTTCGCCAGTTTTATTTCATATTTCCGCTTCGCATCTCTAACCGCCCGTTTAACTTCTCTTCGAGAATCTATGTAATTTTGCCGACTTATAAATGACTCGTTGTTCTTATGTATTTGAAATTTTCTATTTTGGTCCTTAATTAAGCTTAATATTAGTGGGCTAACCCACGGCGCTCTCATCGACTTCCCGCTCTTACGGTGCACATACTTTACTAAGTCGAAATTTACACTAAGGAGTGTACGCCGAAGCTCAGTGTACATTTCTCCTACCGACCTATTCTCGAAGCGCATTCCCCAGTCTACATCCTTAATCCTTTCGCGAAAAGTATCAAAATCACAGCTACCAAAACGTGGCATGAGCTGTGTACTAATTTTTACATCTACACACGTGTTAACCACGAATCTAATCGCATTATGGTCACTCGAGGCTAAATGCTCTCCTACACAAACATTTTCTACCAGTGACTCGTCAGTCGCCATGATTAAATCGAGGATATTATTATCACGAGTTGGTTCCTCCACTTTTTGAACGAGAAAATTCTCCAGAATAAAGTTTAGTAGTCTCTCCCCAGCTTTATTTGACGTTAGGTTACTATAATTAACGTTTGGATAGTTAAAATCGCCGCAGACTAATGTGGTTCCTTTTCTAACCCAAGATGAAAGCATATCAAAGAGTGCAGCATCTTCTCTTTCTATTTGCGATGGAGGACGATATATGACGGCTAAATTAATTTTATATTTTGCATTACAACATAATTGGATTAATAAGGCCTCACTTCTCATATCTGCCGTAGACGAGTCGATCGTTATAGCGTTTAAGTCATCTTTTATATACACTAATACGGGGCGCCCCCTCCTCTACCAGTTTGTCTATTTGTATAATGAATTTTATAACCTGGTATATCAAATTCGCAAAGACTGATCCCCGAATGTGTATCTATCCAAGTCTCTCTTAAGAATACGAGATCGTAGTCTCCCTCTAGAATTACGGCTTTTATTTCGGCAAGTTTATTTTTTAAGCTACGAACATTTGAATATATACATTTCAATTTGCGCTTTAGGTGGACTCCTCTATCACACGCGAATCTGTTCCGTTTCCCTGCTCCCCAATACTCATTGCCCCTTCAAGCGAGGAACGGTCTGGCGCATGGGAATCACGTGGCCCTGCAACTCTCCTACTTAATATGCTACGTACTGACTGGTCTAAAATCCTACCCAGCCGACTGTTTCCCACATCGCTTAAATGAATTCCGTCCGTTTGATAAAGTGAAGGTTGGTCTTGGAATTTATCCCAAACGTTAAAGAAGCTAACTCCAGTATCGCGACACAAGCGCTTAAGGCACTCGTTTGTATATATAGCACGGGACTGCAGACGCAACGTGGATTTTAGTCGGGGTAAAATGCCAATTATTCCTACGTTATCCGCTTTAACTTTCGCAGTATGAATCAGAGTCTTAGCGCGGTTTACTATTCCTTCTGGGGTGCTGTCGTATCTGTGCACATCATTTCCCCCTACGAGCGTGAGGATCGTACGCCCGTCCCGTGTTTGGTCCAATTTTTCAATTTCACTAACTACTTTATCTATGCGGCCACCAGGAAAGCAAAATCGTTTTCGTTTTGACGGGTTTCGCGCTGTGAATTCCGGCTCTTGGTTTTTAATTAGAGAATCCCCAATTAGTACAGTTTCTTCTTCCCCTTCGATAGGAGTTAGCAGTGCGAAGGGGTTTGAGCATGGTAATGTGAAATGTTGTTCCCTCGATGGTCTAGCCCCATTTCTAACGGGCCTAAATTGCGAATCTTGGGGTCTATATTGTGAATCCTGGGGTCCAAACGAGTTCAAAATCCTTTGTTGCTGGTCAACAATTGTCTGTTGATTCATACGAGTAGGCCGATTGTCGCGATTTCTATTTTCCCTCCCACGCATGTCATGAATGGTAGAATTTAGACTCGAATTTAATTCGTCGACTTTACGGTTGGTCGATATAACGTCCCTCGCGACGGAATTTAGTTCAAATTTAATTTCGCTAATCGCGTTAGCAAACTTACGCTCCAACGCATCGTTTAACATAAAAAAACGGCAAATTCTAGTTTGTTCGATGTTAGAAGGAACGTAAATTTCCTTATTAAAGGAAGCCCCACAACTCGAACATTCAAACTTGATCACGGGCATTGTCGATTTCTAGAATACGAATGAAGATAAATAAAATTAACACAGCGAATAAGACGGCCAATCTTTTTAATACAGCGACTAATATTATATGAGCGCAGGAAGTATCTATAATTATTAAGTTACTCAGAAAACGAAATTTATGGGCACAGATGAATTAAGCAGGAGCACAGAGATAACACGTCTTTTCAGTGAGGACTCAGCGGGCCGAAAAAAGAATATATATAAAATATAAGACAAAGAAAGAAGAATACAGATTGAAAGAGAAACAGAAGAAAGAAGAATGAAGATAAGAAGAGAAGTAAATGAAATGAGAATACATATGGAAAGAGAACTAGCGCAAGCGGAAAGAGAAGCCAAGGAAAGAAGAATAAAGATGGGAAAAGAAGCAGAAGAAAGAAAAATAAAGATGAAAAGAGAAGCAGAAAAAGAAGAATACAGATGGAAAGAGAACTAGCACAAGTGGAAAGACAAGAGAGAGAAGAAAAAGAAAGAATGCTCGCACATGAAGGGGCATTGAGCAAGGATCAGTTTGAAGTCAAATCCGTTTTATCCCGGTCTGGAGCTAAGAAAGTACATAAGATGAAAACCCAGCCAAATAGGGTGACGATGGCTAAAGAAGGAACCATGGAAGCGGTAGACCCATATAAACACCGTCTGATAGTAGAGTCGGATAATGAGTATCCACTACCCTCCGTAGCCTTCCCCCAGGACGAAACGTCCACTGAGTTACATTTAAACCTCCAATGCACCATGATAGCGGCCTTCATTAACGATCTCTTAAAGAAACTTTCCCCAACCCCATTAGAGGGAATCCAAACGCGATCTCCCAGTTTAACTTGGAAAATTATGACGATGGGAATCCTTTTTCCATCGCTTATGCAACCATGAAACAGGCTGCTCTAGCCATAAGTTAGGGAGTAAAGATAGTCAGTGGCCATAAAAAAGGTAGTGAAAGTACATTGGAATGCCATCACCAGTTTTCGACATATTTGCGTAGACACAATAACCAGAACGGGCGACTCATGCGTCTTAAGTTATTGATCATCGAGCAGCACTCGATGATCATATCTCGTTAGAGAAACCCCCTATCTCAGTTTTCCAATAAAACAAGAGATAGTCCTCGCCATTGAGGAATACCCAAAGTGAACTCCCCCCCTCCCCCCCCCATTCGTCAAAGGAGTCACTTTTGCTCATCGCTCGTCAGTGCGAAGCATCTCAAGATTAACCTGAAGATTGGAAAAAGCAACGGTCCCGTTGCTTAAATCATCTGACTATGACAACGTGCCTAACACCATCAACCTCTCTTACCGAAATCACCTGTGGCTCCAAGTCAGTCTCCCCGCAAGACAAACGGCTGGGCGTCTGCGACCACACCCACGCGTCAAACCGCAAACCCCTTCCCCGTCTACATAATATCCAAATTCAAGGTCATTCCGCAGCGGATTCACGTGTGTTATTCTTTTAAAGGTAAAGAAATTCATATAATTTTTGTGTGTCTATTAACCCTCATTATTAAACTGAGCTTTGGGTCAACCATTACTTAATATTCATTTTTAAAGTAATAATTTTCAAGTAGACTCTTATTTATAGAGATAAAGTTTGTTTTTAGTATTTCATTTTTTTATGTTGCAATTAAAGATATATTTTTGGTTAGAAGTGTTTAACTCAATCCTCGAAATGCTGCGCATGGCAAGAGAAATCCTTCCTGATTTAAGAACCTAAAGCAAAAGATTAAATAAAGTAAAGAAATATAGCACTCTTATAGAGAAAACGAAATAACGGAGATATTGAAGTACGTAACAAACTTACGTACACCAACTCGGCCCATATACCACGACAATATGATATTTTAGCAAATCAAAATCAAGTTTTCGAGATGTTTTGGGACATGTTTTTGACAGCCTATTGCAACGTCTTACACATGTGTGTGAGCGTGTATGAACTCCTTTACTTCAAAGATTTGATAGCTTGGATTGTTTTCCTTCCGTGGTGCGTTATCTCCCCCCCCCCCCACACTCTCTGGACGGGCTATTTCCTAGGCCATCGAAGAAAGACCGAGTGGTTTATGGATATATGAGGAAGGGGACGGTCTCTACGCATCTTGGAGCGTTGATACGCCTACTAAACCGCTCTTCACCCACCATTAGCGTCCTCGCCCCTGTTTCTCTCTCTCTCTCTCTCTCTCTCTGGCCGCGCTGTTCGTTGGCGATCGGGCACGGTGGTCCCGAGTGGTTTATTGTTATAAGAGGTGCGAGAGCGTGCTTGCACGTCTTTGGGCATCGGGATGGCTACCGCTCCCGCTCTCCTCTCACATTAATCATCCCCCAACTCACCCTTTCCGGTTCCTTGAAAACCCAGTTGCAGGAGGGTCTCCCAGACACAACAGTTCCGAAGCTGGAGGAAGACAGAACTGCCAAACTCTCCTCCTCAAACTCTTGGACTCGGGCGATCGGGAAACTTCCGATGTTTGTGGCACCTTCAACGACTCCTTCCTTCAACTAGGCCATCACCCGTCTTTAATAATGTAAAGAGTGGAGTGAGAATCTGACAGAATGAAAGAAGCATAAGAGCATAAGGTGCATAAAGTTAGAATGTGGAGAGAGAGAGAGATAGGATAGATAGAAATTAAAGTGTGGTGTGAGAAGATGATATACTTAATTTTAGTAGAAGTTTGGATAGTGGAAGATATAGTGGGTGAAAATTAAAGCGGGGAGAGGGGGAGGGGTATTTGGCCCTAGTAGGGATGGCATCGCTTTATTTTTATTTATTTTTACCTTTGCTTTTATTGTTTGTTTGAACGTTTTGTGCTATGTTTGTGTAATTTCGTGAGCTTTAGTGTTCTTCTTCTTGTTTTCTTTTTTAAATGATTAGGTGTACTTATTTTTTTTGCAAATATTCAGTTTTCAAGACATTGTTAGCTCTATTTTAAAACAATTTACCTCGTGATTCTTATATGTTGTAATAATTGTATTGTTTGCTGTTTTATTTATGTACGTACTGATAAAAGTTTTTATATGTTGTATTGTGTTTCGTCTATGTATATATTGGTGTGATGTCTTCTTGTGTGCATAGTTTTGTGCTCGGAAACCGACGTTGGCGTGAGACCTCTGCCCGTAGCCTCGGAATGACACCAGGAAAGTAGCTCAGGAATGACACCATTCGTTAGAGTGGACCAGACCTTTTTTGCAAGTTTTTGGTGACGACATTGATGGGCTCCAAACATTTCTTCCTATGCAAATCATTTTGCCCACGGCGATCACGCCTTCTGACTTTGTTGATAAGCAGAGATGCAGTGTTCTGGACACGTTGTAGCCTTTTCATCGAGGACTTGCTAGCCGCTTGAGTAACCCCTGCGGGGTAGATATGCTTAGCCCGGACATCCATGGGATATATTTTCCTGATGTTGGCCGAGCTAAGATCTCTAAACTTGTATAGCTTGGAGATTTCTCTCCTTGCCAGGTTCCGCCTCTCCGTGTGGTGTCTCGAGTATCCATGGTCGGTGATTTTAAGTTCCAGGATGGTGCCTTCGGCGGAGTAGCTGTATCTTCTCCCATCTATGATGATGGGCAATGTCCACTTGCGGCTTAGCGGAACGATCTTGAATTTGTCCCTGTTGGTCCTGATATTCCATCGTCTCTCGTACTGGTTGATGTTGTTGATTCACGCTAGTGTGCGAGCCACCTGTGCCCTTGCTTTCCTCTCCGAGCATGGGACAATTTGCGTGATGTCATCTGCGAATTGCAGATACATCGTGTCCCTGTGCACCGGAGTTGGGAGGTCGATCGTGAAGAGCAGGTAAAGCAGAGGACTCGGGCAGCTTCCCTGAGGAACGCACGCCTGAGTTCGAATTCAGGACCTATGTAGCCCTCAATCATGAAACAGGCCCTTCTCTCCATAACGAAGTCACAGAGGATCCTTTCCAGGATTGGGGTGTAACTGGAGATTCAGGATCTTGTATTGAAGCCCTTCCAGCCAGACTTTATCTAGGGCCTTTTGCACGCCCCTCAACACAATGTCTACATAGAACCCGTTCGCTTGGGAATATGCTACTTTCTCTGTTAGGAGCGCCCGAGCGGTATCTGTGCCCTTTTTTTTGCGGAACCAATGTTGTTGGCGGTTATGCGCTCCTAACTCCCTCAGTTGAGCTTGTAGCCTATCTGCTATAATCTTTTCGAGGTTTTTTCCCTGTATCTCAAGAAGAGAGATCGGGCGATAGTTAGCCACCTGGTCTAGGGGCTTGTTACCCTTCGGAATAAAGATGATTTTGGCCATCTTGTACCCGTCAGGGAAGTATCCTGCATTCAGGGCAGCGTTCATTGTGTTTGCCAAACCCTGAATAATTTGCCTTGGGGCATTTACGATGTTGTTCTTCGTAATCCCAGTCCAGCCTGGCGCCCTCTGCTTGAAAGACCTTATAGTGTTCAAGGTCTCTTCGACAGTTATTGGGCATCCGTGGTCAACCATCACTCTTTCCTGAGATACTTGCGGGTGTGGGTGGGTTTTATGAATCACTGTGCCGAGGTCATCGAGCAATTGGTCTTCGAAGTCCTGGTCGAAGTCATTGTTCTCCTCAGAGGATATAGCAAAAATCTCTTGCCAGTGAGTTCTAAATTTTCTCTCTAGGGACTCTGGTCCTCAATAATATCGTCTCCATCTTTGATTTGGGTTGTGGGTCTGGGAGGCAATCCCCTAATTCTTCGGATGTTATTCTAAAACCTTACAGAATAGTTCTCCCTGTCCAGCCTACCAATGATGTCATTCTAGATTGTTCTTTGTTTTTTAATTATTGTATTTTTTTAGTTCCTCTCCTAGTTGCCTCATTCTGGCTATCCGTTCCCGTTTGGTTCCTGTCCTGCCGATCTCTTCATAGATTTCTCTATGTTCCCGGGCGATTTCCCTCATCTCGTTCGTCCACCTAGGTTGGGAGAGATATTTATAGGAGATTCTGGGGACGCATCTCTCGGTGGCTTGTATGAAGAGATTGGTGATCTTGTTTCTCTTCTCATCAATCTCTTCGAGATTAGCGTTTCCCAGGTCAGCTGGATGTTATGTACTGAATATCTCTCTATATAGCTCCCAGTTAGCTTTAGCGAAACTTTACTTAAGTGGAACAGTCGCCCGTCTTCTCCGACCGAGGTAAGCTTTCATACCCTTAAACTAAACTCTAACTAACGAGAACATTCGGAACTTAGCATCGTTTCAGATAATCTCTGGAGAGGCAAAATTATCTTTCCGAATCAATCAGAGACGAACGCCACTCATGTCAGCACTACCATCTTGCTAAGCCCGGCTCTACTTTCGGGGTAATAAATCTAACATATAATGTACATACATAAAGTTGCACATACCTCATTTTCTCATAATATCTATAATCACTGAACTTAGATGGTCATTTGCCTCATTATTTGTCGCTTTATACACTTTTTGGAAGTTATAAAAATTTATTATTATTATTTTTCTTTGGATTTTTAGTCACGTGCGACTCTATATCTCACTATGTCGGTCGGTCAGTTCCTGTTTTGCTTTTTCTTTCTTTTGGTAATAACGTTGTAACTATTTGGCCAATTCTAACGAAATATGAAACCTTTATGTTGTTTTATAGTCTCTTTCGAATTTTATAATTGGCAAGGTCCTCCCAAGGTTAGCCTGGGAATTATTGAAAATTTTTAAGGTGAGAGCATGTGACTTTTAACAGCAGACCTTGTTTATTTATTTTCCCCTATCTTAGGTTCTTCTATATGTACATAATATAGTTAATGACCATTATTTGTATTAATTTACATCCATTAAATGTAATTTGTTGAATATTTTATAAATAAGACACCATTATTTAGTTAACCCCGTTGTGTTATTTACTAAAGTACCTCCAGGCCTCATAGAAAATAAATACTAATAACACTGAAATTCCTAAAAACAAAAAATTACTCCAACTTTATACCCGTTTCTTTTCAAAATCTGATAAAAATGAATGGTTATCACATTTTGTGTGGGAGGGTATCCTAAGTATCCCTATTTCCGTCTTTGTAGACCCTTTCCCCGACTAAATTCCTTCCTTGACGAAGGAAAATCACAAAATCCCTTTTCTGCATTTTTGACGAAAGCCCCGACGGTTATGGCTCCACATATTACCCGACAGGCCTTCATATCCATGTTCTTGGCCTAGGCAACATCGAGTGTAGCATTACGTCATTCAGGTTTGGGCATAAAATCCGAGACTTTGGATGACATCAAAATATGAGAAACGAAAATTGTTAAACTGTCTGAAACGAACTGACACACGTCACAAAAATGCTGCGCCTAAGTTGCTTGAGACTTTTTCCCAAGAAATACTTCGCTTCCTAAACCTATTACCACTTGCAAGTACGCCATTACGTGGACAACTGATTTTAGTGTTTAAAATTTTAAAAGGATTCACTGATATAAATTATAGATTACTGTTAGTCGTTAGAGATGAATCATAAGGAAACACGCGTCAAATGGTGTTAAACTAGTAATCAGGCGCTTAAACACGACTATAGTTCAAATTGTTGATGACACGTCAGTAAATATGTTTTAAAATAGAAGAGTATTTTTGGAATGTGAATATTTACTAGTAGAAAGACAGATGAAAAACAGATTAACACCATGTAGAGCAAGGGTGCAAATGCGTTATCCTAATTATTTCTGACTTTCCTCTCATTATATTCTTTTCAACACAAGCAGGCGAGGCTTTGCGGGAGAGGAATATTTGTCCTATCCTCCTTTATGTATGATTGAGCGATTGTATTGAGCAATAATGAAACCGTGCATAGCTTATAGGTACACATGTAGATAAACGTCGACCGAAGTTCTATAAATACTAAAAAATCCCCACGATTTTAATCGATACACATGGATATACATGTGGATCAGCTAACTCATACTAACAGTAGACATAACATCATCTTTCAGGCAATGTAATAGGTAAGGTGGTTAATCCGCTTAGACTTCTGATATTGTTTGTTTATTGTGGCTTTCAACTTATTGCTTTTCGGGCGATCCTTGAGTAGACCCAAGGATTTTTGCTGGTCATAAGTTCATCGGACAAAAAATAGTCTCCTAGGACAGGAGCGTATCGAATAGCGTGGGCTGAATAACAACGTCAATTCGATGTGAGAAGGACTGGATGAGTATCTGGATGGAGGAAACATCAATGTATAGCCATTCTTTTAATTATCAAAGAATTGTGAAATTCAGCCACCTTGCCTAAATGTCGTCCCTAACGTTTGAATTGGTTTTTGAGGTAGTCCCATAGATTTTTGATGGGGTTCAGATCTGGTGATTTTTCGGGCTAATCTAGACGTGTGATTGTTTTTGAGTTCTCATCACCCCAGTCAGTCTCAGTTCTTTTATGGTGAATACAGAGTTGTAATTATGGAAGACAGGGGTTGGAATGTTACGTTCCATGTTAAGCTGATGGGAAAACTGCATAACCTGGTCATATAGCAGCTCGATTTATGGATAATGGTCCATATTGTTTTTTGCCTTAACCATAAGACCCAATTCTTTATAATTAAAACAGCCCAGTAGATGAAAGTCTTCTTCGGCTCGAACCAGAAACTGCACGTGATCCTCCTTGAAGGCCTCATGAGGTGTACGATGAACATGACGCTGAGCATCATTCACATAGAGGCAGAAACGTGATTCGTCTGACTAGATCACGCCTTTCCAGTCTCCCACGGTCCGCGGTTTGTCTTCTTGCCCACAGTAACTGGGTAACTTTATTGGAAGAAGTGCTCCATATGATCATGCTATGCAGTGCCATTTTTTTTTTTTTTTAATTAAGGGGCTATGTGGCGACTGCCGACTTAGGCATTAGTCGCCGTAAACAAACAGCCTAGTTCTAGGCTACTTTAAAAATTAAACAGGAAACAATAAAAAGAGAACAATAACAATAAAAAGCAATAACAAAAACAACAACAACAATTAAACTGGGTTAAATGAAAGGGAGAAGGCCAGCCTCCCCCAAAAAGTAAATAAGTCCACTAGTCATGGTGCACGCACTCGTCCCGAGTACAAGGGACAGGCGGTAGTGACCCCGCCCATCCCGGTACCGGGACAGGTATCGTGCGCGAAGATCACCCAGACTGGGACATTCGACAAGAATGTGCCGAACAGTCTGGGGGACGACGCAGTCGTTGCAATAGGGCGCAGGCGAGCGCTCCATCAAGTAGCGATGCGTCACACGAGTGTGTCCGATTCGGAGACGACAGAAAGCAACCTGAAGCCGCCGCCGCATTGGGGGATAGGTCCATGGGAACAGTCGCGGCGCAATGGCACGCAACTTTAAGTTCCCTTTGACCGTCTCCCATCTTCTTTGCCAAGCAGTCCGAAGAGCTGCCCGTATTCCTGCCATGTAGTCAGTGTGAGGAAGAGCGAAACGCTGGTCCGGTGGCAGAGTTCTCGCGGACTCTTTGGCGCCCTCATCGGCGCGCTCATTCATCGCAATTCCTACATGTCCAGGAAGCCAGCAGAAGATAATCTCGACATCTGCCCGGCTCGCCAAAACCGTGGCGTCACGGATATCGCGAACCAGGGGATGCGGAGATTCCAATGCCCCGAGAGCACTCAGGGCGCTTTGTGAGTCGCTATAGATCACAATCCGGTCTCCGAACCAGGCACGTCGCGTAATCTCCCGTACCGAGTGGTGTATTGCCACCAGCTCGGCCGTGAAGACAGACGCAGCGCCTGGTAGAGCCCCGCTGACTTCAAACAGAGGGGATACGGCGTGGAAGCCGACCCCCTCTTGGGACTTGGAGCCATCTGTATACACTGGCACGGTTCCAGCGTGACACGATGTGTGCTCCAAAAAGGTCGAACGCAATACTCCCGGCGCCGTACAAGCTTTGGGAGCAGAGGCGTGGCGACAAATAGCCAAATGTGGTACCCTCCAGGGTGGCGTCCTGGGCAGAACCAGGGGCGCCACCGGCCCGAGAGCTATATCTACTTCTCGAAGGAGTTTCCTGGCCTTAAACCCAAAGGGCTTAGGGTATGACTGGCGTCTCTCGGCGGCATAGGCACCATCGAGATCAGCTGCGGATGCAGTGAGAGCTGTTGGCGACTGAGGGAGGCGCCGGGCTTGCGCGTACAGGCGAGTGATGCACTGCACGCGGCACAGAGCGAGTGGCATCTCCCCAGCATCGACCAACAGGCTCTCAATGGGGGAAGTGCGGAAGGCAAAGGTCGCAAGGCGAAGGCCGGTGTGGTGGATCGAATCCACCTTCCGCAATAAACGCTCGGCTGCGGATGCATAAAACTCGCATCCGTAGTCGAGCTTCGAGCGAACAAAGGATAAATAAAAAAGTAAGGCGGTAGCCCTATCAGCGCCCCAAGCGCTGAACGTCACGGAACGGAGAATGTCCATGGCGCGGGTACAAGAGACCCTAAGGCTGCGAATATGAGCCTCCCAGGTGAGGCGTCGGTCGAATACAAGACCAAGGAAACGGTGCGACTCAACTACATCCAGGCGCACCCCATTAAGAAACAAATCTGGGTCGGGGTGAAGCCGTGGATGGCGGCAGAAGTGCACCACCTTAGTCTTGGCCAAAGAAAACCGAAACCTGTGCGCTTCGGCATAGCGAGAGACGCGGTTCAATGCCTGTTGGAGTCGACGCTCCAGAGTTGGCATCTGGGCCGCGCCAAAAGAGATCGAAAGGTCATCCACGTAGAGCGTAGCGAGAACATCTTCCGGCAGCACCGAGGTGATGCCGTTGATGCTCAGGGCAAAGAGTGTGACACTGAGGACACTTCCCTGCGGGACACCCTCTTCCTGCTCCTTTGGGCCAGAGAGGGCTCCCCCCACCCGTACGCGGAATCGACGATCTCGCAAAAATTCAGATATAAACATTGGGAGGCGTCCCCTCGCCCCCATCGTGTGGAGAGCCTCCATGATACCGTATTGCCATGCGGTATCATAGGCCTTCTCCAGATCAAAAAACACCGTGGCGTAGTGCTGTCTACGAAGGAAAGCCTCGCAGACGGCACTTTCCAGTCGGAGCAGAGCATCCGACGTGGAGTGGAACTTACGGAAGCCGCACTGTGCAGAAGACAGATGGCCTCCGCTGTCCAGGAAATAGGCTAATCTAACATTTACCAATTTCTCCATCAACTTGCACACGCAAGAGGTTAGAGAGATTGGGCGGAAACCGGTCGGAGTAGAGTGATCTCTCTCCGGCTTGCGAAAGGCGAGCACAGTAGCGATTCGCCAGGAGTCTGGGAGAAGACCTTTCACCCAGATCCTGTTGAACAAATCTAACAGAAAGGCCATGCCTCGCTCACCCAGGTGTCGAAGCATGGCGTACGGGACATCGTCCGGACCATGGGCGGTGTCCGCGCAAGAAGCGAGAGTGGAACGCAACTCACTCACAGTAAACTTGTCGTTGAAGGGTTCTCCGCCTCTGGGGGTAAAGTCCAGCGGGCGGCCTTCCGCGACATCACGACGTGCATTGAATGCTGGCGGAGCAGCATCACGGCTAGAGAATGCGGAAAAAGCGGTCGCTAAGGATTCCGCCACTGACGCGGGGTCCGAGATTGCGGTCCCATTCTCCTGGAGAACGGGAGGGGGGTCCTGCGAGAACTTGCCCCGAATCCTTTTGACTCGCTTCCACACCTCAGCTAAAGGGGTCTTCCCGTTAAGTGAAGACACGTATGCCCACCAAGAAGAGCGGCGGGCGTGCTTCGAAATATACCGGAACCTAGCCCTAGCCCGACGAAATTCAGCGACAGTGAAATCGTTCGGGCGGCGCTTATAGCGCATGTAGGCTTAACGCTTCTGTTTGAGGGCCCTCTCACACTCGGCCGACCACCATGGGAGTGGTCGGCGTGCAAAACGGCCAGACGTCCTAGGAATAGTAGTCAGGCCTCACGGCGATGAGGTTGCCGGAGAAAAACTCAACGGCCTCATCTACCGACCTAAACTCCTCGACTGAGATAGAGAATTCAGTCATTTCCTGAAATGCAGGCCACCGCGCCCGCGCCAAGCACCACCGAGGTGGTCTCTCAGGCGGCAGTTGCCCTGAAAATGATATTTGAATGGGAAAGGGATCACTACCATGGAAGGTCATCGACCACCCCCCAATCAAAATCAGGCTGTGCATCCGAAGAGCACAAAGATAGGTCAAGGCAAGAAAATGAAGCGGTTCTCGGACAGTGATGCGTAAACTCATCCACGTTTAGGACACCCATCTCAAGCTCTTCGATCAGATCGGCAAGGACTTGTCCCCTGGGATTTATGGAGTAATCTCTACAGAGAGGATGCCTGCCGTTCAGATCTCTAAGCAAGAGATAGGGCCTCGGTAACCGTGCCACGACGCGGCGGAAGTCCCCCGCGTCGAAGTCAGCTGACGGTGGAATGTACGCAGAAATGATAGTATACCTCCTATCCAGGTGCAGCTGCACAGCCACTGCCTGAAAGGAGGTATCTAAAGAGAAAGGAAGAACGAAGACATCATGCCGGGTGTAAACCGCGCATCCCCCAGCCCGGCCATCCCGCGGTGGTGTGGTCGCAAGACCCTTATACCCCGGGAGGGCAGGCAGGGGGCACGCGCCTAGCATGGTCTCCTGCAAAAAAATAGCTAACGGGGAACGGGACGAGGCGAGCCTCTGCAGCTCCTCCCAGTTGGCCCGGAGTCCACGGCAATTCCATTAAAGGAATATGCCCTCCAGGCCTAGCTCGGAGGAGACGCGGGGGCCCTCCTCGAATTGAAGACCCTCACGGGAATGGCCGTACGCTTCCCGGGGGAAGAACCCCGGGCACTGTTGGCCGGACAAAGCGCTGAAGGCGCTGTCGCCTTCGAGGACTTATTGGGGGAGGTTGGGCTCGCCATGCGAGTCTTTTCCTCCCTCCGCCTCGAAACCTTAGGCGGGCGCTGCGGCTTCGGAGGCGGGGGGGCCTCTTTTCGAGGAACCACCGTCTCCGAGCCACTCGCTCCACCTCGGGGCGTGGGCGAAGGAGCCGAAGCTGCTTTGTTGCTGTCCTCCTTTCGGGGGACAGCTTTAGGAACCCCTGAGGATGGCCTAGCGACCATCTTCAGGGGTGTTGCCTCCTGTGAGTCTAACGACTCGGTGGAGGCGCGTGCTGTTTCGCCTTGCGGGAAACGGTCACGCTGGGGGAAGAGGGGGGAGCCCTGGTTTGAGCCGGGGCTGGGTATGAACCCTTTTTGCCGCCAGCTTTACCAGGGAAGCGCCCGGGTTGGGTAGAGCCCACAGAAGGGCTCCGAATGGGCGCGGAAACAACCGTGCTCGTTGGCCTGGATGGGCTAGAAGCAGAGGGTGCCTTTCGAACTACTGAGGCATATGACGTCCTAGGCAGAGCTGGGCGCGACAGGACCAAGTCCTTAGCCTCGCGGAATGAGAGTCTATCCTGGGCCTGAACGGCCAGGATTTCTTTATCCAGGAGATATGCACCACATTGCTTCGAAGAAGCAGGGTGCGGCTCTCCACAATTGACACACTTGGCCACACACGATTTGGACTTATCGTGTGCGACCTTGGAGCAATTTACACAGACTTCGGGTGACCCCGACTTTGCACGTCTACATGAGCGATTCGTATGGCCGAAGCGGTGACAGTAATAGCACCGCCGCGGCAGTGGCACGAATGCCTTCACGCGGTAGCGGTACCAACCGGCACGCACCGACTCAGGGAGCTTGTCACTGTCGAACGTGACGAAGAGTGTAGGGGTGGGTCTCGAAGCCCCTCCCTGTTTTCTCATCACATGTTCGACCTTGACCGCCCCATGGTCGGCCAGCTCTAGGGTGATGTCCTCAATGGAGTAGTCAACGAGTTCCCTCGCATAAACTACTCCTTTCACAAAGTTCATGGTAGAGTGCGGCGTCACACTCACTGGGGTGCCATGAAGTGTCCGAAGAGCACTTATCTTGGCCGCCTCGGCGGAATTCGCCGCATTCGCCAGAAGGCTGCCGTCCGAGAAACGGGTCACTTTCGGCTCTCTACCAATTGCACTAGCTAATCCTCTCCTCTGATGGATCATGTTGCCCTTGGACAACATGGTGCCATCAGTGGAGCGAATAACGAGGAAGCGTTTGAAGCCAGCGGGCTCGAAAACGCCAGGTAACCTCTGAATCAGGGGCCCCGATGTCATCGAGGCTCCGCCCTGTGCACTCTTGGTGTTAGTCTTGGTCAGGGGCTCCGCACACGAGGGGGTAGAGGGGCCGGATGTGCCGATCTTGGCTTGGTCACCTACCAAAGTGGTAGCAGACCCATCCGTCCCCGCAGCCCCCGCGGATGGAGAGAAGCCCCGAGTCTTTTTCGTCTTTTTAGTCTTCTTTTTTGGAGAGGAGGGCGGGGAATGAACCCGCTTTTCACCTCCGCCGGCAGAAGCCCCCAGGCCAGATGGACTGGCCTCAGCCAGGTCCCTCTCCGAAATGGAGAAGGTCCTGGTTGTCGTAGGGGCACCTGTCGGAGGAGATCCCTCCCCTCCTTTTAATGCCTCGGAGCCCTCAGCCATTTGAGGAGGACCTTGCATAGGGGCGGATTCGGGTTCGGTGCTTGGCGCCGAGCCCGAATTTCCCCCCATGGAAGGCCCTACCGTCTGAGGCTGGGTCTCCTCAAGGACCATGTTTATCACAGGAGGGGCCTCCAGTTGGCCATCCCCTCCCAGGACATCACAGGTCCCCTTGGCAGTGTCGCCAGTCTTGTGTGGGGAGGTACAGGCCTTGACCCCAGCAAGGTTTAAAATTCTTGCCAGCAGGTCTTTTGAGGGAAGCGACCGAAGGGGCCTGGCTTCCCTCTCCCCCCTAAGGGGGTTTGCCCTACCGAGCCGCTTTGATGCGGAGCGGCTGGCTAAGGGCTGCCTGCTGGCTTTCTTGGCAGTCCCCTTGGAAAGAAAAGAGGGGACTGCCGCTGGGAAAAGGGAGGTGCCCGAAAGCACCTCCAGAGAAGGGGGTGAGGGGGAGTCCCCTGCACCCGTAGGCGAAGGAGAGGAGTAAGCCTCCTCTCCGGTTAGAGAAATATGGAGGGTTCCCTGTGCAAGCACAGGGGGGGTGACCTCCATTTTTTTGCTGGAGCTGCCTGAGGGCGGCTCCGTCGATGAGCAAGGGGGAGTTAAAGGGGTTTGGTGTTTTGAAAATTCATCCATAGGCATGGTGACCCTATTTTTGCCACGGGACGCAATAGCTCATCACCTCTTGCAGTTGCCCGCACTGCAAGGTGCTTACAAGCCCGGCAGAGCCAGGCGCCGCCATTTGGGACCACCGCTCCCGCCTGGTGGCCTGGCAGTCCATCGGCATGGCGGCTCCACCTTAGACACGGCGTATAAATGATAGATTTTGAAGACGAGAGGAAAAGGGATGTGAGGAAGGTATGGGTGGGGATGAAGCAGGTAGTTAAAAACCAGCCACCCCAGACCGAAGCTCAGGGGTTAGGGAACATTGTCCCCCACCCCCTCAGCCCCGATGCGGGATGGTTGGTTGAAAGGAAGGTCAGCATCTACCCTGTGAAATTAGAGGCTGACCAGAGAAAGTTGTGGGAGAGGTTGTGTGAAAAGAGAGGAAACGAGTATTTTGAAAGAAGGAAGAGAGGCTAAGCTGGGGCCGGACGGAGCGCTGGATCCCGTCAGCACGGCGACCAGGATGGCAAATCGCCGCGCCCCTTACGGGGCTATGCAGTGCCATGCAGAGTGTTCTTTCACTTATGGCTGCCGAATGATCAGCGGAGACTACTTGAAGTAATTCTTGCTTTAAAACTTTGCGATTTTTATCTACAATCCGTGTCGTGAAACATTCCGGCGGCTCTGCTCCATCAGTATCCTCCTCCGGCCACAAGTCTTGCGGAAATTTCCCGTAGACCTGGATTTTTGCCATTGTTGCTAAACCCATATTAACGTACCTGTAGATACACGTGCGAATTCCGTTACATTCTTTACAGGACTTTGGAGCACCCAAATGCAATCACGCCCTTTTTCCACCAGCTTTGTGTTGCATTTTACACAGAGCGTACGAGGCAGGCACTGCACCCTACCACCTTTGTGAAATTTATGAATTCAATCACACACTTTCCAGGTATTAAACTCCCGATTCTTATAGTTTAAGCTATTTTAAACATGTTACGTGACTACCTGTGTGTCCTGTGAGCTTATTCATGTACTTCTATTATGTCGTTGTTGCTACTGCATGTTTATATTGCGTTCTTTAAGATCACAGGCCTTCCAATAACGCATCTGTAACAAGTACGGAATGGCTTGCAGGAAGATTTTGGTCTTCAAGTTACTTTGAACTCACCAAGACAAAATAATTTATACAGCAGGAAGATCATTTAGTCTTACCAGCAAAATTTGAGAAATCAGATTTAACAATGCAGCACCCACGACTATTAATTACTAGTAATAAAACTGAATTTAGGGATGGATAGGGTCAGAGTGGAAGACAGGCAAGAAGGCGCCGTGCCATTTAAGAATTCGTATGTGCTAGAGTGTACCTAAAGAGCGATGCGGAATGAGATGAGTACTCATTGAAGTTCAACTAGCACCAGAAATGCACGAGAGAAATGTCACTGGCGGAAGAGAAAAAATATACAAAGTTTTGAACAAATTGTAATGGTCGATGTGTGGAAACATGAGACTCGGCAAGGAGTTGCAGTAGTCACGGTCGGAGGTAATGAAAGCGTGTATCGAAACTTTCGGGGTTCATGTGGGAGTGGATATGGCTAGGATTTCGGAGGAAACAGGGAAAGAGTTGCAGACATTAACGACATGAGCTTTGAGAGATGTTGACTATCAAAGTACCGCCTAGATTTTAACAGTATCGAAAAAGGGATCATGGGAGTAACCAAAGTTAAGAAAGAGAGCAATATTTTACAGCGAGCGACCACCGTGATGGAGTTTCAGAAAGTTTTCCAAGAACCATTCAGTATAAGAACTCTGTTGTAGTCGCAAAATTCCATTTTAGTGGCATAGATATGATATGCTAAATCAATTCGTCGAATAAGAATGTTAAGAGTAGAAGATGGATAGGGAAACAGAGCGGACCAAGCACTGAATATTTCGGAATGGCAAAGCGAGCCTCCATCATCAAGACATATCACTTTCTTATGAACAGATTAAGTGCAAAATGAGAGGAACTAACCCACATGAGTTTACTCCAATTCTAATTATCTATTTAAGTAAGTCTACTAAAACTTATGAATTTTACCCCTCTTTGCTCAAATTAATTCATTTGAACCCAAACTTGATTTAAAATTTAAGTTCTTCCCCCGGTCCCCACTATCCCCACACTTTCCTACAAATGAGCGAGGGTGGAGGACAACAACTCTGTGTTCGCGAAATTTCGCCCAACTCAGGAGTCAGTGGATGCAGCAGTCGCGGCGGAAAAAGGTTCTGCCACATCCCGCACTGGCAACCCCTTTCCGGGATTAGTCTCCTTTTACAATACCACATGTAAGACGGTTTTGGGGTTTTTCACGACACCAAAATCTTAACTTCAAAGAAGGAATGAAAGGCTATTTTGTTTGTAAGATCATGTCGGCATCTTTTTGGGCAGCATCTGGATTGCAACATGTAATAATAACCTCACAAAAGAAATATGAAAATCATTAAATATTCCAAAGAGAGTATTTTTATAATTATATAGGATGAAAATTTCCTCTCGGGAGTGGGGAAGGTATGAAATGATCATCTAAGGTTAAATGCAAAACGGAAAATTCCTTACTGCTATTTTGCCCAAGATCCTTTCATTTTCCCAAGTCCACACGGACAACAGATGCTCTCGGTCAGCGTCAACAGCCAACAGGAATTGGCCCATGTTCTGTGGATAAAATAATTTGAGATAACATGGTATTGCACTTATAAGAGGAGAGAACTTATACACCTTTGCTTGAAATGCTACAAAAAATAATATTGAAATTTTGCTAGAAAAAAGCATCGTATTGAGTTTGCCCAAAAGTTACCCTCCCTATCTCATGCAGGCTGATCCTTCATGTTCATCTCCCAACCTCATGTGCGCTCATCCTTCATGTTCAAATCCCCATCTCCTTCGGGCTCATGATTTATGTTCACCCTCCATATCAAGCAGGCTCACTCTCCATGTTGACTTACCAATCTCCTATAGGCTCATCCTTAATGTTCACATCCTTATCTCCTGCAGGTTTATCATTTATGTTCACCCTCCATGTCAAGCAGACTCACTCTTCATGTTCACCTCTCCATCTCCTACAGGCTCACCCTTCATGTTCCCAACCCCATATACTGATGCTAGCTTATCCTTCATTTTGAATTCCCCATCTCTTACAGGCTCAAGCTTCATGTTCATATCCCCATCTCATGTAGGTTCATCCTTCACGTTTACCCCTCCATCTACTGCAGGCTCATTCTTCATATTCACATCCCCCTCTTTTTAAACCTTATTCTTCAAGTTGACCTCATCTGCTGCTCATGTTCACATCCCCATCTCTCACAGGCTCATCCTTCAACTTCACAGTCACATCTCAAGCAGACTCATACTTCAATTAAGCCCCCACATCCTGCAGTCTGATCCTTAAAGTTCAATTCCCCATCTCCTGCAAGCTCATCCTTCATGTTTACTGCCAAATTGCATTCGGGCTCTCCAACTGGCTCATCCTTTAAGTTCCCTTCCCAATCTACTGCCGTCTAAGCCTTCAAGTTCACCTCCTCTTCTCCAGAAGGCTCATCCTTCAACTTCACCTTCCCGTTTTTTGTAGGCTTATCCTTCAAGTATATCTCACCATCAATTACAGGCTCATCGTTCCTGTTCACATCCCCATTTGCTGAAAGTCCACTTCTCACCTTCACCTCAACATCTCCTGCGAGGTCATCCTAAAAAGGTTAACGTCTTCCATCTCCTGAAGCTCATCATTAAATTTGACTACCCAATATCCCGCAGGCTCATCCTTCACGTTCATTTCACCATCCCTTGCAAGGTCATCTTTAAATTTTCCGCCCCTCCATCTACTTCAGGTTCATCTTTCAAGTTGACCTCTCTATCAGGAGCAAGTTCAACGTTTATGTTCGCCACCCGAACTTCTGCAGACTCATTCATCATGTTCACCTCCCCATCTCTTGCATGCTCATCCTTCATATTTATCTCTAAATCCCCTGCCGACTCATCTTTCATGTTCACATCACAATCTTCTGCAGGTTCATCCTTAAATTTCACCTTCTCTTCTTCTGTAGGCTCATTCTTCAAGTTCACCGCCCGTTTTCTACAGAATCATGTTTCATTTTGACCTCCCCATATCTTGCAGGCTCATCTTTCACGTTCACCTACCTATCTCCCGCATCCTCATCCTTCAAGTTCACCTAATTTCTCCTGCAAACTCATCTTTCAAGCCTCTTGATTTTCCATCGTTTCTTTTGGCAGTGTGTGACGCCCATCTTCTTTTCAAAAATTTCTTTCCTTTCACTAAATGTCACTTATGGTCAATTTTCATGGTTTCTTTAGCATTTTTCTTCATTCCAAAGACATTTCGTTCTTTTTTCTCTGAGTTGCTAACGTTTCTTAAGGCTATTTGTTCTCGGTGTCAAAAATTAATTCCCTATCTGAGAACGGAATGATATTAATCCATCAATTTCCAGACTCTCTCCTTATCACGACACAGCAAAGATGATAGAAAAATGCAAATAAATGGGAGAAAAGAGAAAATGTGGCTAAAATCGAGAAATAGAGATGGTCAGGCACTAAATAATATAAAGGGCTCCATTAAGCCCAGCCAAGAGAGAAAAAAAAGGAAACATAGGCGACCAAAGGTTCGATCCCGAGATGAAAAGTGGAGACAACCAATCAACAGCGGCCGTCTGAGAAGCAACACAAAGGTGTAAAAATACTTCTCTCTTTCACAAGGAAAAGAAAAATAACAACGAAAAATGTATTTTTTACCTCCTGTGAGGCCCCTTTCTCTAATTGCGTGGTGTGGGTCGCCTTGAAGCCAGAATATGAGATCTCATCAATACAAATGGGAGGGCGAATGATCTAGAGTTCACGCTGATATCAGCTTTTCTAGGAGTTTAGAAAAGAACTGGAGTCAAGCGAGCGATTCGGTGGTAGCTTGACGGAGCGTTTGCGTTCAGGTTAGATGTCTTAAGAATTGGGCCCAAGGCTGCCTGGCTAATTCAGATGGCTGTACAAAGGTAATAAGATGATACCAAAGATATGAGAAAAAAGGACTGACCGAAAATAATTGACGAGAAAGAGTGGAGAAGAGAACATTTTTTTTCGATGACAGAAAGAAGGAGGTTAGTTCTTCCTTCATAAGAGACACTGAGGAGAGAGAAATGAGTTTCGGACTCACAAGTCGAATAAGAACCCTCTTGTTGGAAGAAAACATGGGGAATGATAGGGACGGGAGGTAGAGTCGAAGGAAGATAAGTGAGAAAGTTGAATTGGATGCGCGGATTGTTTTTAGTATCTAGACGGATACAGCGAGGGTAGACTTCGTCGACAGTCTTCACAAGGGCGAAGTGGAAAGGTAGTAAGAGAGGAAAGCTGCCTCAATTTCCATATCCCGAGTTTGGGGCCCGTGAAAGCACACCTTGTAGTATCAACTGCGTTTCTTTGCTTTCGAAATAGAGTTAGACAACTGAAGAGGAACGCAGGAAATGGAGAGTAGTGATGTCGGGGTATCGAGACTGTCTTACCTGCAACATGACAACGATCCATTTTTCATTTTTTAAATTAAGAGAGCCCATCTGGTGACTGGCAACTAGGGCAAAAGTCGCCGTAATAAGCGGACAGCCTAATACTAGGTAATTTTAGAAAAAAAATTAACCAAGATAAAAATGGAAGAAAGGCAAGACACAAGGTAAAAAAAAACCCAGTAAAAATAAAAACAAAATAAGGCAACATCAATCAAGCGTGGTCCGGCGTCGGGGTTAGGCTCGCCTGCCGACGTCGTAGAACTTGAGACCTACAACAGAGTCAAATATAATGCAGGAGGCAAGCCTCCTTCAATAAGTTGTATAGTCCGGAGTACAGGGGACAAGCGAAGAAGATCTCGCTCATCACGGTACCGGGACAAGTAACATGTGCAAAGATCGCCCAGACTGAGACATTCAATAAGAATGAACCGAACAGTCTGGAGGACAACGCAGTCGTCACATAGGGTGCAGGCGAGCGCTCCATCAAATGGCAATGCGTCCCGCGAGTGTGTAGGATTCGGAGACGAGAGAAAGCAACCTGAAGCCGTCGCAGCTTTAGAAGGTAAGCTCATTTGGAACAGTCGCAGAGCAATGGCACCCAACTTGAAGCTCCCTTTGACTATCTTTCATCTTCTTTGCCAAGCAGCCCGGAAAACCATCCGTATTCATGGCATGAAATCGGTGTGAGGAAGAGCAGAACCTTGGTCTGGTCGTCTAGTTATCGGGGACTATTTGGCCCCCTTATTGGCACGCTCATTATCAGCAATTCCTACATGTCCAAGAAACCAGCAGAATATAATCTCGACATCCACCCGGCTCGCCAAAGCCATCGCGTCACAGATATCGCAAACTGGGGGATACGGAGATTCCAATACCTCGGGAGCAATCAGGGCGCTTTGTGAGTCGCTATAAATCAATATCCACTCTCCAAACCGGGCCGTTGTGTTATCTCCCGTACCGAGCGGAGTATTGCAACCAGCTCAGCCATGAATACAGACGCAGTGCCTGGCAGAGCCCCGCTGACTTCAAACAGAGGGGATACGGCGTGGAAACCGACCCCATTTTGGGACTTAGAGCCATCTGTATACAATAGCATGGTTCCAGCGTGATACGGAGTTTGTTCCACAACGGCATACTCCTAGCACTCCTGGTGCTGTACAATCTTTGGGAGCAGAGACGTGGCCACAAATAGTCAAAGGTGGTACTCACCAGGGTGGCGTCCTGGCATACGAGGGGTGCTACCGGCCCCAGAGTTATATCAAGCTCTCGGATGAGTTTCCTAGCCATAAAACAAAAGGGCTTAGGGTATGGCTGACGTGTCTCGGTGGCATTGGCAACGTGAGAGTTGTTGGCGACTGAGAGAGGCGCTGGGCTCGCGCGTGCCAAGGAATAATGCACTGTGCATTGCGTAGAGTGAGTTAAATCTCCCCAACATCGAAGAGTAGGATATCAATGGGGGACGTGTAAGAGGCCTCAGTTGCCAGGCGAAAGCCAAGGTGGTGGATCTAGTCCACCATCCGTAATACATGATCGGTTGCGCATGCATAAAACTCGCATCCGCAGTTTAGTTTCGAACGAACAGATGATCTTTAAAAAGTAAGGCAGTAGCCCTATAAGCGCCCCGAGCCTAAACGTGACAAAACGAAGAATATCCTGGCGTGGGTACAAAAGGGCATAAGGCTGAAAATATGAACTTACCAGGTGAGCTATCGGTCAAATACAAGACCAAGGAAACGGTGCAAATCCACCACTTTCAGGCGAGCCACATTTTGAAACAATTTTGAGTCAGGATGGAGCCCTTTGTTGGCGGCAGAAATGTACCACCTTAGTCTTGCCCAAAGAAAACCGAAGACGTTGCGTTTTGGCATAACGAAAGACGCGGTTCAATTCCGGTTGGAGTTGACACTCCAGAGTTGGCAGTTAGGCGGTGCCAAAAAGAGATCGAAATATCATGCACGTAGAGCGTAGCGAGAACATCTTCCAGTAGAACCGAAGTGATGCCGTTGATAATCGGGGAAAAGAGTGTGACACTGAGGATACTTCTCTGCGGGACACCATCTTCCTGCTCCATTGGGCCGGAAAGGGCTCCTCTCCCCACCCGTACGCATAATCTAAGATCTCGCAAAAATTCAGATATAATTATTGAGAGGGATTCGCTCGCCCCCTTCGTCTGGAGAGTCCATATGATACCATAACGCCATCCGGTAACATAGGCCTTCACCAGATCGAAAGAGACCGTTGTATAGTGATGTCTACGAAGGAATGCTTCGCAGACGGCATTTTCCAGATGAAGCAGAGCTTCCGACGTGAAGTGAAACTTGCGGAAGCCCCACTGTGCAGGAGACAGATGGCCTCTGCTGTCCAGAAAAAAAGGCTAATCTAACATTTTTCAATTTCTCTATCAACTTCCAGACGCAGGAAACCGGCCGGAATAGGGTGATCTCTCCCCTGTTTGCGAAAATCGAGCACAGTAGCCATTCACCAGGAGTCTGGGAGGATATCCCTTACCCAGATTCTGCTAAACAAATCTAACAGAGAGGCCATGCCTCACTTACCTAAGTGTTGAAGAAAGGCGTACGAGACATCATCCGGCCAAGGGGCGTTGTGCGCGCACGAAGCGAAGGCAGAACGGAACTCATTCAAAGTAAACCTGTCGTTGAAGAATTCTCCGCCTCTGAACGTAAATTCCTGTTGGCAGCCTTCCACGACATCGCGACGCGCATTGGATTCTTAAGGAGCAGCATCCCGGCTAGAGAATAAAGAGAAAGCGGTCGCGAATGATTCCGCCAAGGACGCAAGGTCCGAGATTGCAGTCCCATTCTCTAGGAGAATGGGAGGGGGTGTCCTGCGAGAACATGCCCCAAATCCTTTTGACTCGCTTCCATACCTCTGCTAATGAGGTCTTCCCGTTAAGCGAAGATACTTATGCCGACCAGGTAGAGCGGCGAGCGTGCTTCGAAACATGCCGGAACTTAGCAGTAGCTCGACGAAATTCCCAGACAGTGAAATCGTCGGGCAGCGCTTCTGCTTGAGGGCCGTCTCACACTCGGCTGACCACCACGTAAATGGTCGGGGTGGAAAACGGCCAGACGTTCTAGTAGTAGTTAGGCCCACGGCGATGAGGTTGCCGGAGAAGTACTCAACGGCCTCATCTACTGACCTTAGCTCCCCGACTAAGATAGAGAAATCAGTCATTACCTGAGTAGCGGACCACCGCTCCCGCATCAAGTACCACAGGGACGGGTTCTCAGGCGGTAGCGGCCCAGAAAATGATATTTGAATGGGGAAGTGATACCATCATAGAGGTCATCGACTACCCCCCACCCAAAATCATGCTGTTCATCTAGAGATCACAAAGATAGGTCGAGACAGGAAAATGAAGCGGTTCTCGGGCAGTAATGCGTAAATTCATTCACATTTAAGACACCTCTCTCCAGCTCCCCTGGGATTGATTGAGTAATCTCCCCAAGGTCGGTGTCTACTGTTCAGATCTCCAAGCAAGAGAAAGGGGATCGTCAACCGTGCCCCGACACGGCGGAAGTCCCCAGGGTCGAAGTCAGCTGACGGTGGAATGTATGCAGAAATAACAGTAAAATAGAATAACGGAGACATAATGACCGGTGTGAATGGCGCATCTTCCTGCCCGGCCCCCATCCTACGCTGGTGTGGTTACAAAACCGTTATACCTCGGGAGTTTGGGCAGGGGCCACGCGCAAAGCATGGTATACTGCAAAAAGATAGCTAATGGAAAACGAGATAAGACGAGCATCCGCAGCTCCTCCCAGTTGGCCTGAAGTCGGCTGATATTCCATTGACAGAATAGGACCTCTATGACTACCTCGGATGAGATGCGGGGGACCCCATCAAAGAGAAGAAGCTCACGGGATTAGCTGTACGCTTCCCGGAGGCAGAACTCTAGGCGCTGTTGACCGGACAAAGCGCTGAAGGCACTCTCGCCTTCGAGGACTTATCGGGGAAGTTGTGGTTCGCCATAAGAGTCTTTTTCTCCCTCTGCCTTGAAACTTTAGGCAGGCGTGGCGGCTTCGGAGGCGAAGGTCCGCCCTATGGAAGATCCACTGCCTTCGAGTCAACCAGCAGGTCACTCGGTGTATGCATAGGAGCCGAATTTCCTTTAGTGCTGCCTCACTTTCAAGAGGCAGCTTTAGGAAACTCAGAAGATGGCCTCACGACCAACTTCAGGGGTCTTCCTTGCTGTGATTCTAAAGGGTCGGTGGTGACGCCCGTTTGTTTCACTTTACAGAAAATGGTCACGATGGTAGAAGGAGGAGAGGCTCTGGTTTTAGCCGCGGCTTGGTGTGAACATTTATGTCGCTAGTCAAAAAAGGGAGCGCCCGTGGTTGATAAATGCCACAGAAGGGTTCCGAATGGGCGCGGAAACGACCGTGCTCGTAGGCCTGGAGGGGCCAGAAGGCTCCCGTCCGAGAAACCAGCCACCTTCGGCCTCCTACCAATCACGCTAGCTAAAGATCTCCTCAGATGGATCATGTTGCCATTAGCCAACATGTTGCCATCAGTGGAACGAATAACGAGTAAGCGTTTGAAGCCAGCGGGCTCCAAAACGCCAGGTTATCTCTGAATGAGTGGCCCCGTCGTAATCGAGGCTCTATTCTGCGCACTTTTGGTCTCAGTCTGTGACTCCTCATTCGGGGGCGCACCAGAGCCGGATTTACTGATCTTGTCTTGGTCGCATACCGAAACGGCAGCAGCCCCGTCCGTCCCCGTGGCTGCCGCGGAGGTAAAGGAGCCCCGAGTCTTTTTCGTCTTTTTTCTTTTTTTTCTTTCTAGGAGAGGATGGCGGGGAATGAACCCCCTTCTCCCATCCGACAGCAGGACCCCTTAGACCAGATGGACCGGCCTCAGCAAGATATTTCTCTTGAATAGAGAAAGTCTTGGCTGTGACAGGGACACCATCCGGGAGAGGAGAACCATCCTCTCCTTGCGAGGCCTCGGGGACCCGAGACGTCTGAGAAGGACTTGCATACTTGCACCGAGCTCGAGTTCCACCCCATAGAACATCTTACCCTCTGGGAAAGGGTCACCTCAGGGACCATGTCCATCTCAGTGGTGGGAGGGGGCTCCAAGTAGCCATCCCCCCTCGATACATCAAGGAACCCATTCGAGATTCATTTTTCACCTTCTAATGCCGGCGAACCGGCATCTGTCAAGGAAAAGAGGAGGGTGGGGAAAGGGGGGGGGGCAGATAGACTGATCCCCTGAGGCACAGGGCGTCGGGCCCTGCTATCCCTAGTCACCTTAAGGGTCTTGGCTCTATCGAGCCGCTCCCGTCAATTATAGGCCGCCTGCCTGCTGTCTTGGCAGTCCCTTTGAAAAGTAAAGGGGGGACTGCCGCTGGAAAAAGTGACAGAAGGGGATGAGGGCGAGTCTCCTGCACCCGTAGGCAGAGAAGAGGAATAAGCCTCCTCTTCGGTAGAAGAAATTGTGAGGTTTCCTTGAGAGAGCACGGGGGGGGGGAGGGGGCTACAATGTTTTAGTGGAGCTGCTCGAAGGCGGCTCCGGTGATGGTAGAGGTGAGGTTAAAGGGAGAAATATTTTTTTATGGACATCACCATTGGGCATGGTGTTCCTATGTAATTCGCGGGATGCACACGCTCATCACCCCCACGCACTAGCCCACTCTGCGAGGGGTGAATACGGTACCGGCAGAACCAGCTCCTGCTATTTAAGGCCACTCTACCCGCCTAGTGACCTGCCAGCCCATCGGCATTGATTCTTCACCTTAGGCACGGCTTAAAAATGATAGATAGGAAAAGGAGAAAGAAAGGTGATGTGAAGAAAGTGAAGGTGGCGGTGAAGCAGGTTGTTAGAACGTGGGAGGGGGAGGGACCTACAATGTTTTAGCGGAGCTACTCGAAGGCGGCTCCTATCTATCATTAGCCAATTACCCCCAAACCCGCTAAATTCCATTGAAGAAACTCTTACCCCATAACTGGGCCTTCATCACCTATAAGTGGTAACCTCCAACCTTTCCCATAAACTTATTTATTTGTCCACTTCGGAGCTTTTAGGTATTACTTTCTTTTATGATTTTGTTTTGTTTTTCTTGTTTAATCTTTTGTTGTTTTCACTGATATATAGGATTAGGCAAGCTTTCCCGGCGGAGGGAGCTTGCGCTTGGCTACTAAGTTTAAAATTCCAAATCTAAAAAAAGCAGCCATGGTTACATTTTACAAATTTTATGAACTTCGCCAATTATAATAACTTTAAAAAGGAACTCGAGACTAAGTTTTATCCCTTTCAAAATATCACTTGGCTAAAATATAGTCATCGAAGAAGAAGATATATAAAAATCAATTTTATGAACTTCATCATTTTGTTTTTTGATATTATATAAGAATTATTATAAATAACTTTGATAAAAAAACATAAGTCATAACCAAACTAAGATGAAATTATTATTCAAATACTAAAAAAAAATCCCCTTCCTAAATTATAGAGTTAGTGATAATGATGATGATGATGATGATTAGTGATAAATTTCTTGTCGAGTCTGTAGCTTACTGCTTTTAAAAGCTCGTCTGAATTGAAAATTCGGTAGGTCTTCGATTTGTTGTCTGGTAGGATTTGATAGATTTTTGCCGTATGGATTTTGCACGTTTATGTAGTGTTATATTGATACGGTCAATGTGGGTAACTTGATATAATGCTGCAGCTGGTATGTGGTCCAAAAGGGTGACATTCGCAATAAATCTTATAACCATTTTACACCATTTGCGGTTTTTCATTGCGGCTTAGCTCAAGGTATGAAGGGGAATAGGGGGATCCAGAAGTATTGGTCTTACCAGTAACATATACAATTTCCTCTTATTGCGTGTTGAGAATAATATAAATCAAGATATAGACTGTAGCGTCCTCTTGGCCACGGCAATTTTTTCTTTGCGTTGTACCGTCCGATGTTAATTTCAGGCTAAGTGCTCGGCCTTCCCTGGAATATGCATAATATTCATCCTGCACTAATAAATCCGCTGTCTTCCGACATCCTATTGATATCCTTTTGAACTTATTTACTTTGGTTTTTAACTTATTTATTTTTTGAGAGTTGTTGAAGTTTCCGATCTCCCATTCCGTCCTGTTGGCAATATCGGAAAGGGTTTTATAGTCGCTAGTAATAACCTGTGTGATGTCATCAGCTTTTTTTTTATTTAATAGTTTTTACGCACAGTCCTTATTTAGGCTCAGTGTGCTAAAAGAAAAAAGGAGAAGAGGCTAAATTGGGGTCACACGGGGCCGGACAGGGCCGGACAGAGCGCTGAGTCCCGTCAGCACGGCGGCCAGGAAGGCAAATCGCCGCGCCCCTTACGGGGTGATGTCATCAGACAGCTGGATCTATTGTGAAACGTCATGATTAGAGTAAAGTAGGTCGTCTGTGTGTCCCGCATATAACGTAGGGATGAAACATTCTCTCTACGGCACCCCTGTTTCCAGGTGAATGGCTCTCCTTCAATTTTGTTTATTCGTCCGATTGCTTGCTAATTTTCTAAATAGTCGCAGAGAATCTTTGTTATATGCTCTTCCATACCAAGGTCACTGATCTTCTTTTTAGTGAAGGTATCCATACTTTATCATAGGCAGAAGCCACGTCTTTCAATACCACATCTACGTTGCCGTTTTTGGCCCAGGCGATGGCAATTTTTTGTTGTTACGAGTATTAACGCCAATGCCGTCTCGGTGCCGAGTCTTTTTCGCAAGCCGTGTTGATGATTATTCTATAAATCATTGTTGTCTAGGTAGCTCCTCAGTCTATTGTTTAGGAGTTTCTTTAGTAGCTTGGTTTACCAGGTTTTAGCAGGAATCTCATCCTAGCCATTTTGAATTGATCAGGAAAATATCCGACGTTAAGGCATACATTGAATAGCTTTAATAAGGCCTCATTGATGTTTTAGGGACCATTCATTAGGTGCATCTTCGTGATCCCAATTATTCCTGGCGCCTTCTGTTTGAAGCTCTTTAAAGCTGATTTGTATTCGTCATGAGTGAAAGGTCTTCTTTCTACTCTCGCGAGACGTGTTTCATCTACAGTGGGATACAGTCTGAGGTCAGTCCCCAGCTCTCTAAGTTTTAAGAGTATTTCTTCTTTGTACCTCGCATCGAAAATTTTGGTTTCTTCTTCACTTATTCTGAAACGGTTTTGCCAGTATTCTCTGAACTTTGTTTGCAACTTATTGTTCCTCTTTTATTTCGATGCCATTGATTTTTATGCTTACTCTACTCCTAGGGGGAGTACCCTACAACCTATTTAGCTAACTCCAGAATTTCTTGCGATCTCTTTCAGCATCAATAGTGGCTCTTATGTTGTCCCATTTCCATTATAAATCCTCCCAGTTCCCGGGAGGGATGCGCTGTTCATTTTGTCCTGGATGTTTAAATCCATTATTGGAGCGCGGGAGAGGGGGGGGAGAGAAATTTTGTCCAGGGAACAGCTCTAAGTTCAGCTTCCATGATTTTTGTTGTCAGGTGGTCAAGATTTTCACGAATCTCTTCGAGCGAAGCGCCTTCAACTTGATGCTCTGCAAATGTTCTCTTATGCAGCCAATAAGCTTTCACCAGGCACATGCGTCTGGATACTTTAAATTGAATCGGGGAGATAGAAATGTACGCAATTTTGCTGATGTGATCCAATAGAGCGTAAAGGCCTGGAGTCGTTGCTTGTTTCAGGGAGATTTTTTTTTTTTAGGAGGCTATCTGGCGGTGTTTCAGGGAGAAGTTTCAATTGTTTAGTATTATGTCTGGTGTGGTAGATGACCTTTCCGTGTGAAAAGTGGCAAAATTAGGTTCTTCTTTATCCATTATACCTCTTTCGATTAGGAGGCGTAGCGTGTTTCCAGCACCGTTGAACGGTGTAGTGTATCCGGCCTCTCTACAACGGGCATTTACATCGCCGATGAAGATGGTTTAGGTGTCTCCTCTGCATAGTAGAGAAAATTGTGGAAGAAAGGTATAGATGCCTGGGTGGCTGGTATTCACTAGGTCATCATATGCCATGCTGATCTTAATGTCTAGGTGTGACTCTTAAGCCTAATATTTCTTTAAATTCTATTCATTTTCTGATGGCAATGGACACTCCATCATATCTTATCTTCAAGTGATAACCATCAGCACTACATATTAAAGATTTATATATTCTTTCTCCTCATCTCGGCCATGCTCAGAAATGAGCATGACGTTGGGATCGACTGTTCTTATGATTCATTATATATCCTGCCCTTGGTGTTCCATTCATTTACGTTAGGGGAGAAGATTTTTAGATTTCTGATTTATTTGATACTGGTATATATTTTTAATTCTTATGTGATAGCTTAAATTTAATTCCTATTTCTCTTTGTGGCCATCTTATCCGTCCAGATCTTTTCTTTTTAAATGTTTTTTTAGTTAGGTTGAAACATGATTCGAGTCGGATTTGATTTCAACCAGGCATCGTTTTAATGCTTAAGGGTAAGTCTTCCTCTCCGATATCAGCGTTAAAATCCCAATTATATTATCCCATTGATTATATCACCAACTTTAGATTATTTCGGTATTGGCACCGATGGTGAGCCAAAAATCCTCATACATATATTGTAAGTAGTGCGGCAGGGTTTTATGAGCATGGCAGTTTCTTTAATTATATTTCACTTTCGATCATTTTAGGCAAAACGATGTCTCCTGACAGGTCGCTTGTTTCCATGCTAGAGTCCGTACTTTCAGCGCTTCTTTATTTGTTTAGACTGGGGTCACGAGAAGCTGAGTGAGACATCGAGATTACTTTCGTCATACTTTTCATTTGAGCGTGGAACAGATCACGTGACGGTGAGTTAGTGGAAACTACATTGGCTTTAGGCCGATGTGGACCTGCATTTTGTTCAGCTCCGTCGCTTAACTGACCGGTTTCATGATGTTAGCGAAGTGGGTATGCAGTATACGCATTATTAGGTCAGATTTCATGTTTCGATCAATTTGGAACACGGTTTTTTTTCTTGTTCAGTCTTTTTCACAGTCTGTGCGTAAAGGGGAATTAGAACTTTCGTTTCTCTCTTCAATCAGTTGTTTCTTATTGACTGTTATCAGTGCCTTTTTGATTGGACAACTCATTGATAGGAGGCGATAGGAATTAGCGCAATTGAGAAAATCTTTGTTTAGGCTCGTACATTTTTTCCACGTGTGACCTGATTCAGCGCACTCCAAACAAATCTTGCCTTCGAGTTTGCACAACTTGGGAACGTTTTTCTATGGTGTAAAACAAAAAGCGGATCTGCAACGACACAAAAAACTCATGTGCTATGCAGCTTGCTGAGACTTTGGAATTGAACCAGATTAGCATGTTCGCAGCTGCCTTCCCGGCCATCTCCGTTGTTTGGAAAGTTACTTTAAATATGTGCGTGTGCTCCCTGCCATCCCGGTTCTTAAATATGCACGCCTTGTGAATTTTAGCCCAGTTCTCTTTACCTTCAATTTCATTTATGATCTCCTCAGCAGTGTGCGATCCCACGAAGGAGTTGATGCGCCGAAAGATGATAGATCTTTGTGCAGATACGTGCGGAAGATCTTTAAGTACAATGCCAATCTCTTCTATTTTTTCCTTTGACTTCTCATTCATAAAATGTCTAGGTTTTGATTAGTGGCGCAGACGGCCATGTATCCGTATGCCTGGTCTTTCAATCAGTAGAGCGCGATGACCGTTTTAGAGTACACGACGTCGAAGACTTTTCTCGCGCCGGCTTCTGGCATCGCTCATTGACCCAGAATAGGACACGCTTTTCACCGTTGGGGTCATCCATGACGGCTCCAAGGCGCGGTGGGGTCCATATTAAAACCTAGCCGGCCTTTTTCTCTCTTATTCACCCTTATCTACCCAACCTAAATAGAATGTATATCAAGGTCCTCCTACCTGTCCTGACCACTCCACCCCACAGTGGGGCCCCCTTTCCCCCCCCGTGAGGCTTCCTTCCGGGGTTAGGGAACGTCAGAGGCAGGCAGCTTCTAAAGACCTTAAAGTGGCATAAAGGTTATTAGAACCAGAGATGTGTTGCTGAGAAGGAAGCAGGAGAATTTGCGACGATCTACTCTCCTCACTGGCAGGGGGGGGGGGGGGGGCGTGTAAACACTTCGGTCGATCTTAGGTGGACCTAATACAGCGATCTTCAGATTTAAGGCATCTTCTTCATCTACGTTTTGCAGTGACGAATTTAGAAGATAGATGTAGTAGGACTTTCTTTTTACTTTTCTAATGCAGGTCAAGTCTTCCAGAAAGAATAGGCAGGGCCCCACAAATATTGTCACGTTAAGATAATAATTATCTTAACATGAAAAATATTTGTTTAAACCAATCAGATTGGAGAAAATTTATAAGGATTAGACAAGTTTAGATCAGGGAACTACAAACAAATACATAAATTAATTGATCGGCAAAGGAGGCAATGTAAACGTAAGACGGATTGTGATGTAGTGATGCCGATATTAGGACCGCGCGTGGTGGGTAAACTGGTTTCTGGCTGCAGTCGGATGTTTATTTGAGATCTTCGCTTCTATATAGTCACGGCTTCAGCCATGCGCATTCGTCGTCGATGACTCCCCGGAGAATGATGGTTGTATTTCTATTTAGTATTTCTCTGACCCATCTGATATATGAGTATAAATACAACCTAAGAGACTGGCGGCTCCTCCCCCACTCATATATTAAATGAAGGAAACTAATTTATCAAGAAGAATGACATACGAGGGGTGGTCAATAAGTTTTGTGAATCGGTAGGGCAAAACAGAGGAAGGGGGATGGCTGTTTGTGGGGGTGTTAGGACAAGTTATAACAAGTCAGGACCTGCAGCCGCACGCTCCTGCCTCGTCTATTTAAGAAGCAGTAGCTGATCGCCGATCAGTCACAAATTTTTCCACAATGGAGAAGTTTAAGCACCGTTCAGTGATCAATTTTTTTACCAAGGAAGGCAAGAATGCAAAAGAGATCCATGAACGCATGGTTGCAGTGTACACCGACACCACCCCTTCCTATGCAACCATTGCTCGCTGGAATAGGGAGTTCCGCCATGGTCGTGAGTCCCTTGAAGATGACCCCCGTTCAGGACGCCCGTCAGACGTGACCAAGGAGGACAATGTGGCCCGTGTGGAGAGGGTTATCTTCGAAAATCGACAGGTGAAGGTCGAAGAAATCGAGCGAGAACTTGGAATATCACATGGAAGTGTTATGAACATCATCCACGACAATTTGGCCATGACCAAGGTTTCTGCCCGTTGGGTCTTTAAAAACCTCACGCTTCATGATCGACTTCAACGTCGTCAAAGTCCACAAGGCCAGAGTTGTACAAGCTGCCCTGTGCGAGTGTGGATTCGAGGAGTTCAACCATGCCCCCTACAGTCCAGATCTGGCCCCTAGCGACTACTTTTTATTCCGCCAGTTCAAGGTTGCACTGCGTAGACGCCGGTTTGGGGACGATGAAAATGTTCAGCTCACCGTCCAGGAGTGGATTAAACAGCAGTCGGGAGATTTCTGGTTTTGGGGAATTCGAAGCCTCAAGGACAAGTGGTGCAAGTGCGTTGAAGTCGAGGGTAGTTATATTGAAAAATAATAAAACACTTTTACTCATATTTTGTTTCCTTATATCCGAATTGCAAAACTTATTGACCGCCCCTCGTACCACCTAAGCAACAGCGCCCCCCAAAACCACACAAGTCAAAACCATGAAACTATTCTTCGAGAACTACTTTTTCTAAAAGCCATCCATATACAAGAAAAACAACCCAAGCTTCTCGTTCAATTTAATTTGAACGGAATACTGCAAAGCAGTAGAATTAGCTGAACTACAATGGATACATAATCTCCCCCTATGAAGGTTCTTCATCTCTTTGGACGTAACCGCGAATTTGACCCTCGTTCCTAAGCCTACCCCTCTCGACCTTGTCTTAACATGCTCACAAACTTTTTAGTACATTCGCACTTGCTGATTTCTTTTGGTGTATGTATATGCGTGTTCATTAATTGATATATAAACCAATGTTCTATTCATTTTGTTTTATCTTTGAAGATGATACGAGTTAATTTTTGTGTTCATTTAATCGTTCTAAATTTTTGGGTTGCTTTCTTGTCTCTGGTTCTAATTTATAACCTAAACTTTATTTAAAAGCTTATATTTCATATCCCTTGTTTACAGTCTGTATAGTCCGAAACATAATAAATGAATCTTGTTTTACTGGTACTTACTTTCATCCTCAACATATATATGGAAGTGAAATCACAATAACACGTGAGATAGCAGATACTCATTAACCTATAGTATAGGAAAAAGACAAGATGATACACAAGCGATTTCACCTCTATATATAATGAATGCATTCTAGCATAGAAGTGAATTGAAAGGTAAACTTTTGTTTGTGTCAGAGACGGATGGATGGCCTATGAGTTACTCTTCTGGGATTGCAAGATCAGCTTGTGTGGATTGTAATCAGGGAATCAAAATTTACCTTCGACGCAAAAGCGATGGTCAAGACCCCGATGCCGAGTTCATGCTGCCCCAGGACGTGGAGAGTAGTTAGTGACCTTAGGGACCACACCCGCACATGAGCGGACCCTTTTTGCCCTCGAGAGGCTCGTTGCGCCGAAGCAACCAAATCGCGCGTGGGGTGAAGAGCGAGGCTGAAAAAAGCGTAAAACAAAGAGGTGATGAAACTGGTAAAAAGTTATTTTGTGCCGTAGTCATGCATGAAGTCCCTCATAAGTAATCGTTAGCCAAAAAAGTGGAGTTGGTGCGCAACCACCGCATTCTTTTCCCCACCTTGCAGAAGCCAGATGGCCTTCGCTGCCTAGAAGAAACGCGAATCTAACATTTATTAATTTCTCCATCAATTTGCACACGCAGGAGGTTAGAGAGGTTGGGAAGATACCCTTTAACCAGGGGCGGTGGCCGCGCACGAAACGTGAGCGTAACGCAACTCACTCAAAGTAAATCTGTCGTTGAACGGATCCCGGCCTCTGGATGTAAAGTCCAGTCGTCAGCCTTCCGCGACACCACGACGCGCATTTAATACTGGCGGAGCAGCATCCCTGCTAGAGAATTCGGAGAAAGTGGTCGTGAAGGATTCCGCCACGGACATGGAGTCAGAGATTGCGCTCCGATTCTCATGGAGAACGGGATGGGCATCCTGCGAGAATTTCCCCCGAATCCATTCGACTCTCTTTCAGCACCTCTGCTAGAAGTGTGTCTTTCCCGTTAATTCAAGTCACATATGCCCACCAGGAAGAAGGGTGGGCGACCTTCGAACATATAGGAACCTAGCCCTAGCTCGACAAAATTCACCGACAAATAATAAAACAGCCATGCTTAATTTTTATCAATTTTCTGAAATTCACTAATTATTATTATTATTATAATTGGTGAAGTTCAGAAAATTTATAAAAATTTAGCATGGCTGCTTAATTTTTTTATTTTTTGTATATTCGAATTTTTTATAGAAGTTATTTCTAAAATACATTTTATATTTTAATCTTTTATCAGGAGGACATTGTAGAGATATAGGAGTTAAACAAAAACCATTAAGAATTTGCGAGTGTACATATATATCGAGGCCTCCCCCATGGCGACGAGAAATAATGAAGTAATAACAAAGGCCGCCTGGGTTGCCCTTTGCCCCTCTAATCAGTCTTCGGTAACATGCAAGAACGGACAAAATTGTAAATTTAGGAGACAGATTCCTGACCTCGACGCAAAATTCCGGCCCACCGAAGGGTTATTTATAAACATGAAAGTTAAAAATGCAAACTGTCGACCTCGTATTACGCTATCCCCAGAACCACACGACACTAAAGTACGACACAATTGATACCACACTTCTATCGAATCAATAGGGATCGGTTTACCCTAATTTCAAAATGCCGAGGTAAGAGAAACAACAGACACCAAAAAGGGAGACCTCCCTTAGGTCTCACTTTGCGAGTCCCATACACCTCCCATTACCCCGCGGTGGTAATTGACGTACAAAATAGGTCGACAGGAGAAAACGTGGCTTTTTCGTTTTCGTAAAGAGATAGAGAAGTCACCGGTAGAAAATTTCACTGCAAGTTAAGAAAGACTTGCAGTTTCTTGGACAATATCAGATTGTTCCAAGTAGCCTCGTCACAGTTTCGAGCAACAAGGATCGTCAAAGGATATAAACTTCAAGTACTCTCGGCACAGTTCAAGCCCAGGGATCGTAAAAAGATCTAAAATACAAATACTCTCGACACAGCTCGAGTACCCAAAGATCGTCAATTATTCTTACTCTATCTGTGTTTGACAACCCCAAACTAGATAGAAAAAAATCAAACATAGTCCACCCTGGTTGGAAGAAAACCTTTTCAAGGTCACTAACGTTTGACTAACCCAAGGAAGCCTTGGCATTTTTGTTCTGATTATACTTCGCATACTCGAATTTCCGCGTGACTTCACTCGCCTACTCCTCATCCAACAACGCCATCTCTTGAGAAACTAAGAAATCATCCTCTCCACGTCTCCCAGGACCAAAATCGAGTGAAAGTATTTCGTGGGATTCTCTGGTTGTAACCCCATTATATAATGTAAGTAAGCTATCCTATTTTTATTTTCCGTGCGTTTAAAGTAGTTAATTTTGTATATCTTAATTACGAAGTGGATCAAAGTAAATTGTTCTCCGTAAAATCCACCAAGAACCGAGTATTGAGAGCGGGACATTAAAGACCATTTTTTTTATCTGTATCTTGTAAGTGTATATAGTAATTTTATTTAAGTGTATTAATGTTCAGTAAAAGTCTATTTTTTTGGTGGAAGTTTTTTTTTAATTATCCTTGAACGAGTTGCGTTGGCAGTATTTGGTAAATTCAAGAAAAAACTCCTCTTTTATTCATTCATTAGAATAAATATTAAGTAAAGCGCTCTTATAGATCGATCCTGTAGGGATCACTGAAGTACGAATGTACGGCTCATTTTTATTAATCATAATAAATAAAAGAATTTATAATCTCGACCAACCCACGACAGAAATATCGACTTGCGCCTAAAAACGAGTAGAACTCGTTTTGTCCCTAACAATATATCTCAAGAACGGGAATTTTGCGGTAGGTTAAACAGAAAGAAATGCAGGAGGAGAAGAACAAAAAAAAGAGTAGGAGAGCATGAAGAAGGATTAAAAAAGAAGAAAAATGGAAGAAAGAAGTGAAAAAAAGTAGAAGAGGAGTAGAAAGGTAAGTTTAAGAAAAGGATGAGGATTAGAAGAAGAAGAAGAATAGGAAGAGTAGGAGAAGAATAAACGACGGAAGAAGAAGACAAAGAAGAAGAAGAGAAGGAGGAGGAGTAGTAGGGCAGTAGAAGCATAGAATCAATAGGTGGAAGTGAAGAATAGATTGAAGAGCAGGAGAAAAGAAAATAAAGAAAGATGGGAATAAGAAAGAGGAGGAGTTAAGAAGGAAAGTAATAGGAGATGGATTAGAAAGAGAAGAAAAGAAGATAGAGAGAATAATGATAATAATAAGAATAATAATAAAAAGAAGAAGAACAACAACAACAACAATACCAAGAAAAAGAACAATGACAAGAATAAGAATAATAATAAGAAGAATAAGAAGAATCAGAACTACAGAATCTAGGACCAGCAAAGACCCTAAGGTCCGCTCGAGGCTAGTCCGCTACACTACATCCATAACTACGATAAACACTTAATCTACGAGTGTATCTCTAACATGCTATATATTTATTATTTTTTATTATTTTATTTTTATATATGATCTACTGTACACACTTATCTACATGTGTACAATGTCATGCATATTAATTACTTCAACCTAGGGGTGGGTGGGTGGGTGATATAAAGTTTTTCTTCTCAACTTCCGCAGCCCTCGACTGCTAGTGGTGAAAATCTAATTTTAGGATAGTAAGACTATTTATAGGATAGGCGGAAAAGAAAATGGATATCTAAACTACACATGCAAGAGAAATCGCTGGCATCATTTTTAGTCATCATTTTTACTCGTTGTTCCTCCGCTCCAAACTCCTTTTGCAAAGACGTTTTGATTTACTGTGCTCAGACTACGTTATATTTATACTATTTAAGTGCGCGTCGAGACGGTTTTTAAACATATTTTCCGACGAACTATCTACACGTGGGTGGGCAGCCTATTCCAAATTTGAGTAATTTTAAACGTAAAATAGTTTGGGGCTATACTAGTGTTAAATCGCTTGTTCACTAATTTTAATCCGTGTTGGCGAGTGTTTCCCCTATGATCCAACTCAAACAAATTCCTATAATCAACGTTTGAAAATCCTTTCAATATTTCAAATACTTCTATTAGCTGGCCACGTAATCTTCTGCCTTCGAAAGATGGCAAATCTAATGCCGTGAGTCTTTCCTCGTAGGGTCTGTTTCTCAGCTCGGGAATTAATTTTGTTGCCCTACGCTGCACTCTTTCTAATTGCGCGATATCTTTGTTTAAGTATGGAGCCCAAAATTGAACCGCATATTCGAGCAGTGGACGCAAAAGTGATTTATATAACGGTAAAATTATATCTTTGGATTTGAACGTGAAATTACGCGCGATATAACCCAGCACACGATTTGCTTTTTTACATGCATCCGCGCATTGTTTCGTGACTTTGAAGTCATCCGAGACTAAAACTCCCAGGTCTTTTTTTCAATTTAACCACGTCGAGGACCTGGCCTTTCATGGTATACTCTACCCTCAAATTATGGCAACCCAAATGCATCACCTTACATTTCATTAAATTAAACTGCATTTGCCACTTATCCACCCATCTGACAATCAAGTTTAGGTCCTTTTGTAATTTTTCTACATCCGATCTTACATAGGCACGGTTGCCCAGCTTCGTGTCGTCAGCAAATTTAGAAATCGTACTAAATACGCCATTTGAGCAAAGTTAAAGCACACGGGATCGATGGCAGTATATTTAGGTGGATTCAGTCATGGCTTGGTGACAGACAACAAAGAGTTAGTATAGATGGAGTTAAATCTGAGTGGGGGGGTGTTAGCAGTGGAGTTCCACAAGGATCTGTTTTGGGTCCCTTGCTATTCTTAATTTATATTAATGATCTTGACATAGGTATAAGTAGTGACCCGAGTAAATTTGCTGATGATACTAAGCTAGGTAGGGCCATTAGGGCTGATTCTGATGCCGTTGTAATGCAAGAGGAATTGACCCTTCTGTCCAATTGGGCCGAGAAATGGCAAATTAAGTTTAACATAGACAAATGTAGTGTACTTAGTATAGGTAGAAATAATCCATTGAATAGTTATAAATTAAATGGGAGAATTTTAGGGAGGACCGATTGTGAGAGGGACTTGGGTATTTTGGTAAGTTCAGACCTTCGTCCTAGAAAGCAATGCCTAAATGCTAAGAATAAAGCTAATAGGATATTGGGATTCATTAGGAGGAGTGTAAGCAATAAGAGTGCTGAAGTCATTCTAAAACTGTATCTGGCGCTAGTTAGGCCTCATCTAGACTATGCAGTACATTTTTGGTCACCATATTATAGGAAGGATATTGATTTGCTTGTGTCTGTGCAGAGAAGGATGACATATGATTGGTGGGCTAAGGAACTTACCTTATGGTGAAAGGCTCAGAAAACTAAATCTACATACATTGGAAAGGAGAAGAGTCAGAGGGAGATTGATTGAAATCTTCAAATGGGTAAAAGGATATAATAAAGGGGATCTGGGTAAGGTTCTTATACTTAGTGAACATGACAGGACACGTAGCAATGGGTTTAAGCTTGATAAGTATAGGTTTAGGAAGGAGATTGGGAGGAATTGGTTTACAAATCGTGTGGTAGATGAATGGAATAGGCTCACTAGACATGTGATAGAAGCCTCCTCTCTGGGTAGTTTTAAGAATAGATTAGATAAATATATGGATGAAGCTGCTAGATGGGACTGACTTTTTTTATGTACATATGTATATATTTTCTAAGGAGTGGGGAGATTATATTTTGCGGTTGCATGAATGGACATAATCCTCTGGATGCTTTTTATGTATATTGTAGATTAGATCTGACGAACTCCTGTAAAGGGCGACAATGTTGATGACTTTTCTCTGATAAGAAAGTTTTTGTGTGTTGACTGGAACAGGAGCTGCCAAGTGTAGGCCATGAATGGTCTTTTGCAGTCTCCTTCTTTTTTTATGTTCTTATTATCAAAATCGTTTATATATATTAGAAACAATAATGGGCCAAGAACCAAGCCTGGTGGCACTCCACTACTGACGTTGACCCAATCAGAACATTCACCATTTATAACTACTCGCTGCGAACGATCCTTCAGCCAATTTCTAATCCAATTTAATATCTTACCCTTCACACCGATTGCTTTAACTTTCATTAATAATCTCTCGTGCGGAACGGTGTCAAACGCCTTTTTAATATCTAGATAGATTACATCTACAGCTTTGCTTTCGTCGTAAACGCAAATCATTTTATGGAAGAACTCCAGCAAATTTGTCAAGCACGATCTCGCTCGCCTAAACCCATGTTGGGAATCTTTAATCAGATTATTTAACTCGAAGTAGCTCACTATTCTATCTAATTACCGATTCTAAAAGCTTTCCAACTACCGAAGTTAGACTAATAGGACGAAAATTCGTTGCTTCGTATCTATTTACATTCTTAAATATTGGTGTAACGTTTGCACGCTTGAAGTCTAAAGGGACTACGCCAACTTCTAACGAGCGATTGAAAAGTGCACGCAACGGCTTCGCAAGCTCATTCTTAAGTTCCTTTAAATGAGTGGAGTAAACGCCATCGGGCCCGGGTGATTTCGACTTTTTCATCAGGTTAATATATTTAAGAATTTCCTCTTCATTAACTGTTATATCGGATATGCAAATATCACTATTATCTACTTCTTCAACTCACGATCCTAATTCGGACGAATCTTCAACAGTAAAGACGCTTGTGAAATGTTCATTTAAAATTTTAGACATTTCCGCCGGAAATTCCGTCAAACAACCATCTTTGTCTTTAATCGGCCCTATTGAACCTTTTAGGGTTTCCTACTGTTTACATAGCCGTAAAACCGTTTCGGTTCTTTCTTCGAATCCTTCGCTAGTTTTATTTCATATTTCCGCTTCGCATCTCTAACCACCCGTTTAACTTCTCTTCGATAATCTGTAATTTTGCCGACTTATAAATGACTCATTGTTCTTATGTATTTGAAATTTTCTATTTCGGTCCTTAATTAAGCTTAATATTAGTGGGCTAACCCACGGCGCTCTCATCGACTTCCCGCTCTTACGGCACACATACTTTACTAAGTCAAAATTTACACTAAGGAGTGTACGCCGAAGCTCGATGTACATTTCTTATACTGACCTATTCTCGAAGCGCATTCCCCAGTCTACATCCTTAATCCTTTCGCGAAAAGTATCAAAATTACAGCTATCAAAACGTGGGTTGAGCTGTGTACTAATTTTTACTTCTACACACGTGTTTACAACGAATCTAATCGCATTATGGTCACTCGAGGCTAAATGCTCTCCTACACAAACATTTTCTACCAATGACTCGTCAGTCGCCATGATTAAATCGAGGATATTATTATCACGAGTTGGTTCCTCCACTTTTTGAAAGAGAAAATTCTCGGGAATAAAGTTTAGTAGTCTCTCCCCAGCCTTATCTGACGTTAGGTTACTATAATTAACGTTTGGATGGTTAAAATCGCCGCAGACTAATGTGGTTCCTTTTCTAACCCAAGATGAAAGCATATCAAAGAGTGCAGCATCTTCTCTTTCTATTTGAGATGGAGGACGATATATGACGGCTAAATTAATTTTATTCTTTGCATTACAACATAATTGGATTAATAGGGCCTCACTTCTCATATCTGCCGTAGACGAGTCGATCGTTATAGCGTTTAGGTCATCTTTTATATACACTAATACGCCCCCTCCTCTACCAGTTTGTCTATTTGTATAATGAATTTTATAACCTGGTATATCAAATTCGCAAACACTGATCCCCGAATGTGTATCTATCCAAGTCTCACTTAAGAATACGAGATCGTAGTCTCCCTCTAGAATTACGGCTTTTATTTTGGCACTATATTTTTTAAGCTACGAACATTTAAATATATACATTTCAATTTGCGCTTTAAGTGTACTCTTCTATCACACGCGAATCGGTTCCGTTTCCCTGCTCCCCAATACTCATTGCCCCTTCAAGCGAGGACCGGTCCGACGCATGGGCATAACGTGGCCCCGCAACTCTCCTACTTAACATGCTACGTACTGACTGGTCTAAAATCCTACCCAGCCGACTGTTCCCCACATCGCTTAAATGGATTCCGTCCGTTTGGTAAAGTGAAGGTTGGTCTTGGAATGTTTCCCAAACGTTAAAGAAGCTAACTCAAGTATCGCGACACAAGCGCTTAAGGCACTCGTTTGTATATATAGCTCGGGACTGCAGACGCAACGTGGATTTTAGTCGGGGTAAAATACCAATTATTTCTACGTTATCCGCTTTAACTTTCGCAGTATGAATTGAGTCTTAGCGCGGTTTTTTATTCCCTCTAGGGTGCTGTCGTATCTGTGCACATCATTCCCCTCTACCAGCGTGAGGATCATACGCCCGTCACGTGTTTGGTCCAATTTTTCAATTTCACTTACTACTTTATCTATGCGGCCACCAGGAAAGCAAAATCGTTTTCGTTTTGACGGGTTACGCATTGTGAATTCCGGCTCTTGGTTTCTAATTAAAGAATCCCCAACTAGTACGGTTTCTTCTTCCCCCTTCGATAGGAGTTTGCAGTGCGAAGGGGTTCGAACATGGTAAAGTGAAATTCTGTTCCCTCAATGGTCTATCCCCATTTCTAACGGCCCTAAATTGCGAATCTTGGGGTCTATATTGTGAATCCTGGGGTCCAAGCGAGTTTAAAATCCTTTGTTGCTGGTCAACAATCACCTGATGATTCATACGAGTAGGCTGGGTGCACGATTTCTATTTTCCCTCCCACGCATATCATGAAGGTTAGAATTTAGACTCTAATTTAATTCGTCGACTTTACGGTTGGTCGAGATAACGTCCCTCGCAACGGAATTTAGTTCTAATTTAATTTCGCTAATAGCGTTAGCAAACTTAGGCTCCAATACAGAAACGGCAAATTCTAGTTTGTTCGATGTTAGAAGGAACGTAAATTTCCTTATTAAAGGAAGCCCCACAACTCGAACATTCAAACTTGATCACGGGCATTGTCGATTTCTAGAATACGGATGACGATAAATAAAATTAACACAGCGAATAAGACTGCCAATCTTTTTAATACAGCGACTAGTATTATATGAGCGCAGGAAGTATGTAGAATTATTAAGTTACTCAGAAGACGAATTTTGGGACACAGATGAATTAAACAGGAGCACAGAGATAACACGTCTTTTCAGTAAGGACTCGGTGGGCGGAATGACTCGGCGGGCGGAATGAAGAAGAATAAGAAAAAGAAGAAGAAGATTTTTTAAGAATTCCTGGTTGTTAAAAGAAAGAATTTCAGAATGAATTCATTTTTGTACCATGTGAGTTAATAAAGTATTTCAAGTTTTTTTTTTTATTTCTTTTTACTTTAAAAGGGGTTCAAAGGGCTTTTAAACAAATCGTGAAAAAAGCGTGACAAAGGCCCAATAGGCCTTTTTCACGCTTTTTTCACGATATTTATAAAAATCTAATAACTTCTCTAAGAAATGTTTATGTTTATATATATTTATAATGTCATATTCCTGAGAATGGGTTCCTACCCGAAACGTCGGTACCAAGAAGTTATAATATAATAATGTTCTTCCTAAATTTAGCTTGCTTATTTATCCTAAAAATAAGTATACGCCTGGCAACGCACAACCCCTCTGCTCTCTTAATATATATATATATATATATATATATATATATATATATATATATATATATATATATATATATATATATATATATATATATATATATATATATATATATATATATATATATATCATATACATTGCTCAGTCTCTCAAAAGCCTACAAATTTAAATAATTATATACATTTCTTCTCACTTCATGACAAATCTGCTAAGATATCTGTTTTTTCTTCCCTTTTTCTCCGAGCCTAAGGAACATGCGACCCAATCTTTCCCCAGATGAAATCAACCACCTTACCTGCAATTTCATCGAACTAAAATACCCAATTTATTTCATAAACAGATGCCATTCAAAAGTACGAAAAGACTTCTATTCCATTTCCACACCGCGAAAAGACGAATTTAAAAACTATATTAGTTTTCCATATGCTCCACCCTTAGCCCCCATAAAATCGTATTCGAACAGAAATGACATAAATATAACATTTAATTATTCAAATAGCATACAAAATCGCTAACTAAACTGCGTCCCACCAACCAAGAAGCCAGTGTATATTTAATCCCTTGCCAAAATTGCAATTTGTCGTACTTCGGAGAGTCTGGTTACTTAAATAAGAGGATAAAAGAACACAAAGCAGATATAAGAAGGGGTGCGATTTCTACAAGTCTCTTTAGGCACATGCAAAATTATGAAAATAATATTGATTTCAAACAAGCAAAAATTATTTCTAAATCAAACAATTATATCATCATTAAAAAAGCAAAATTTATTTTTAAATCAATACACATTATATAAATTCAACAAATATATCTCGAATAAGGTTGCCATTAGTAGCTTACGCCCATAACCACGGCAAATATTTATGTTTTTCCAGTTTGTTTCATCCGTTTTCATTTTGTTTAGTATTTTGTTTGCCTTTATATATATACTCAATTGAAAATGGTATTAATTAGCCGAAACTAGTTATGTTGTTATAAATAAATTAGATTTAAATTTTGTGGTTTATTATTATTTTTCTCACTGGATATATATCACGTTAATGCGATATCTTCTAATCTAATATATATTATATATATATATATATATATATATATATATATATATATATATATATATATATATATATATATATATATATATATATATATATATATATATATATATATATATATATATATATATATATATATATATATATATATATATATATATATGTATTCATTCTTCATTTCTTCTGGCTACATTTCGAGCAAAGACAAGCTTATCTTCTGGCCTGATATATTAAACAAAATTAGCTTTAAATAGCAAACCATAAACATTAAGATTAATTAGGACTGTAAGGTACAATTATACATGAATATACATGTATATACATATTTAGATTTTATAGTGATAAATCATAAATAGTTAATTATTTAAACAAGGATTGAGAAATTGTGAACATAAGGGAAGGGCGGGGGGCAAATTTATGAGCAACTAAGTGCACAAAATTCATAATTTTAATTTTTTAACAAATTGAAATCTTACTGGTCACACAAGTTGTAGAAACACGACTAAAGCAATGGAGAGCAAGAAAAAATGAAGAAGAGTGAGGTATAATAATTGGTTGGTTATTATAAGACACGGAGGGGGAAGGCGGATACATCATTGTTGAGAGAGGATCTAAGGGTTTTAATATGAATGGATTCAATTATTCATAGGCTTATATCCTCTCTGAAAGGATCTATAATTTTAAAATCTTTAATGGTGACATCGGTTTTGCAAAGGATAATATGATGCCGAACGGGGGAGCATTCCCTGCTACTTATGCAAAGGTGAGAACAAGCACGAGCGTGTAACGAGCGCAGTGTACTACCGACATAATTGCCTCTACGACACCGAGGACATGTAAATAAAAGTCTAATTCTTTATCAAGATTAAAATATGAAGATGATAAGTGGTAGGAGCGGTAAAGAAGAGTTTTAATGGAATTTATTTTACAGATTTTGTCACGGGCACTAAAAAATTTGAAACCTAACCCAGAGAAAGTAGGTTTACGATATACCGAAGTAATGAGCTTGTTTTCAGATTTATTAATTAGTATATCAAGAAATGGGAGGGCATTATTGATTTCGTATTCAACAGTATACTTAATATTGAGTTGTATTGAATTAATAAATTTGAGAAATTGTTCAGCCTGTTGAGGAGTGTCAAATATTGCTAGGGAATCTCTACAATTTCTTAATCCTTGTTTAAATAATTAACTATTTATGATTTATCACTATAAAATGTAAATATGTATATACATGTATATTCATATATAATTGTACCTTACAGTCCTAATTAATCTTAATGTTAATTGTTTTGTATTTAAAGCAAATTTTGTTCAATTTATTAGGTCAGAAGATGAGCTTGTATTTGCTCTAAACGTAGCCAAAAAAATAAAGAATGAATACTGTCATTCTCTCTGCCATTGGATTCTTACTCAGGAATATATATATATATATATATATATATATATATATATATATATATATATATATATATATAGTAGGAATATGAAGTCCCAGGGTCTTCATATTCCTACTCCATATCAGATCCCCTAGGAACAAATCAACAACAAGTATATATATATATATATATATATCATATAAAGGAAAATTCATAAAATTAGAAAATACTTACCATTGAATATCTTCTGTGTGCTCAGTATAATGCCTCTGTGTATTGTTCCTCCGGTCATAAAGGATAGCAATTGCGGCAACAAAATATAAAAGCTCCTCTGTCGAATAGATCACCCACAGGTTTCTCTTTGTATCTGCTCCTCGATAACCGAATCTGACCTGGAGCTTAGGAAGGTTTTTTTTTAAAGACCATTCAGAAAGCAGTTACTAATATGTATGGTGCGCAAAAGAGTGTGAAGATACATATTCACCCTAATAAAACAAAATATACTAGGGAACGTAAGAGTACGCAGTTCCCAGGAGTCTGCCCCATTCCGTACCAAAAGTGTGTCAATTAAACCTTATGTATGGGGAAGATTTGGAACCCAGGTAATTGACTTACAATTTTATAATTATATTTAAATCTATAATAAAACATATTTTATCTACTTAAATCTTTAGTTAGACCATAGATCGTTAGGGATTAAAAGACGGAGAAGTGTCTAGTTTTGAATAATCCCCCAAAGTAGGTGCCATAAATATTGTCCCAGTAAGTCCATACCAAACAGTTTTATAGTTATCTTCAGAGAAAAAATTGGTTCTCAAAGTGCTAACTGCCCAGTCCTCGCGGAATCTTTGACAACCTTATTGGTGCGTTCCCCGCAATTCCCACATGTCCAGGAACCCAGCAGAAGATAATCTCGAATCCGCCCGGCTTGCGGAAACCATGAGCTCATGGATACTGTGAAGGAGGAGAAGTAGAGATTCCAATGCCACAAGAGCACTCAGGGCCCTTTGTAACTCGCTATAGATCACAATCTGGTCTCAGAACCGGGCATGTCGCGTATCCCCTGGACCGAGCGGGAGGCGCTGGGCTTGTGAGTACGGGCGAATAGTGAACTGTGCACGGAACAGATCGAGTAGCATCTCCCAAGCATCCACAAGAAGGCTCTCGATGGTAGACGTGCGTAAGCCACCGGTCGCCATGTGGAGGCCCGTATAGTGGATCGAGTCCACATTCTGCAATATATGGTCGGATGCAGATGCATAAAACTCTCGTCCATAGTCAATCTTCACACGAACAAAGGATCGATAGAAAAGTAAGCACCCCAGGTGTTGAACGTCAAGGAACGAAGAATATCCATAGTACGGGTACAAGAGTCGCTAGCGCTGGAAGCTAGTGGGCGTGCAAAACGGCCAGACATTCTATGAATATTTGGCCATGGCGATGTTACCAGAGAAGAACGTAATGTCTTTATTTACAGACCTGACCTCCTTGACTGGGACAGTAAAATCAGTCCTTACCTGAATTGCGGACCAACGCGTTCGCACCAAGCAGCACTGGGAGGAGGGACGGGGGGCGGAAGCGCGCTCCAGAAAATGATATTTTAATGGAAAAGTGATCACTACTAGGTCATCGACTATCTTTTGCCCAGAAATGGGCTGTGCATCCGGGGAGCACAGAGATAGATCACGACAGGTAAAAGAAGCAGTTTTGGGGTATTACTGGGTAAACTCATCCCATTTAGTTTACCTATCTCCATTTCATCGATCACGTCCGTATGGACCTGACCAATGGGATTGATGTAATGGTCTCCCAAAGGGGTTGTCTACTGGTAAAATCTCCGGATAGTAGAAAATGCCTCGGCAAACATTCAACGACGAGGTCGAAATCCAGCTCTTTGAAGTCGCCTGACGGTGGAATGTACTAAAAAATAAAAGTATACTTCCAAGGCAGGTTCATCTGTACTACTACTGCCTGAATGGAGGTATTTAACCTAAGGAGAAGAATGGCGACTTCATACCGGGTGTAAATAGCGCATCCTCCTCCCCGGCTCACATCTCTTGGATGTAGCTAAACACTTATACCCCGTGAGGTTGAGCAGGTGGCATGCGCCCAGCATGGCTCCTACAAAAAGATTGGTAAATGGGAACGGGACGAGACGAGCCTCCACAGCTCCTCCCATTTGTCCTACAGTCCGTGGAAATTCCATTGAAGAATATGCCCTCCAGCCCTAGCTCGGGGGAAATGCGAGAGCCCTTTTCGAAGAGAAGACACTCACAAAATTGCCAGACGCATTCCGGAGGCAGAACTCCGGGCGCTGTTGGCCGAACAAGACACTGAATGTCATGTCACCTTCTATTACTTATCGAGAGTGTTGGGCTTGCCATGCATCTACTGCAAGAGCGTAGGAGCCGAAGCTCATTTGGTGCTGACCTCCTTTCAAACGGCAGCTTTAGGAACACCAGAAGACGGCTTCATGACCAACTTCAGGGGAGTTTCCTCTTATGAGTCTAACGACTAGGTGGACGCACGCGGCTGGTTCACCTTACGAGAAATTCTCACCCTGGGGATGAAAGAGGGAGCCATGGTTTTAGGCGAGGCTGTGTGTGAGCCCATTGTGCGCCAAGCTTTATCAGCGTAACTCCTAGGGTGAGTAGAACCAGGAAAAGGGTTCAGAATGGGTGCGGAAATCACCTTGCTCATAGAACTGGAGAGGCCAGAAGCAGATTTTTATTTTAAATTCAGGCATAAGACGTCACAAGCAGCATCGGGAGCGCCAGTCCCAAGTCCTTAGTATCACGTAACGTAGCCTGATCGGCTTGGATTTCCTTCTCCAGGCGATACGCACCATGTCGCTTTGAAGAAGCGGCTACGGGTCTTCGAAATTGACCCATTTGGCCATACATGAAGGGAACTAAAGATTGCAGCCTTTAGCAGCTTAAACAGACATCGGGTAAACCCGATTGTGTAGGGTTTCAGGAATGTTTCGTATGGCCGAAGAGGCATCAGTAGTAGCACCTCCGCGGCAGTGACACGAATGCCTTCACCCAGTAGGGATACCGACTGGCTCTTCCTCCGATTCGGGGAGCCTCTCACAGTTGAAAGGGGGAAGAGTGTCTGGATGGGTCTCCTGGCTCCACCCCGTTTTCTAATCACACGTCCGACCTTGACCACTCCATGCTCGGTTAGGTCTATGGTTATGTCATCTATGGAGTAGTCCACGAGTTTCCTACCGTAGACCAGTCTTTTATCTTAGTTCATGGTGGAGTGCGGATACACACTTAAAGGCGTGTCATTAAGTGTCCGAAGGGCACTAATCATGGCCACTTTCAAGGTATCTGACGCATTCGCCAGAATGCTTTCGTCCAAGAAACGGAACACACTCTCCTTTTTACAAATCAAGCTAACTAATGCTCTCCTCTAATGTTTCAAGTTTCTCTCGGCTAACATGCTGCCATCAGTGGAGAGAATAACTATTGAACCTTTGAAGCCAGCGGGATTGAAATCCCCAAGTAGTCTCTCAATGAGAAGCGCCGACGTAATAAAGGGTCCACCCAGCTCGCTTTCAACTTTGGTCTTGGTCTGAGACCTCATTGGGTGGCACCTCGGGGCTGCACGTGCCGATCTTGGCATGGTTGCTATCCAAAACGGCAGTGGACTCAGCTGTCCCCGGAACGCCCGCGGAGGGAGGGAAACTTTTAGTCCCCTTCTTGCTAGAGTATTGATTGCTTAAAAAGTACCTTGGCGTACACTGCATGGTGATCGCGGGTAAACCAGGGTTATTTATTTTAAAAGATTGAAAAAGTTATAGAGCATGAGTGTTGATGTGGTTTGCATGAAAGTGGGTGGTTAAGTAAATGGAAGTGGCATGAATGCTAATAATGAAATGTTGTCTAATGTTAATAAAACATATTTTCAAAATTGTAATAGCCGAAAATTCATAATATATCTGAGTCCTATTTTTTTCTCCTTGTAGCGGACGATTCGCCTCCGAGATGAATATTTTATGACGACACTCTTACCTAGAAGATGGGGAGAGTCCCTACCCGATAAATGGATAGGTACCGGCATCTTAATTCGCCGAATTTCGGGCATTCGGCCACAAGGTGCCTAATCGTCATAGGGAAGATACAGTCTTCACAGTAAGAAAGGGTAGCCCCCTTCCATCAATTTTGAATGACCGAAAGGGAGTCGACATACCGACATTCCTGTTGGCGTGTGAGGCCCTGAGTCCGCCATTTTTATAGATTTGGTGCATTTTGTTTTTACCATGGATGTCCGTCAATCTGGCCGCCCAGATTTTATGGATAGCCCCCCTCTCCTCCGCAATTGCTATGATATAATAATCCTTGCAAGGGAGCAGGACGTCATCGGGTCTGACCGGTCGAAGAGCTGCGGTCATTACAGGTGCAAACAAAATTTTCTTCTTCCGCTGAGGGCCTCTCTATGGACTAATTCCCTTTGTGGTAGAAGAAGGTGAAAAATAAACCATCTTCACTCTATTGCCAGAAGGAGCTTCTAGGTCGGATTGTCCGGCCTCAGCAAGATTATTCTCCGATATAGAGAAGCTATCATCGGTAAGACAGGCACCAGCCTAAAGAGGAGGCTCCTACTTTCCTTGTGAGTCCTCGGGGATTATTTTAATTAATGTTAAGAGACCATCTGACCACTGTCTACTAAGGCAAAAGTCACCGTGCTCACACTACTGCCTACAGCCTAATGGTAGGCTAGATTAAAAAAAATAATAATAATAACATACAAAAGGAACAAAGGCTAAGGCCCCAGCTCTAAAAAGCAACAACAACAATAAATGAAACATAAAAAACAAGATTAGCACAAATCACAACAAGAAGGAAGCGCGCTCAGGTGTTGGGGGTAGCCTAATCCCCGATAAAAGGGTTAGTCTTATCGAGCCGCTCCCAACGGGAGTGTTTAATTTTGATCCGTCTACCTGCTTTCTTAGCAATTCCCTGTGAAAGCAATGGAGGGACTGCCGCTGTAGAAGAAATGGAGTCGCCCAATGGCACCTCCAAAGAAGAAAGTGAGGGGGACTCCTCACCACCCGTAGGCCTAAAAGAGATAAGCCTCCTTTCCGGTAAAAGAAGTTTGCAGGGTCGCCTAAGAAACCCCCGGGGGGGCCCCAATTATTACCACAAGATGAAAACGCTAATCACTCCGCGCAGTAGCCTGCTCTGCAAGGGGTGAATACGGGGCCAGCGAAACCAGCTGCCGCCATTAGAGTCCATGCCTCAAGCAGGTGGCTAAGGAGCCCATTGGCATTGCGGCTCCACCTTAGGCTGGGCGTAAAATTAAGTCAGTGAAAAGAGAGAGAGATAGAGATAGAGAGAGAGGGGTAGAGAAAGAGAGAGAGAGAGAGAAAGAGCGATGGATGGGTATGCGAGGAAGGTGAGGGTGGCGGAGAGCAAATTTATGGTAAAATGCTGCGTCACACTCATCAGCGAGCCATCGAGTTTCTCAAGGACACTAATAATGGCCGCTTCGGAAAGGACCGCCGCATTCGCCAGAAGGCATGAGTCGGAGAAACAGTCCACCTTCCAGCAGCTTTTATGAGTGGGAATACCTAATACTCCCGTTTGGTTAAGCATGTAGCTTTTGGCTACTATGTTGCCATGTGTGGAGCAAATAACTCAGAAGCGTTTGAATCCAGCAAGCTCAAAAACGCCACCTAGTCTTTAAATTAAGGGCTCCAACGTAATCCAGGTTCCGCTCAGTGAACTTACGACTTTGGCCTTGGTCTCGGCTTACGCGCCAGAATGCACCTTGGAGTCGGAGGTGCTGGTCTTGGCCTGGTCGTTTGTTAAAACAGCAGCGTCCCGTCCGTGCCCAAAGTTCTCACGGACGAGAGGAACGCCTAGTCCTCTTAGATTTCTTCTTCCTTGGGAGGAGGGCGGGAGTGATTCGCTTTTCCCCAGTCCTTGAAAAAGTTCCAAGGCCGTCGGAATGTTCTCAGCAAAATCTTTCTCTAAATTAATAAGAATTCGGAGGTCAAGTAGGCACCGGTCAGAGAGGGAGGTCTCTTCTCTCCTTCTGACTATTTGGAGGTCCGAGCCATCTAAGATCGAGCTTGCACAAGGACAGACCTTGGTAAGGTGTCTGGCACCGAGCCTTTGCTAATCTGGGGTGGAGTCACCTCCTTCACCATCTCTTTCTCAGAAGAGGACTCCAACGTGCAATCAGCCCAAGGTCTCATGTATCTCGAGTGGGAAATAAAATTTTCTATGACCCGCCACGAAATTAACTGGAGCCGGCATGCCAACCTGGGTTGCATAGAAAAGGAAAACGAACATGATACCTCGTATTGGGGTAACAGAAACTGAAGCGGCGCGTTCTTTTCCTCTCCGTGTTCTTGACCCTCCCATGAGAAAGTTAAGGGGAGAAAGTAAAAGTAGAGAGTCGTTTGGAGGCAATTTTGTAAAAGGCACTAATAGGGCAACCCTCAAACCTGTCACAAATAGAGAGGGGTAAGCACTATCTCTGCCAGGAGAATCTTCGGGTGTGGCACACCAATACACTTGTCACCCGATCGCAACTCTGCACAAGAAGGTAAAGGTAAAGCTCAAGAACGAACACGTATCTATAAGAGAAGAGGGAAACACCCTATCTGCTAAGAAAGAATAGAAGGGGACCCTGAGACAACACAGGAAGTATCATCCTTATAAGACTCGGAGCTACCCTAGATTGGCTCCAAAAAGGATAGAGACGAAAATCTATCGATTGGCGGTCCATTGACCCAAACAGAAATCGGCCCAGCGGAGGCTTCCTACGTGCCCCTGCCGGTGCTCCTAGGAGGAGCAGTATGCGCTATTACACCTGCTCCATAAGCCCCCAGACCCAATCCCACTCATGTCTTAGTAGTCAAGTTGGAGCGGTGGATCCGACTTATTGACACACCCAACATCCATGTGGTGCAAAATCTTTTTCGTTATCCGAAAGGAGAGCATCAGTAACCTGAGATGCATAAGCACTGTAAGAGAGGGCCAAATAAAGTGTAAAGCAACATAAAGGTTTCAAATTTCGTTCTAATTGGCAGAATAGTTAGAATGTTATTACCAAAAAAGAGAAAAACGGGGACCGACCTACATAGTGAGATATAGAGTCGCACTGGACTAAAAATGAGGTAGAGGTTAGCGAGAAAAGAAGAATAGGTAAAGATGGGCCATACGCGGCGCTAAGTCCCACCAGCATGGCAGCCAGGAAAATCCATCCCAGTCCCAGTTACGGTAGATTTTTCACAAACTACATATCAGCGACAAAAGGATACACCCAGTCTAAATTTAGGCTACTGGTGGGCGGTGTTGGATTGTGATGAAGAGGAGCGCGTGGTGGATAGAAAACCCTTTTCCGCCCATCAATGGTGATGCTTACAGGCCTTGCGTTTATTATCTCTATGTCTTCAGTTTCTTCCGATGACTCTGTTTGAAAAGTAAATACAATTAAGTAAGAAAAAACATAAGGGCTATCTTTTCTTCTTTTGGAGCACCCTACCCAACGAATCTCTCCCGTACTCTTGCGCATAAATTGACTTCATATATAAGTATGGTTCTACTTTGTAATGGTTGCTTGTTAATAATTTCTAAACAAAACCAAGCATCCTCTATAGAATGTGTGCACTACCGCGAAATCCCCCCTCGGCAGATAGGAAAAAAAATTGAGTGCTCGAATATATCTTCCCATTTAATGAATTTTTTTTTTTTTAGGGTTTACTAGCGATCTGCATTCAACATTTTGGGCCCTAAAGTGAAAAGAAATCAGCCACCAAATCGCAATTGTGGAGGAAAAGTGCTTCAGGTCGTCTGTCCTAAATGTTCCATCAAGTTTCACTAGTCTAAAGCTTTTCATACAGTAAGTGGATCAGTCATTTTTTAGCGCAAATCTGTACGACATTAGAGAATTTTTGAAACGGACCATATGTAAGGGAACATCGTTAAGAATTTATGATATATTAACCATGAAAAAACGCATAGGTAAAATTCGGCCGAGAGTAAGGTAATTAAACCATGGAAGACTGGTACATTTGTTTTACCTGATGAAATTCCTATTTTTAACAGGCAGGGCTTCTGGCAAGTTAAAGGCCATAATAATAAAAGTAGTACGAAGCCAACTACTTATCGGACTGCTTCTCATCCAAGAGAGTTGGATTCTTGTACCCATTAGGACAATTGAATTACTTCAGTTGGCTATAGTAAACATCATCTTTGTCCTACAAGAGGTTTTTTTAACCCATTCTGTTTTTTTTTGTTTTGTTTTAAAAGGAGCCCATCTGGCGACTGCCTACTTGGGACATAAGTCGCCGTACTTAGCAAAGCCTACTATATTAAAAACAAACAACAATCTATAATGATAATAACTCGTGTATTTTATTTATAAATTTCTCTTTTGTCGGTAACACTCAAATCTACTTATTTTGAAAAAAAAATTGTAATTTTTATTCCAACGACTTGGTATTATATAAAAAATATAGTAGCGGTTCGCTACTAAGATTAAAATTTAAAATCTAAAAAAAAGCAGCCATGGTTAAATTTTTATAAATTTTCTTAACTTCGCCAATGATAATAATTTTAAAATGGAACTCTAAACTAAATTTCCTTCCTTTCAAAATATCAAATTGCTAAAATATAGAGTTAGAGAAGATATAAAAAAATAAATTTTCTGAACTTCATCATTTAGGATTTAAAAAATTCACAAACTTTCGATACTTATATTTATTTCTGAACTTCACCATTTTGTTTTTTGATATTATAAAAGAATTATTAGAAATAACTTTGATAAAAAAACATGTCATAACCAAACTTAGATGAAATAATTATTCAAATACTCAAAAAAACCCTTCTTAAATTATAGAGTTAGTGATGATGATAATTGTATTTTTTTTTATATAATTTTAAATGAAAAAATGGTGAAATAACTTTATTTTTTTCATAAAATATATATACTTTTTGTGAAGCGAAGTACCGCAGTACGGCAAAAGGTAGCGCAAATACCCACTTCTGCCGACCACATTTAGGGGATGAAGTATATATATATGTATATATATATATATATATATATATATATATATATATATATATATATATATATATATATATATATATATATATATATATATATATATATATTAGGGTGATGCAAAATAGTGGACCATCCTGGATTTGGGCTGATAACCTTTAATATGATTCTGCTAAATTTTAGACAAAAAAAAATAATATTCAGAGGTTGCGCCCACTCTTTAAAAATATTTAAGAAACTGAAAATTGAGTGCGAAACCTAAGTTTGTAAAATATATAGGAAGTGTTAGTATATATTTAAACTAAAATACAGCGAAAATCAACGCTTAAATGCATGTAGACTATAGACCTGTTTTATACTACTAGTGAATCCTAACCCAAGGGGTATGTATGAACTGAGCAGTAGGACCCTGCCACCGAGGGGACTGAGCTCAGTGTGTGTTCGGCATTGTCAAAGTGACGTGTTACTGTGTGTTTCTCTCAATTACTTTGTCGTCTTGCTATAAGCATGGAATGAAGCACAACTGATGTATGGCTGATTGGCCAACAGATAGATACATTAAATCAAAGTGTGTTGCCATCAAATAAAGAAGTACTTTCCTTATTCATGAATTACAGAAATTCTAAACGTGAAACCGTTAGAGAAGCTTTAATTTCAACTGATAATGATGTGATGACCGTTTGACAGAAGGCAGCAATACCAACAACGCAGAAATGTAATACTGTAAAGAAAATAAGCAAATTGCACGATGAGTGGCAAGTGTTGAAAAGGAGCAAAGTAAAGAAATCAAAGTTTTCAATAGCAAAAGACAATAAATGGAAGGAAAATTTGTGTCAATTATTTGACATTGCGTATGACAAGGCTGATGAAGTAATAACTATTGAAGAAGATAGACGATTTCTACGTTTACATAGGGAAGGTCGTAAAGGTAAGATCATGTGAGTAGATGAGGAAGATAAAAAGATTTGAGAATTAGCAGCAAAGAAGCAAACATCTATAAAAAAGTTGCGTATTCGTCAATTAAGTTATATAGATGAAACTGTAGCTCTAGAAGACAGCAGTGCCAGCACTAGTGCTTCTAGCAGTGACACAATATCAAGTGCAGAAGAGATTGATCTAAATCAACCTTCAACATCTAAACAAGGGTTACCAAGAAACAAGAAAAAGAAATTCTTAATAAAAATCTAGTATCTGCATTAGATGTGGCTAAAATCAATGATCGATCTGCTTCTCTAATTCTTATTCCAGCTATATCAAATGTGGGAAAAAGTCCTGAAGATTACAGCGTAAGCTACTTCTCACTACGTAGAACAAGACAGCACGGAAGAGAAAAGATAAGTGAAAATATCACTAGAAACTTTGAGACTGACAAACCATTGGGATGGCAAGCTTTTAGAAGACATTACTGTAGATGAAGTATTTGATCCTCTTCCAGTTCTAATATCTGGTAGTGAAGAAACACAACTTCTTGGAGTACCAAAGATAGATCATGGAACAGGCAAACACACTACAACTGCGATATATAAAGAAAATTGTGATTGGAATTTAACAGAGAAGGTAAAAGGAATGTGCTTTGATACAACAGCATCAAACACTGGTGTAAAAATGGAGCTTGTGTCCTAATCGAACAAAATATGGTAAATAGTTTGCTATGGCTTTCTTGTAGACACCATATTTTTTAAATCCTCTTAGAAGCAGCGGTTGCCTCCTACATTAAAACCATCTTCAGGTCCTAGCATTGAGGTATTCAAGCGATTTAAATCAAACTGGAACACACTAGATTTGAAATCATTTGATTTATTAGAAAACTTTCCTCAGCAAGAAAAGGAAGAAATGATTGCTTTTGCATCCAAACAATTGGGTGAACAGCAACCTCGGGATAATTATAAAGAGCTTTTAGAATTGACAATAATCTTGCCAGGCGGCATCCATCCACTGGAATGAATTTCCATAAACCAGGAGCTTACCTCAGAGCACGTTGGATGGCGAAGCTGATATATTCAAAATAACAGCTAAACAAGAGAAAGGTCAGGGAAATTTGTTAGTTTTCTGCTTCAATTTATATCAAAATTGGTTCTCTGCTCCCAATGCTACAAGTGCTCCACGTAATGATTTGTGCCTACTGAAGAGCTATAAAAATTACACAAGTATAAATGAAGAACTAGCTTGTATTAGATTTTTGTAAAAATTAAAGAATCATTTGTGGTATTTGTCAGAAGAGTTAGTTACTATGGCTTTCTTTGACAATGAAATCAGTCATGAGAATAAAACAAAAAATGGAAGAAGCTCTTACAACACCATCAGACCCAGATCCACCAAAGAAAACACAAGTAGATATTGAAACTGTGGAAAAGAAGCAAATTCAAGATTTTGTTACTACTAACACAATGTCCTTCTTCAAGATTAGGAGTTTATCATCTTCTTTTTTGTACAAACCAGTGGAAGATTAGCCTCAAGAAGAGAGTTTTTGGGTGTCAAAAAATGTCTTACTTGCAAGGCAGTTGTTAATTACATTGCTGAAAGAGGAGTAAAACTGATAGAAGATTACAACAAAATTCTCGCTAATGATGAAGAACAAAAACAGTATTTGCTGCAAGTTGTATCAAATTACAGAAAGAAGGTCGCACATAAAACAAAAAAAGCACTAATATGTCTTATTAAAGAGTAAGATGTAAATTTGATACAAAAAACTATATCAAGTGTCTTAGAAATCAGCAAATTTTCAAAGAGCGGGCGCAACCTTAAGATATTTGAATTTTGACCTGAAATTTAGCCAGGGTCATTTTGTTATAACACAAATTCATTTGAGATGGTATCTTGGGGTTTCTAAACAAAAAAAATGTTTTGACCCCCATGTAATGTAATGATGGCAGAGCAGCATCCCGGTAAGAGAATGCGGAGAAAGCGGAGGCAAAGAATTCCGCCACCTACGGTGGATACGACATTGCGGTCCCATTCTCATGGAGAACCGGAGGGGGTCATGCGAGAACTTACCCCTAATCCTTCTGACTCGCTTCCACTCCTCTGCTAGAGGGGTCCTCCTTTTAGTTGGAGACACATATGCCCGCGAAGAAGAGCGACGGGCGTGCTTCGAAATATATTGGAACCTAGCCCTAGCTCGATGAAATTCACAGACAGTGAATTCGGCCTTTATAGAGCATGTATCCATACCTCTTTTAATTGATGGCTACCTCACACTCGGCTGACCACCACGAAAGCGGTCGGCGTGCATAACGTCCAGACATTCTAAGAATCGTAGTTAGGTCTATGGCGATGAGGTTGCCGAAGAAGAACTCAACGGTCTTATCTACCGCGCCAAGCACAACGGGGGTGGCTCTAAGGCGGCAACGTACCAGAAAATGATATTTGAATGGGAAAGTGATCACTACCTTGGAGGTCATTAACTACCCCTACCCCAAATCAGGTTGTGCGTCTGGAGAGCACAAAGATAGATCAAGGGGAGAAAATGAAATGGTTCTCGGGCAGTGATGCTTAAACTCATCCACATTTAGGACCAATGGAATGCACTCAATGGAAGAATGGGAAGCAATGCTTCCCCCATTTAAGAAGATATAAATAAATTGCACCCAACAATTAATATAATAACATTATCAATTTTATTCTTACATTTATGCTTGCCTATACTTGTATACGCCATACGATACCGTTCACTTTCAATCGAATTGACGTTAGACCCTGATTAGCCCGACTGCAATTGAAGAAATGCATCCTTTTCGTCGAAATCTCTATTCTTTTTTTCTTTAATTTCAATAATAGTTCTACCTTTTGGTGCTTTGGAATGAATGGTTTAAAATATGTTTTGCTTTTTTTAGCAATAATATAGTCATTAGTGTTTTATGATTTTTTTCTAGACATTTCAACAACGTGTTAGAATTAAGGAAAAAATAACCTATTCGTATAGAGAAAAGGAAGAAAATTTAGCTTTGCACTTATCTCTGCTTGCATCTGGCTACTCGGAAGGTTTGCCAGAATCTAGGAAAATTTTTTTAGGTTATACATATTTAAATACTGGTTCTGAGAAAGAAAGCAGCTAAATAGCAAAAAGTCTAGTATGGTTAAGCTCTTATATCGTAAGTATTTTTTTCAATGTTTTCGGGATTCTGGCGGGCCTATTACCATAATCATTCTTTGTATCTTTGGGATCTCTAGCCCTGAGGCTGTGCTTAGTTTAGTGTGTTTTATTGTTTATTCATTTTTTCTAAGTGATAACTCCCTTTTAAATAAAATGGATGCGAACGGATTTGGGAGAAAATGCGATTGCATCTTTGAAAAATTATTAAAAAGGAAGAGTAGACATGAAGATCGGCGGCGCGCCTGAAAAAGTGTATTTATTTGCGTGTATGTTTCGTTTTCCCACGCATGCATATTCATGTGCGTTAGAACATTATTCTATGAACACTTATGATTATATAATGGGGGGCTGTGCCCCACAGACCCCCCAATTGATTGAAAATCAGGGTCATTGTAGGGGGATACTCCCGCTGAGATAAACCCCCCACGAGCAGTCCCCTTGAATTTACTCAAAAAAGGTGAAACATATTGGAACAGGGATGAAATATTTTGCGTCCCATCGTTCGCGCCGCCGATCTTCATGTTTACCAAAAGTATGTTCAGTGCGACGAGTTATAATTAAAGAGAAACTATTACTAAAACAGGTAAGCCTACGCCACTGCTAGATGTCATCTAAAACAAAGTGTTGCTTAACTGGTTGTGCATACTTACAGAAGCTATTTTAAAATTTAAATAAAGTTTCAAAAATATAATTTAAAAGAAATAACATTTAAATAAAGTGAGTAGCTTACAATTTTTATAGTCATTTTTAATGATCAACATATTTACTTCAATTAACATATTTATTTTTGTAAATCCTGAATTGCTTCATCATCTTCAAAAGCAACCGCATGCCACTGTTTAGGACACCTATATCCAGCTCGTTGATCAGGTCGGCTAAAACTTGACCCCTGGAATTAATCGAGTAGTCTACCCAGAAGGGGTGTCTAGCGTTCAGATCCACGAGTAAGAGAAAGGGTTTCTTCAACCGTGCCACGATTCAGCGGAAGTTCCCCGCGTCGAAGTCAGCTGACGGTGGAATGTACGCTGAAATAACCGTATGCCTCCTATCCAACTACTGGCTAAAAAGAAGCATCTAAAGCGAAGAGAAGAACGGAGACATCATGCATGACGGGTGTAAATCGCCGATCCTTCTGCCCGGCCACCATCTCGTGGTAGTGGGGTCGTACAACTCTTATTGCCACGGGAGGAGACGAGCCTTCGCAGCTCCTCCCAGTTGGCCCGGAGTCTGCGGCAATTCCATTGAAGGAATATGCCCTCAAGAACTAGCTCGGAGGGAATGCGGGGGCATCTTCGAAGAGACAGCCCCCCACGGAAATGCCCGTAGGCTTCCCGGAGGCAGAACTCCGGGCACTGTTGGCTGGACAATGCGCTGTCGGCTTCAAAACCTATCGGAGGATGTTTGGCTCGCCATGCGAGTCTTTTCGTTCCTCCTCCTTGAAACCTTAGGCGGAGTAAGCTTCCTCTCCGGTAAAGGAAGTTTTGAGGGTTCCCTAAGAAATCACAGGGGGGGGGAACCTCCCTTTATACTGTGGAGCCCCCTGTAAGGGGCGTGGCGATTTGCTTCCTGGCCGCGTGCTGACGGGACTCAGCGCCCCGTCCGACCCCAGCTTAGCCTCTTCTCCTTCTTTGATACAACCTATATTTCTCCCCTACTTCCTCACTTCCCCTACAACCTCTCCCACAACTTTTTCTGGTTGGTCTCTATTTTCACAGGGCAGATGCTGACCTTCTCATCCAACTATCCAAGATCGGGGCTGAGGGGGAAGTGGACAATGTTCCTTAACTCCTGAGCTCCGGTTTGCGATGGTGGTTTTTAACACTGCTTCATCGCCACCCATACATTCATCACATCCCTTTTCCTTCTCACTTCACTCCTTTTATGTACGCCGTGCCTAAGGTGGAGCCGCCATGCCTAAAGGGCTGCTGCCAGCTCACCAGGCGGGAGGAGCGGCCTTAAATGGCGGCACCTGGTTCTGCCAGCCCCATACGCATCCCTCGCAGAGACTGCCACTGCTAGGGGCGATTAGGGTTTGCTTCCCGCAGAAAGAATACGGTCTTCATGGCCGATGATGAAAATCTGAGAAAAAAACTCTTTTCCTTTCCCCCTCAAGATCTACGGAGCCGCCTTCGGGCAGTTCCCCCTTTACTTTTCAAGAGGACCAAGAAAGCGAGCAGGCAGCCCATAGCCGGTTGCTTCCCATTAGAGCGGTTCGGTATGGGCAAAACCCCTTAGAGGGGAGAGGGAAGTCAGGCCTCATCGGCCGCTTCCCTTAAAATACTTGCTGGCTCGAATATTAAACCTAGCGGAGGTCAAGGCTTGTTGTGCCTCCCAGTCTCGACTAATGACACCGCTGCCAATGGGACCTGTGGTGTCCTGGGGGAGGGGGGGATGGCAAATTGGAGCCCCTCCCATGAGATAGATATGGTCCTTGAAGCAACCTAGCCTCAGACGGTAGGGCCTTCGATGAGGGCGAATCTGGACTCGGTGCCAAGCACCAAACTCGAGGCAGACCCTATGCAAGGTCCTCCTCAAACGGCTCCGGTCTCCAAAGCAATACAAGTAGGGGAGGGATCTCGTCCTCCGGCTGGTGCCCCTGAGATCGCCAGGACCTTCTCCATCTCGGAAAAGGAAATTGTTGAGGCGGATCCATCCGACCTGGGGGCTCCTGCCGGCCACGGGAAAAGCGGGTTCATTCCCCACCCTTTTCTCCTAAAAAGAAGAAAAACAAGAGACTAAAAAGACTCTGGGCTCCTCTCCATCCGCGAAGGCTGCGGGGAGGGATGGGTCTGCTACCACTTCGTTAAGCGACCAAGCCAAGATAGGCACATTCAGCCCCTCTGCATAAACTACTCATTTCACAAAGTTCATGGTAGAGTGCGGCGTCACACTCACCGGGGTGTCATGAAGTGTCCGAAGAGCACTTATCTTGGCCGCCTCGGCGGGATTCGCCGCATTTGCCAATTAAACTAGCTAATCCTCTCCTTTGATGGATCATGTTGCCCTTTGCCAACATGGTGCCATCAGTGGAGCGAATAACGAGGAAGCGTTTTAAGGCAGCGGGCTTGAAAACGCCAGGGAACTTCTGAATGAGGGGCCCCGTTGTTATCGATTCTCCGCCATGCGCATTTTCGTCTTAGTCGTGGGCTCCTAACCCGGGAAGGCAGAGGGCCTAGATGTGCCGATCTTGGCTTGGTCGCTTACCGAAGATGCAGCAGACACATCCGTCCTCGCAGCCCCTGCGGGTGGAGAGCAGCCCTAAGTCTTCTTTGTCTTTTTCCTATTTTTTCTTTTAAGGAGAAAAGGGCGGGGAATGAACCCACATCTCCCCTATGCCAGCAGGAGCCCCCAGGCCAGATTAACCGGCCTCAGCCAGGTCCTTCTCCGAAATGGAGAAGGTCCTGGCAGTCACAGGGGCACCGGTTGGAGGAGATCCCTCCCCTCCTTATACTGCCTGGGAAACCCTAGCCGTTTGAGAGGAACCTTGCATAGGGGCGGACTCGAGTTCGGTGCTTGGCCCTGAGCCCGGATTCGCTCCCATGGAATGCCCTACCGTCTGAGGCTGGGTTGCCTCAAGGACCATGTCTATCTCGGGTGAGGCCTCCAGTTTGCCATCAACCCCTCCAGGACACCACTGGACCTATTGGCAGTAGTGTTATTAGTCGAACTTGGGAGGGGGAGGAGGGGACAGGCATTGACTACCGCTAGGTTTAATATTCTAGACAGCAGGTCTTTTGAGGGAAGTGACCGAAGGGGCTTGGCTTCCCTCTTCACCTAAGGGGGTTTGCCCTGCTGATCCGCTTCAATGGGGAGCGGTCGGCTATGGGCTGCCTGCTGGCTTTCTTGGCAGTCCCCTTCAAAATAAAAGGGGGGACTGAGGCTGGGAACATGTAGGTGCTCGAAAGCACCTCCAGAAAAGGGGGTGAGGCGGAGTTCCCTACACCCGCAGGTGAAGGAGAGGAGTAAGCCTCCTCTCCGGTTAGAGAAATTCGGAGGGTCCCCTGGGCATGCGCAAGCACAGGGGGAGGGGCTCCATTTTTTCTGTCGAGCTGTCCGAGGCTGGCTCCGACGATGGAAGAGGGGAAATTGAGGGGAGGTTTTCAAATTCAACATAATTGGGCATGGTGACCCTCTTTTTCTTACGGGGAGCAATAGCTCATCACCCCTCGCAGTAGCCCACTCTCCGAGGGGTGCTTACGGTCCTGGCAGAGCCAGGGGCCGCCATTTAAGGCCACCCCTCCCGCCTGGTGACCTGGCAGCCCTTCAGCATGGCGGCTCCACCTTGGGCACGGCGTAAAATTGATAGTGTGTGAAGAGAACAGGAAAAGGGATGAGAGGAAGCTATGGGTGAGGATGAAGCAGGTTGTTAAAAACCCACCATCTCGAACCGGAGCTCAGGGGTTAGGTAACATTGTCTCCTCCGCCCTCAGCCCCGATCCGGGATAGTTGGCTGTGAAGAAGGTCAGCATCTACTCTGTGAAATTAGAGTCTGATCAGAGAACGTTGTGGGAGGGGTTGTATGAAAAGCGAGGAAACCGGGGGAAAATTCAAGTGTTTTGAAGAAGGAGAAGAGGCTAAGCTGGGGTCGAACGGGGTGCTGAATCCCGTCAGTACAGAGGCCAGGATGGCAAATCGCCACCCCCTTACGGGGTCTCGAATGCGGAGAGCGATCTTTCATTTTCAGGGCTGAAGCGACCTAAAAGGTACGTAAGGAATACAATGGATAAATAATGCTTCAACGGCCTTTGTGCATTTGCACCAAGGCTCAGGAAGTTAATTCTCATGTGAAATACCGTTTATAATGCTATGTTATTAATTTGTGTTAGATGCCGTATTAAGCCTTTCAGACTCGTTTATGTTTATATTTCTTTTTTAAGCTCTAATTGTATTCTTATATTCAGAAAAATTATGTAATATATAATATATAAAAAAAATTTAAACCTTATGTGATACATGTCTAAGATAAAGATAAATCTCAAAACAGCAATGAACTACAATTCATACTTTTGAGATGTGTATGAAAAAAAATCGAATCTGAGAGAGTTAGTGCTCACTCCTGTGTGAGTTACTGTTATTTATAATCAATGATGTGTAAGATAAACATCATTAATGATCAATGTACTCTTTTCAGACTCCGCACATGGAGGAATTCAGTTAGCCTCCCAAATGCTTATCCTGGATCCGCCACTGCGAACCTCGTGGCGTGACATGGGGTGGGTTTATTTTCCCCGGGAGAGTTACTCTCTGGAGATATCAGTTTTGTTTGGTACGCCACGTGTACTATCTATTGTTTGCACCCGGCGTCCCAGCGCACTAGTAACAAAGGCGAGCATCCGGGAAACGGTCTCCAATAAAAGGTGGAACAGGTCCCAGAACTGTCTTCGATAGAATGTCCACTCAAGGGGGCCATTACGGCTCCATGTTCCCTTCTAAACTGGAGGAACCTCCTTCCCTTCTTCCTTGCTGGGTGAGGGCTCCTCCGCGTTACAGAGGGAGCTTTTTGGATGCAGCTCCAAGTTAAAACATGGTAAAAGGGAAACCCGACGGGCTAGTGGATCTAGTTATCAAACTCGTTGGTAAACGCTAACCTCCCGAAGAGAGACTCAGGTCCAGAAAAGGTGAATAGGGTGGCGATTGAAGCGACGGGGCGTTATTGTGGCAACCTTTCCTTGCTGGTGGCCAAACGTCCAGGAAAGAAAGATGGGGCAGTAGAAGGCGAAGTGGCGATGGCAATTCAGGCAGGTTAAAACTTCCACCAATAGACCGGAGCCACAAGAGAGTTACACCATCCCTCTCCAGAGATAAATGAAAAAAAGTCTACTCACCACTACTAGCTAACAAAATTAGGTTCTCACCAATAGAATAGGTAAAAAGTGGTATACCGATAAAATCACCAAAAAGGAGAAATAGTTATGTTTAAAATAAATAAAGACAAGATAGCTTCGACAAATGTGAAATTGCAGGGGGGCTGCGAACGGGAGGTCGGGTAGAGCCATTTTTGCAGCTATGGGCGAAATAAGAAGGGCGTCTGGTAAATAAAAATGCTGGATAAATAGAATGAAAATGATCACGAAGGAAAGGATTAAGGAGCCAATCGCCAAGGAGAAAAGTTTGTAGACTATCGCCAACTCCTTGATCTTCCATGGCACCCAGAGGAGCAATTGAAATACCAACTCCGGTCCAAAGATGGATCAGATACCTCGTGATTTAAACGAAAGGATTTGTTTATCCATATAGGAAGAGAAGGAAGAGGGTGTTCCCTTTCTGCCGCCATGTCCATTAATGATTTCTTAAAAATCGATGATGAAACTTATAACGATATTAAATCAGTGGTAACACTTCAGTTTCGGGGTGCAGGGTAGGTGGAGCTATTTATAGGCTACAATTTGGGGCTACAATATATGTCTTATGACGTCAGACGGTAGCGTCAGATGTGAACAATAACGGCGTTATATTTTTTTGTATATGAGTATATAATGGGGGCTGCGCCCCCCTCCCCCCCCAATTGATTGAAACTCAGGATCATCGCAGGGTGGTCCCTCCGCACTGATATCTCCCCCACGAGCAGTCCCCTTGAATTTACTGGAGGGGGTTTTCCCCAACAGCTTTTTACTGGCAGAAAAACCTAACCTAATAACAAACAATACTTACTTCTATAGGTTTCTTGATTATTTTATGCACCTCCAAATAATCTAAAAGTTTTTCGTGATTATACAAACTAAAGCCGAATTAGAACAACGAAGAAGCACAACTAGAGCACGAAAAAGCCACAACGAAACAGAAATAAATGCTAAGCGGGTTCTATTTATAGGCTACGACGTTGCCAGTAAGAAGCTGTTATCGTTCGCAGCAAACAAAAAATACGAAAACAAAACAAAAAACAATAAAAGACATCAAGAAACCTTACCTAACTTAGAAAAAAACTATAAACGAGCAGAGGCGAAGATATTTAGTAAATAATACAGACTAAAAGTTACAAATCCCCAAAACAACAAAAAAATATAACGCCGTGATTGGTCACATCTGAAGCTACTACCGTCTGACGTCATAAGAGATATATTGTAGCCTACTAACAGTGCCACCTACCGTGCGCCCTGAATCTGAAGTATTACCAAATTAGGATTCAAAGGCACCGCTTAAATACCGCTACAATTAAATAAATTTAAATTAATATTCTTTTACTTAAATTGGAAGTAGAATGGTTTAAAATAGGTTAATTCAATCACTGTGGAATTTAAACTATTACTAGCAACAAGCCTGAGTAAGATTTTGAAAAAGGCTTGAAGAAAGACAAGAACTGTTTCCAAATGAAAAACTCAACATCGATTGGCTATCCAACGGCTAAAGTGTCTCATCCTTAATGGTGGGAAAGTTGAATTAGTCTTTCACTTAAGGGTGGCAGTAAATAACTTGCATCAGCTTACTGGAACGTAAAATTATAGGTCGAACTTGGTGCTAATCTGGATGTCTCCTCATATGTTTATTATTTGATAAATCGAAGCAGGAGTTATCTAAATTTAGCTCTAAAAGTTGTAGAGTAAGAAACTTTACCACAAATTCTCACCTAATTCACTCCCATAGCATTATATAATTTCCACAGAAGTTGTTTGATGATTAGTGAAATATCCATACCTAAATATAACAAATAGAAAAATATATACATTTTAATAAATTAACAGCAATGACAAAAAACTAGCCTAAGGTAAATGAATAGCAACGAACTCGTTTTCGAGTCGAAGAAACAAGGTTCTTTTTATCAAAGAACACAAGGATTTATGGCGAAAGAAAAGCACAGCTAATAAACCCATGTTACCCTTTCACCCCTTAGTTTTTACTCTTAACGCAATACACTGCATTGGAAAAAGCGTTGCTCAAATCTCACGGGAATTAGAAATAACTCTACCTAAGTATTACTTAACTACGCTTTAATAAGTTAATAGAGCAATAAAACAAGAGTAGGGCAAATAAACCGCTACGGATTCGATTATCTAGTTAAAGAACTCAAGTTTCTTTTATCCAAGAAAAAAATGTTCTAAAGCCAAGGGTAAAATTAGCTTTTGAATTTTAGCCCCCAAACTTGACTAAGTTTCCGGACTTAATAGCCTCGAATGAAAGACCTTTGCCTCACATTAATTTATTGAGCGTAATGCCCAATTAACTTTGTCCCTCATTAAATACCGATAAAATAAAATAAAACGTGCGGTAATACTTGATTTTATGGGCGCACGCTAGGGGGCGCTTTTTCTGGGCTACAATTAATGCAATCGGCTCTGCACGTTTATCTAAATATTAAAGACTACTTTAGGTTCTCTACTTTAGGTTATTTCCACGAAAAATTAACATTTGGTAATTATTCCGCAGATGGCCAAATCAATATCACAGGACCCAAGTCCAAACCACGTGAAATTCTGTATTTTTTGACGGGTCAAAATATTAGTGGAACTTCAAGCGAATTATTGGCTATTTCTAGCTATTTTTAGATATATCTAGCTTATGGGTCCTCTTGTGAATGATGATTTCGTGTTGGGCCCTCTGCGGAATAATAACCTAACATTTTTTAGTTACTTTCGAAATGGGGGGGCTTTGCCCACATGCACCCATCCCTAGCAACTTAAAAAAATTCTTAATATTCCTAATTCGAAAGGCTAACATCAGATTTGAATGCAAAAGGCGGTTGCTAAATGTCGGCAGCGCTATCATCATCTTAAATTACCTAATAAATAATCACTTCACGGCAAAAGCTAAACCATCTCCACCTTTCACTATTATGATCGAGCCGCGCTTCTTTTCCATACTTGTTGAAAATCTTCGCTTTTAAAATGAGGCCATGATCTATACAAAAGTCTACTAAAAGTCGGATTAAAGTCCGAACTCCAACAAACCGAATGCACATGAATCGCGCTCCTTTCAACTACTTGGCTCCAGAGTTGCCAATGTTTGAAATAAGGTCGAATTAAGGTTGCCAGTGTGTGAAAATAATGGTTTATTTTAGGTAAACGAAACATACTAAATTTAATACATTACTAAACATAATAAATCAATGTATTATTAAATAATATAATTGAGTAGAAGTGCAGGCATTTAATAAATAATGCAGCCTAAAAACAAAATTACAACAAATAGAACGCCATGATTGGCCATATCCAGATTAGACCACCATCCGACGCAATAAAGCCTAAATTATAGCCCAGAAATAGCGCCCCTAAATTGAACTATTACCAAATTCATTATATTGTTAATTAATATTATCAACTAGCGGTGCAGGCACTTACTAAATAATAAAGAATAGAGACCCTAAAACAAATAACAAAACAAATACAACGCCGTAATTGGCCACATCCGAAGCTACCGTCTGACGTCATACGGCCTAAATTGTAACCCAAGAAACAGCGCCCCCTAGCGTGCAACCATAAACTCAAGTATTACCAAACGTGTATCCGTTGAGCAATAATTTCATCAAAATCAAAGAGAAACCTTTTCAAGTTTTAAATATTAATTACATCGTGGCTAAAGTTCTCAATAATCACATCAAATAACTATGTTACAACAACGCAATTTTCGTTTCAATACCAGAGAGACATTAACCCAACTTTAACCTTGAGAGTTACTCTCAGTAACTTAAATAGATGAACGCAATGTCCACATTTAAGGAAAATAATTTTCAAATAATTGGAGGAAAACTTATCTTGTTCTACATGTAAGACCTCTTTCCGTCTAACAAGAATATGAAAATTACATCTACTAGTGAGATTTAAAATCCCAAATTAGGTCAGGAGCTGAATGCTCAATGGATGATAAATCCGAGGCGATTGATAGCTGTCTCCAAATACTGAATTATATCAGGCAGCTGAAGCCTTAAAGGCTCATAATCCAAACGAATAGAAATTCCTAACCGAACCAAACAGGGCAAAGCTTTGCAGGCAACAAACAATCAGGAAAGTAGACCAATCACAATTAAGAGGAACAAACAAGTCTCCTAGCCTCAATGGATGCATGCCGAGAAGGATAAATTGAAATTCCATTCGCGTTTTCAATGAAAGAAATAAAAAGGGAGGAGGGTTATCAAATTTTAAATAAGTCTTGGGTAAATTTGCATGATTTATTTACATTTTCTTCTTTCTTGAATTATGTTTCGACTTTAGGACCTAAACTATTAAAAAAACAAACATCAAACATTGGGATAGAGAGAACAGAAAGTAAAAAAAATAGGACATTGAATGCTTTTACGTCGAGAAAGAAAAGGATAATGAATTGTAGTGACATCCCTAACCATTGCTGAAATAGATTCAAAAGGAAGGCAAAAATAATTAAATACAAAAAAAGAAAAATAATCCGTAGTGGACAATTAATTGAAATAAAATAGAATAGTAGATTATAAACAAAATTACTAAAAGATCCGCAGTGGACACATGAAAAACAAATGTTTTTATGTAAATAATGTTTAAGGGAAACTGAACTGATATGCAGGACGTCTTCGAATTATGGTATGCTCTACAGCCCAAACTTCAAGCAAACTAAAGTGCGAAGGCTTGAATGCTTAACTTTTGACATTACTAGTCAAGCTGGCACATATTTTCTTCTACTTTAGCACTTTTTCTCACTATAACCTCTCCTACTATCTTACACCCATTTTTTCCCTATCTTTTATGTTCAATCAATCAGGCAAACGTGATAATAACGTTGCATTTAAGATCTTCTAGGCGAAAAAGTAAATCTTGAAGATGATCGAGGCAAGGTTGAGTAGACGATGCAGGTCGTCGAACAGAGGCGTAGATCGAAACATTATCGGCAAAGAAGAACAATAGCTGCGAAATGTAGTCAAGGCGAAAGGTAATGAAAGCAAGGATGATGATCTCGAAATTTTTATGATCAATATTTTGTCCAAATACGGATACGATTACGGAGGAAGCAAAAGGAGGACTCACATTATTAATATGTGCTGCAAGAGTTAGAGAGTGTCAAAGATTATACCCATATTTTTCACACTGTCGAAAGAGAGAACTAGGGATGCACCAGAGATAAGAAAGCCTTCAATAGTAATATGGCCAGCGCTATCCAAAGGGTTGGTGACTAGCATCACCTCCGTTTGGTTGCAAGTGAATATTAGAAAGTAATCCGAGAACCATCAGTAATGTTATCCAGGTAGATTAAGGAATCGCCCTGTGATATATATATATATATATATATATATATATATATATATATATATATATATATATATATATATATATATATATATATATAACTATATATATATATATATATATATATATATATATATATATATATATATATATATATATATATATATATGTATATATATATATATATATATATATATATATATATATATATATATATATAAATATATATATATATATATATATATATATATATATATATATATATATATATATATATATATATATATATATATATATATATATATATATATATATATATATATATATATATATATATATATATATATATATATATATATGATGAAAATTAATGCAATATCGCAAGAAAAGATGAGGAATTAAACCACATTATCCGAAGACAATTTAATTCAATTTCAACAACAAATTGAAGAGAATATTGAAAAGCGCAGATTTAATTAAACAATTCAGGAGTACGAACCCTTCACTTCCCTATATGTATGGGCTCCCAAAGACCCACAAAGAGGAATGTCCCTTACGCCCAATCATTTCCAATATTAATTCTCCCACTTATAAGCTCTCCAAATGGCTCGCCAAGCATTTATCTCCAGCAGTCGGAAGAATCTCATCTGCACACATTATGAACACTCAAGATTTCGCTGACCGCCTCAACCACTTGCAATTACCGGAGGGAAAACTTTGTTTACCAAAGTTCCGGTTGACCAAACCATGGGCCTTCTGCGGGAAATCATGCCTAGACTTAATTTGGATCTTCCCATTTCTACGAGTAAATTTATCGATTTAGTTGAATTATGTCTCTCTGACAATGTGTTTCGAGTAAATAATGAGTTTTATAGACAAATATTTGGCCTTAGCATGGGAAATAGTTTATCTCCGATATTGGCATGTCTCTTCATGGAATATTTTGAGACTGAACTCCTTCCCACAATTTCTCCCCCTAACTTTATATGGTTAAGGTACATTGACGATGTATTTTCTGTATGGCCTAATGGCCATGATTTTGATACCTTATTTAATAATTTAAATAATTTGCATGTCTCCATCAAATTTAAATATGAATGGGAATATGATAATAGATTACCCTTTTTAGATGTCCTCATTAATAAAGATCAACATGAATTAAAACTTGACGTGTATAGGAAACCAACCCACTCGAATGCCTATATACATTATTTTTCGTTTCACGATAATACTGTTAAAAAATCGGTAATTTCTAACCTTTTCCTTAGAGCATACAAAATATGTCATCCTTCCTATTTAGATGAAGAAATTGTCATTATCAGGACCATTTTTTCTAATTTGTATTACCCCGATTGGTTCATATCGTCTGCCCATTTTGCAGCTAGGAAAACATTCTATGGTAATAAGCCTTCCCGCACTAACGACTTCAACAAATGTATAACATTGCCATTTAATAATAAATTAAATAGTTTAAAGGACATATTTGGAAAAGCGGGTATTAATCTAGCCTTTAAATATCATAATTCCTTAAACCAATTGATGATGGCCAGGAAACCCAAAGAACATCATAACATAGGAGTATATGCAATACCATGCAAGGATTGCCATAAAGTTTAAATAGGGGAAACGGGGAGAAATCTAGACAAGAGATTGTACGAACACAAAAGAGATATTAGAGTGGGTAGCGAAAGCAGTGGAATATTTTGCCATGTTAGAGACAAGAATCATACGATCGATTTCAATGGAAGTAAAATGGCATTTAAATCTGCTAACTATGTTAAGAGAAGAATCGTAGAATCGAGCTTGATATCGTCAGTTCCTAATTTAAATCTATCTGGGGTCAATTTTCTTTTAATCCTGTAATAAGAAAGCAAATAAACAAAATATTTAAATGTCAGCCCTTCAATATGTTTAGGCCTAACCCCCCCCCCCCGATTAGCCACAAGTAGGGGATTGGGGGAAGAAAGAGGGGATCTTGTGTTATGCTTATATGCACTTCTCTTATATTTTCTACCCAGTGTCAGTTGAAAAAGGGTGTGAGATACACCGAAACTGTTCTGAATTAAATTGTTTTCGGAGAATGTGGTTTAATTCCTCATATATATATATATATATATATATATATATATATATATATATATATATATATATATGACAAGAGGACTAAGAATTGGACGCGAATGAGCAAATGAGACAAGAACCAGGATTTTTTTTAAAAGGCACGAGAGAGGGACATTAGAAAGATCCAAAATCAAAGGGCGAAATATAGTTACTGTGCCTGGTAGCTTAGCGGTAAAGCATCTGACCGGCAATCAGCAGACCCGGGTTCGAGTCCCGGCCAGGAATTCAAAACTTTTTCCCCTGGCGTTATTTCTGTCTTCTCGGTAAAGGATCGCCTTCACTGTGTCACCCTCTGCTCCCTTTCATTGTGGATTCTTCTAATGTCCCTCTCTCTTGCCTTTAAAAAAACCTCCGGTTTCTTGTCTCATAAGCTCATTTGCGTCGAATTCTTATTCCTCTTGTACTATATATATATATATATATATATATATATATATATATATATATATATATATATATATATATATATATACATATATAAGAGGAACAAGAATTGGACGCGAATGAGCGAATGAGACAAGAAACCGGAGGGGGTTTTTTTTTCCAAAGGCAAGAGAGAGGGACATTAGAAGAATCCAGAATGATGAAAGGGAGCAGAGGGCGGCACAGTGAAGGCGATCCTTTACCGAGAAGACAGAAATAACGCGAGGGAAAAGAAGTTTTGAATTCCTGTATATATCTCTCAAAGTAGCACAAGAGAATGATGAAAATGAATCCATTAAACCACATTAAAAGATAAAACGGAATAATTTTTCCTTATAGTAATATTTTTATTACCTTTTTTCGAAAAATCCGTGCAGGGAAGCGATTCGAACCAGGCACAATGAGGCAGCAGCACCGCTTTGATCACAGTTAAAAGTATGCCGTTAGTACACTACGCTACGCAGAGAACCAAAAATTCTCTGAATAGAATAGCTTTTAAGGAACACTTTCGCAAGCTCCAACGGAGACTATGAAAGAAATAGAAAATTAATTGGGAATTCAAAGAATAAATGAGGAATAGTTAAACGCGTGGCAGATATACAAATGTATATATCTCTCAAAGTAGCACGAGAGAATGATGAAAATGAATCAATTAAACCACATTGAAAGAGAAAACGGAATAATTTTTCCTTGCAGTAATATTTTTATTACCTTTTTTCGAAAAATCCGTGCAGGGAAGATTACTGCAAGGAAAAATTATTCCGTTTTCTCTTTCAATTTGGTTTAATGTATTCATAAATATATATATATAGATATATATATATATATATATATATATATATATATATATATATATATATATATATATATATATATATATATATATATATATATATATATATATATATGAAATGACAAACTCACCAAGTATAAGGTGAGGGTAGCAAATGAATGCAATGTCCTGCAGGAAAAAATGAAAAGGTGTTTCCAAGTACTTTTGAACTTTATTAAGTTCCTTATCAAGGAAAACTACAAGAAATATTATTATATTAGAGGTATATATACCAAATAAAAGTATGAAAGACCGCCTCAAAAACAAGAAATCACCAATGAGGAAGACGGACGGGGGAAGGTAAAGATTCACATTAAGAATTACAAGAAGCAGGTAGTAAGGTCAAACTGAGAAGACGGAGAGGGTAACAGTGCCTTCCATAAAAATGTACGGCGATTACTTAAAAACTTTCCTTATTTAATTTCAAAATTCAAGTCTAGTAACTCTACCCTCCCTTATTTGTACGGCTTAGTAAAAACTCACAAACCAAATTTCCCATTACGCCCTATTATAAGTTCTATTGGGTCTGTTTCATATTCCCTGTCTAAATGGCTTACTTCATTTCTTACTCCGCTAGTTGGTTCCATTTTTTATTCTCATGTCACTAATAGTTACGACCTTATTTCTAAACTTAACGCTATTCATTATTCTAATGATTTTACTCTTGTTAGTTTTGATGTTTGTTCATTATTTACCAAAGTACCCGTTGAAGACCTTTTCAATTTCCTTAATGATCATTTGCAAAATTATGACTTACCGGTACCCGTTACTACTTTCATGAACCTCATTTTTCTTTGTACCAAAAACTGTAAGTTTTCGTTCGAAAGCAAATATTTCCTCCAAAAATTTGGATTAGCCATGGGTAATTGTCTTCCACCTGTCCTTTCTAACTTATATATGGAGTTTTTTGAAACAAAACTTCTCCCTACTATCCTTGACGCCCCGATCGTTTGGTACAGGTATATTGATGATGTCATTTGCTTGTGGCCTAATTACAAAGATGTTAAAGTTTTTCTTACCAGACTCAATTCTCTCGTCCCTTCAATTGAATTTACCCACGAGATGGAAAATAATAGAACCCTTCCCTTTCTTGATCTTCTTATTCATAGAACTCATACAGGTTTTAAATACTCTATCTTTCGTAAGCCTACTAATTTAAATTCTTATATTCATTTTTACTCTTCTCACAGCCCTAAAGTTAAACGTTCTGTTTTTTCTTCTATGTTTCTACGGGCATTACGAGTTGTGAGCCCGGAATATATGTATTTGGAATTTTCCAATATCTTTGAAATTGGCTATAAACTTTGTTACCCTTACCCGTTTCTTCAAAACTGTCTTTCTTCTGCTAAACAGACATTTTATCAAACTGTCTCTACTCTCCCTTTTAATAGTAATAACAATTTAGTTCTACCTTTTTCTCTTTGTTTTAGTGATCTTCCCCGTCTTTTGAATAACTTTAACATTTTTGTTGCTTTTAAATATGAGACGACCATTAAGAATTTATTAGTATGTAATAATTGCAATAGTTTGGGGGGGGGGGGAGTTTATTCAGTTGAGTGTTCTGGTTGCCTAAGTAAATATTATGGACAAACGGGTAAACAACTTTCTGTTCGCATAAATCAACATAAATATAATGTCCGAAGAGGGGAAGAAAACAGTGCTTTCTTTGTCCACATGTCAGATAAGGACCATCTAATTAACTGGAACTTGGCAAAATATATTTATCGTTCCAATGACCCTATTAAAAGGAATATCATTGAATGTGCTTTTATAAGCCATTGTGATAATTTTAACCTTTCCCCTGGCTTATATAAAATAGATGCTATAATTAAAAGATTAATACTTAAAGAAATTAGTTCTTACTTTTGTTCTTGGTTTCTTATATACAATCTTTAGTTATATGGCCCCAATTTTTATTTTTATTTTTATTATTATTATTTTTTTCAATTGTCACTGCTCTGTTATGTACATTGTATTTTCCCCACTTTTCGCTCCTCGAGTCTTATAATCTCCCTCGTTAGGCTATCTCCATTTCTTTTAATCTGTTACCCTTTCCGTCTTCTCAGTTTGACCTTACTACCTGCTTCTTGTAATTCTTAATGTGAATCTTTACCTGCTCCCGTCCGTCTTCCTCATTGGTGATTTCTTGTTTTTGAGGCGGTCTTTCATACTTTAATTTGGTATATATACCTCTAATATAATATTATTTCTCGTAGTTTTCCTTGATAAGGAACTTAATAAAGTTCGAAAGTACTTGGAAACACCTTTTCATTTTTTCCTGCAGGACATTGCATTCATTTGCCACCCTCACGTGATACTTTGTGAGTTTTTCATTTCATATATATATATATATATATATATATATATATATATATATATATATATATATATATATATATATATATATCTATATATGGCCAAAGGTTTTGACACTAATATATATAAATATTTTAATATTTAAATTATTGTAGGTTTATTAAAACGAGCAATTAAAAAATAATACCAGAAAAAAAAGAAAGAGAGAGCGAGAAAAGAGAAAATAGAGAGAACTACAGAACTAAGACCGGCAAAGTCCCTAGGGTCCAGTCAAGGCCATTCCGAGAGGTAATAAGATTGATGCCACCTCAAACTAGGGAGTACAGCACATGCATTTAATAGATCTACATATATAGATATAGTATACACTTATTTACGAATATACCTGTATACTCTCATGTTTATAAGTAACTACACACTTTTCTTCTTAAGTAATTTGTATCTATTTTGAAGGGTATTTGCTCTATAATCCATCTCGAAGAATAGCGTATAATCTATGGTAGGAAAAAACTTATGATTTAAAGAACTTTCAGCCGGACGCGTAAACCTCTTCTCGCAAGGGATAAATAGGTTTAGGTAGCGAAGTCTGTCTTCATAGTGTTTATCTCTAACTTCAGGTATCAGTTTGGTCACTCTGCTTTGCATTATCTAACATTTTCACCTCTTTGCTTAGGTTGGGAGACCAGAATTGCACTGTGTACTACATATGCTGTCGAACTCATGATCTATATAAAGGTCAAATTGTCTCTAAACTAAAAGAGAAATTCCGTGCAATGTATCCTGGCATTCGATTTCAGATTTCTGCATCCTAAGTACATGACCCTGCATTTACTTGTTAAAATTCATTTTTCATTTAATAGGCCACTCGACAATTTTGTTTATGTCTCGCTGCAGCCCCACAACATCACATTTGGATGCAGCACTATATCATCTTGGTGTCCTTCGCGAATTTATAAATTTTACTAATTAACCCGTTAGATATATATATATATATATATATATATATATATATATATATATATATATATATATATATATATATATATTGGGAGAGGACGACCTTGAAGGTCCACCTTGACCCTCCTCCCGTCGGGTAGAGGCCACGTGGCCTTAAGTAGGATTTCAAAAAGCGAGGCAGCAAAGAAATTCTCGCATGGGATCAGCCAGCCACTGTCCACAGCTGTGTTTGTTCACGGCGACCGATCCTCCGCTGAGACTCCTTCACCGAGAACCCCATACCCCGCGCACATACTAATCCCCCGCAGGCACGAGTCTCCATCTCACGACCCATGCCTTGAGGCAAGGATCGCCGCCTGAACGAACCTCTTCCTGAGGCTTATCTCGTCTGGTAAACGAAGAACGGGCATGGCAGTCCCTTGGGACTGAAGGGACTGCCATAAAAAAAGCGCCAGTGGTTTAAAACAAAGCGACAAGATTCATAAGCAATGTTACTCTGTGGGACCATATACCATCGGTGTTACTACATAAAGTCACGAACAATGATTCTATACATATCACATTTCATAAACAGGCAAAGTAAATATTGCAAAACTTGAAGACGAAAAATGTGGAGAAATCAATATCGCAAGGACAAACAGACACTAGTTTGGTTAAACAGCTTCAATGGTTACGTTACATATGGTTCGATACTTTCACCCTCCCTTTCTCCCACTGTCCCAACAATCTTCGAGATCGCTCGCAAAAAAAGGATTACCCTCAGCAGATTTCGTAGTCCATTAATATAAACAAAGGAAGGTGGGATAGCCTCTAAAAATAAAAATCTTGAACAGGCTCACTGTCCCCTCCTATTGTTTAGGTCTATTTTTGCCAAATAGACGAAATTTCACTTTCTCGGGCGTAAAACCAGAATCCGCCCCTATGCAAGGTCCTCCTCAAACGGCTAGGGTTTCCGAGGCAGTATAAGGAGGGGAGGGATCTCCTCCGACCGGTGCCCCTACGACTACCAGGACCTTCTCCATTTCGGAGAAGGACATGGCTGAGGCCGGTCCATCTGGCCTGGGGGCTCCTTCCGGCGGAAGTGAGAAGTGGGTTCATTCCCCGCCCTCCTCTCCAAAAAAGAAAAAGAAAAAGACTAAAAAGACAAATAAGACTCGGGGCTCATCTCCATCCGCGCGGGCTACGGGAACGGATGCCAAGCCAAGATCAGCACATCCGGCCCCTCTGCCACCCCAGTTGCGGAGCCCCTGACTAAGACCAAAAGTGCACAGGGCAAGGCCTCAATGAAATCAGGGCCCCTGATTCAGAGGTTACCTGGCGTTTTCGAGCCCCCTGGCTTCAAACGCTTCCTCGTTATTCGCTCCACTGATGGCACCATGTTAGCCAAGGGCAACATGATCCATCAGAGGAGAGGATTAGCTAGTGCAATTGGTAGAGAGTCAAAGGTGACCTATTTCTCGGACGGGATCCTTCTGCCGAATGCGGCGAATCCCGCCGAGGCGGCCAAGATAAGTGCTCTTCGGAGACTTCATTGCATCCCGGTGATGTGACGCCGCACTGTACCATGAACTTTGTGAAAGGAGTAGTTTATGCGAGGGAACTCGTTGACTACTCCATTGAGGACATCAACATAGAGCTGGCCGACCATGGAACGGTCAAAATCGAACGTGTGATGAGAAAACAAGACCCACCACTACACTCTTCGTCACGTTCGACTGTGACAAGCTCCCTGAGTCAAGGCGTGCCGGTTGGTACCGCTACTGCGTGAAGGCATTTGTGCCACTGCCGCGGTGGTGCTATTACTCTCACCGCTTCGGCCATACGAATCGTTCTTGTAGACGTGCAAAGTCAGGTCACCCGAAGTTTGTGTAAATCGCTCCAAGGCCGCACACGATAAGTCCAAATCGTGTGTGGCCAAGTGGGTCAATAGCGGAGAGCCGCACCCTGCTTCTTCGAAGCAATGTGGTGCATATCTCCTTGAGAAAGAAATCCTGGCCGTTCAGGCCCAGAATCGACTCTCATTCCGCGAGGCTAAGGACTTGGTCCTGGCGCGCCCGGCTCTGCCTGAAACGTCATATGCCTCAATAGTTAGAAAGGCACCCTCTGCTCCTGGCCCATCCAGGCCAACGAGCACGGTTGTTTCCGCGCCCATTTGGAGCCCTTATGCAGGCTTTACTAAACACGGGCGCTTCCCTGGTAAAGCTGGCGGCAAAAAGGGTTCATACCAATCCCCGGCTAAAACCAGGGCTCCCTCCTCTTCCTCCAGCGTGACCGTTTCCCGTAAGGCAAAACGGCCACGCTCCTCCACCAAGTCGTTAGACTCACAGGAGGCAAAACCCCTGTAGTTGGTCGCTAGGGCCATTTTCTGGGGTTCCTAAAGCTGTCCCCCGAAAGGAGGACAGCAACAAAGGAGCTTCGGCTCCTCCGCCCACACTTAGTGGTGGAGCGAGTGGCTCCGAGACGGTGGTTCTTTGAAAAAAGGGCTCCCCGCCTCCAAAGCCGCAACGACCGCCTATGGTTTCGAGGCGGAGGGAGGAAAAGACTCGCATGGCAAGCCCAACCTCCCCCAATAAGTCCTTGAAGGCTACAGCACCCTCCACGCATTGTCCGGCAAAAAGCGCCCAAGGATCTGACTCCGGGAAGCTTACAGCCATCCCTGTGATGGTCTTCTGTTCAAAGAGTGCCCACGCGTCTCCTCCGAGCTAGGCCTGGAGGGCATATTACTTCAATGGAATTGCCGTGGACTCCGCTCTGAGCCAGCTGGGAGGAGCTGCGGAGGCTAGTCTCGTCCCGTTCCCCGTTAACTATCTTTTTGCAGGAGACCATGCTAGGCGCGTGCCCCCTGCCCGCCCTCCCGGGGTATAAAGGTCTTGCTACCCCACCACCACGGGATGGCCAGGCTGGCGGATGCGTGGTTTTCACCCGGCGTGATGTCTCCGTCCTTCTTTTCTCTTTAGATACCTTTTTTCAGGCAGTGGCTGTGCACCTGCACCTGGATAGGAGATATACTATCATTTCTTTGTACATTCCATCGTCAGCTGACTTCAAAGCGGGGAACTTCCGCCGCGTCGTGGCACGGTTGCCTAGGCCCTTTCTCTTGCTTGGAGATCTGAACGGTAGGCATCCTCTCTGGGGAGATTACTCAATAAATCCCAGGAGACAAGTCCTTGCCGATCTGATCAAAGAGCTTGAGATAGGTGTCCTAAACGTGGATGAGTTTACTCATCACTGTCTTGACCTATCTTTTTTCTCTTCGGATGCAAAGCCTGATTTTGATTGCGGGATGGTCGATGACCTCCATGGTAGTGATCACTTTCCCATTTAATTATCATTTTCAGGGCAACTGCCACCTGAGTTTCCACCTCGGTGGTGCTTGGCGCGGGCGCGGTGGCCTGCAATTCAGGAAATATCTGAATTCTTTATCTCAGTCGAGAAGTTTAGGTCGGTAGATGAGGTTTTTGAGTTCTTCTCCGGCAACCTCATCGCCGCGGGCCTGAATACTATTCCTAGAGCGTCGGGCCGTTTTGCACGCCGAGCACTCCCATGGTGGTGGGCCGAGTGTGAGACGGACCTCAAACAGAAGCGTTATGCCTACATGCACTATAAGCGCCGCCCGAACGATTTCACTGTCGCTGAATTTCGTCGGGCTAGGGCTAGGTTCTGGTATATTTCGAAGCACGCCCGCCGCTCTTCTTGGCGGGCATATGTGTCTTCACTTAACGGGAAAGACCCCTTTAGTAGAGGTGTGGAAGCGAGTTAAAAGGATTCGGGGAAGTTCTCGCAGGACCCCCCTCCTGTTATCCAGGAGAATGGGCTCGCAATCTCGGACCCCGCGTCCGTGGCGGAATCCTTCGCGACCGCTTTTTCCGCATTCTCTAGCCGTGATGCTGCTCTGCAGCATTCAATGCAAGTCGTGATGTCGCGGAAGGCCGCCAGCTGGACTTTACCTCCAGAGGCAGAGAACCCTTCAACGACAGGTTTACTGTGAGTGAGGTGCGCTCCGCTCTTGCTTCCCGCGCGGACACCACCCATGGTCCAGACGATGTCCCGTACGCCATGCATTGACACCTGTGTGAGCGAAGCATGGCCTTTCTGTTAGATTTTTTCAACATGATCTGGGTGCAAGGTCTTCTCCCAGACTCCTGGCGAATTGCTACTGTGCTCGCCTTTCGCAAACCGAGGAGAGATCACTCTACTCCGATCGGTTTCCGCCCAATCTCTCTAACTTCTTGCGTGTGCAAGTTGATGGAGAAATTGGTAACTGTTAGATTAGCCTATTTCCTGGACAGCGGAGGCCATCTGTCTTCTGCACAGTGCGGCTTCCGCAAGTTCCACTCCACGTCGGATGTTCTGCTCCGACTGGAAAATGCCGTCTGTGAGGCTTTCTTTCGTAGACAATAACGCCACGGTATTTTTCGATTTAGAGATGTCCTATGATACCGAATTGCGATGCGGAACATGGAGACTCTTCACACGATGGGGGCGAGGGGACGCCTCTCAGTCTTTATATCTAAATTTTTGAGAGATGGTCGATTCCGCGTACGGGTTGGGGAAGCTCTCTCCGACCCAATAGGAGCAGGAAGAGGGTGTCCCGCAGGAAAGTGTCCTCAGTGTCACACTCTTTGCCCTGAGCATCAACGGCATCACCTCGGTGCTGCCAGAAGATGTTCTCGTTATGCTCTACGTGGACGACCTTTCGATCACTTTAGGCGCGGCCCAGATGCCAACTCTGAAGCGTCGACTCCAACAGGCATTGCACCGCGTCTTTCGCTATGCCGAATCGCACAGGTTTCGGTTTTTTTGGCCAAGACTAAGGTGGTGCACTTCTGCCGCCATCCACGGCCCCACCCCGACCCAGATTTGTTTCCTAATGGGGTGCGTATGGATTTGGTTGAGTCGCAACGTTTCCTTGGTCTTGTATTTGACCGACGACTCACCTGGGAGGCTCATTTTCGCAGCTTTAGGGTCTCTTGTACCCGCGCCATGGACATTCTCCGTTCCGTGACGTTCAGCGCTTGGGGCGCTGATAGGGCTACTGCCTTACTTTTTATCGATTCTTTGTTCGTTCGAAGCACGACTACGGATGTGAGTTTTATGCATCCACAGCCGAGCGTTTATTGCGTAAGGTGGATTCGATCCACCACACCGGCCTTTGCCTTGCGACCGGTGCCTTCCGCACTTCCCCCATTGAGAGCCTGTTGGTCGATGCTGGGAAGATGCCACTCGCTCTGCGCTGCGTGCATTGCATCACTTGCCTGTACGCGCGAGCCCGGCGCCTCCCTCAGTCGCCAACAGCTTTCAGTGCATCCGCAGCTGATCTCGACAGTGCCTATGCCGCCGAAAGACGCCAGTCATACCCTAAGCCCTTTGGGTTTAGGGCCAGGAAACTCCTTCGAAAGCTATATATAGCTCTCGAGCCGGTTGTGCCCCTGGTTCGGCCCATGACGCCACCCTGGAGGGCACCACATTTGGCTATTTGTCGCCACGCCTCTGCTCCCAAAGCTTGTACGGCGCCGGGAGTATTGCGTTCGACCTTTTTGGAGCACACCTCGTGTCACGCTGGAACCGTGTCAGTGTATACGGATGGCTCCAAGTCCCAAGAGGGGGTCGGCTTCCACGCCGTATCCCCTCTGTTTAAAGTCAGCGGGGCTCTGACAGGGCTGCGTCTGTCTTCACAACCGAGCTGGTGGCAATACACTACTCGGTGCGGGAGATTACGCGACGTTCCCGGTTCGGGGACCGGATTGTGATCTATAGCGACTCACTAAGGGCCCTGAGTGCTCTCGGGGCATTGGAATCTCCGCCTTTCCTGGTTTGCGGTATCCTTGACGACACGGTTTTGGCGAGCCGGGCAGATGTCGAGATTATCTTCTGCTGAGTTCCTGGACATGCAGGAATTGCGGAGTATGAGCACGCCGACGAGGGCGCCAAAGAGTCCGCGAGGACTCTGCGACCGGACCAGCGTTTCGCTCTTCCTCACACCGACTACATGGCAGGATTACGAGCAGCTCTTCGGACTGCTTGGCAAAGAAGATGGGAGACGGTCGAGGGGAATTTAAAGTTTCGTGCCATTGCGCCGCGACTGTTCCCATTGACCTATCCCCCAATGCCGCGACGGCTTCAGGTGGCTTTCTTTCGTTTACGAATCGGACACACTCGTGTGACGCTTTGCTATTTGATGGAGCGCTCGCCTACGCCCCATTGCGACGACTGCGTCGTTCCCCACACTGTTCGGCACATTCTTGTCGAATGTCCCAGTTTGGGTGATCTTCACGCAGTTTACCTATCCCGGTACCGGAATGGGCAGGGTCGCTACCGCCTGTCTCTTGTACTCGGGACGAGTGCGTGCACCATTTTTGGTGTACTGATAGACTTTTGGGGGGAGGCCGGCCTTCCCTCTTGTATTTAACTTGTTGTTTTTTGTTATTGTTGTTTGTTTGTTTGTTTTTGTGGGTCGCAGGCTCCTGCACCGAGGAGAGGGAGACCTCCCCCCGACGCCAGAGCTTGCTTCCTGATTGTTATCCCTTTTTATTGTTGTTTCTGTTAAAATTTTTATTCTAAAGTAGCCTAGAACTAGGCTGTTTGTTTGCGGCGATTTATGCCCAAGTGGGCAGTTGCTTGATAGCCCCTTAAAAAAAAAAAATCTCCGCGTAAACCAGAAGAGTGAAGGGTCACAACGTTGAAAAGTGATTCCCTAGGAGAGAGGCTTAAAGGTAGGCACTCATCTCCACTCCCCTTTCCCCCCAGGGGACAATCGACGTATATATAGTTCAATCTGGAGAAATGAAAAGGAGATTCGAGGTATCAATCGAGAGAAGAAGAGCAGTCCCTGAGTAAAACAGGGAATCAAGAAGAAGTGAAACCGAGCGGGATTTTTCTTCCTGAGGCTCTTCCTGTTGGTCACATTGACGAGTAGACCATCGGTATAGAGAATCATTCTTATACCAATCTCGTTCAGAGAAACCCCCTATCTCAGGTTTTCGAATAAAAACAGAGGTATCTCTCACCATTGAGGAATACCAATGTGAAGTTCCACTCGAGAAAAGATTTACCTCTTGATCAAGTCTCGTCATCGAGAAGCCCGCAAGTGTAACCCAAAGATTGGAATAATCGTACATTCCCAATCCCCTCGATTATACGTCAAGTCAAAAAGCATCATCACGCGCTCCCCACTTACCTCAAAGTCAGCTGTTATTCCCGAATAACCTCCACCAACGTTATCCTTCGCGCAGCGAGACGGACAGCTGTGCCTCCGATTCAGCTTCACGCCTCGAATCATTGTAGCAACGAGGTTCTCGTTCAAGGTCATCCCACGCCAGACTCCCACTTAGTTAAAGGTAAAAGAAATCCAACTTATTTATGTGCTTTAGTTACCATTCCGTACTAAAGTGAATTTTTGTGTCAACCATTGCGCAGTACTCATTGGTAGTATTAATTTTTATTTAGATCCTCTTATTATAGCCTTAGTATATTTAAAGTTTTAATATTTCATTTTTTTATGTAATTAAAAGTATATATTTGCACTAGTTGTTTAATTAAATCCTCGAAACGCTGCATATGGCAATAGATATATAATATTACGAATCATCCCTGGTTAAAACAAATGATAAATAAAAGTATAGCACTCTTAGAGACAAAACGAACGGAGCTATTCATGTACGGAACAAACGTACACACATACTCTGCCGTATACCACGACAAAGAATTACCAAACTTACGTTTCAGAAAAGCCTTCAAAAGTAGCCAGCTGCAGATGCAGCAAGAGATTTACCCTATGTATTAATGACAAATAATAATTAAAATAAATAAATAAAAATAATAAGAAAATATACGTAGTGGACATATTAAATAATTAATAACAAAAGATCTGTAGTGTACAAGTATGAAATATACAAAGTGGTCATATCCATAACAAGGTATCCGTATTGGACAAAATAATGATAATAAAAATAACTATAAAAAATAATAGCAAGTAGACAAAAATTTAGAATGAAAAATGAAAAGAAGACTATGAGGACGAATGCAGTGACAAGTTGTCTTAATTCACAGAAGAGGTCTTGTCAACGAAGACAAAGGCTCGAAAGCTTTTCTCTATGAATAACGACGAAAGAGAAAAAATAATTATATTTAGAGACGACCTGGTACACATCTTCTCTTACTAAAGACACTTTTTTCCAATCTATTTCCTGTAAATCTATCTCTCACGCAACTTCCTATTTTAAATCGTCATTGATCGTTGATCGTTTCTTGTCTTAGAAGGACTCAGTCTTTTTACTCAGAATCTTTTTTAAAGAAACTAAAAAAAGGAGGCAAGGTCAAGTACAGGAAAGAGAATACATTTACCAAACGTATTACTTAATCGAACAGCTTCGGGAAGATACATGCGCACTTAGTTTGATTGGAGATACCTTCTGTTGCTAAGTGCGGGGTTGCCCCCCTAAAGAGAGACTGCCCACACTTCACCGATATTTACTCAAACTATATATCCTTACTCCGCAATATAACGCGACCCCCACAGCGTTCAGAACCCCTTGGCTGTACGGTATAGTGAATTCCGGAAAAAAGCCCCGTCAAGGGACACGAAGAAGTGGGTCCCTTAATGACACGAGCCGGAAAGCGCTTAGTAGAGTGGGGCTATTAAGGTAGGAGGGTGTCGTAGTGCATTAATAGGCAGGTATTTAAGGAACCTCCAGGTACACACTTAGAATAGAATTAGTTTCCTAGATTCTAGGGGGGGAGGGGAGGGGTCCCTTCCCCAACTGGATTAATCACCATAAACTCAGAATGAAAGAGAATAACTCTCAAGACGGAGCAATGAACAATAAGGCCAGAAAGAGTTATTCGAACACTCTACGTCAGCTCAAGGTTACCTTGGTCAAACTAATAGATTCTCAAACCGGATACCTGGCTATATGCCACAGGAAAGAAGATGTGGGGAGACTCACCAAAACTACCACCTCATTACATAGGTAATAGATAATTTGTATGCAGGATGCTCGACCTTTGGGTAGGTTTGCATGCAAAAGAAGAGCTAAAACTGGAATTAGAAACTCAAAATTGCACACCTCAAATTTCAGAGGCCATCAAATTCAGGAATCACACTCTTCAGAGATGGCAACCAAGGCGACTAACCACGGACTACTGGCATACGGAATGAGAATAACCCGGACAATATAGAAAACTAAAAATTCTCAAATATCCAGACGTTCTTCCAATGTTATGCCTTGGAAGAACACACGTCAAAGGTCTGCACAAAGAAGACAGCGGTATGCTCTGAATGCTTCAAAAAGGGACACACCTTGAGAAACTGCACGGAAACCATGAGAAATTATAAACCAGGATGGACCCTACAGGACCATGCCTATAAACTTTGATAAAAGAAAGGACGTTATAAACAGAATGAAAAAGGATTCAAAAGAAAAGAAGAGTCGAAAATGAACCGGACATATGCTAGCGCAGCCAAAGCTACAATTAGAGAGACCCAAAGCGAGAAAGTGGTTCTTAACATAAAGGAAGGTACAGGGCTGGATATTCTTACGTGCATTATGTACGGGCATATCCAAAACATTACGATGGTGGGCTCCTTCTCAGAAGCATTAAATATGATGTTGGAAAAAATGGAATCCCCCCAAGTGTGGTTCGAGGAGAAGGGGTTTCTGTAAATAATTTGAGTAGCACACTTCGGGGTACGAAACTTAACAACATTCTTGCAAATAACAAACCTACAGAAGCAAACAATTACGAAAAGAAAACAAATGAAGAGACCAAGTAGACAAACAAAAAGATGGGAAGGTAAGCACAAATCTCGAATCAGAATCAGAAACGGGAACAAGAAAAAAAAAACGGTCAAAACAAGAAGAGTGTGCCTACAAAGCAAGTGATTTTAAACTAACTATCCTAGTCAACCCCAACGAACCACTGCAAGCAAAATATCAAGAGAAAGAAGTCATCAAACGAGTAAATAACAAAACATGCAAGTGGGTGTTTAACTCACAGCTCGAGGAAAGGACAGTAGAAAACCTCATCATGGAAAACAAAATCAGAATCTTCCCCACTAATATTAAAGTCCCCAAAATCGAAGCGTTCCAAATTGCTGAAAATGGAAGAAGGCAGAAGACAGTGGAGAAATGTTCACCAAGAAACTAAGAGAATAAAGAAAACAGACAGCAAAAGACTAAGATGGAACCAGTCAAAAGAACTCAAGCTAATACATATAAATACAAATGGATGGAACTACAAACAAACTACATGCAAAATTTATTCAGAGAAATGGAACCAGACGTGATAACAATCTCCAACCACGATCTACTACTACCAATGGGAGAATTGAACATATTACAACTATAATATACTTGCCAAAAACAAAACGAACGAGAGAAATAATGGAACTACAATAACAATAAAAAAAAATTAAATATCAAGAATTAAAGCAATTGGACGAAGCTTATCTAGCCATAACTATCCAAGTGGGATACTCCCCTCTTCCTATAGCAACGGATTACAGGCCTCCCATGCGAGACTATCTTCCCTCTTTCACACTTTCATGGAGATTTTCAGAAGCAGACACCCAATTATACCCTACTGCATAGAGTTGAGATATAGATGGAAAAACAGGAGTGGCGAAAACTTGGAGACACTTTTGAATAGAAATGTAGTGAGAAGAATTGAGCTTGATTTCCCTACTTACATTACTAGAAGAAGCGCAACAAAGCCATAAATTGTACAAAACAGCATAGACATGCCTTACAATCTACATAAGGAACCCATAGTCTTCCCCTACAGCGACCATATTAGCATAGTGTTTCTCATCAACTAAAACCCAATACAGGTGACTATCTCAAAGAGGAAACCTATACAAGCGCAAACTGGAATTTAGTACAAGGAGGCATTGATGACATATAGACCAACTCCATTAGAAATGGGAACCAAAGACGATATTGATGCAGAACTGGAAAATATTCAAAGGATAATTATAGAAGCGGACAAGGAAACGTCACATGGATAGAACATAGAACACTAATTCACCCCAAAATGGACATCTGCATTGAATAGGAAAGCCAGAAAGATAACGGAAACATAAGAAATGATTAGACAACAAGGCCCACAGACACAGCTAAAGAGAACGCTGCAACGGTTGAAAAACGAAATACTGTTAGTAATTGAAGAACAGCAGACTGAAGACTAGAAAGAGCTAATAAATAAAGTAAAGAAAGAAAAATGCTCGAGAAAAGCATGGCAGACAATAAAAAGAATAAAAGGAAGACCGTCAAGGAAAACCATCAGGTTGGACGACGAGAACAGAGATCCAACACACCTACTATAAACAAACAAATGAACTGAAACTCCTAAAGAATTAGGGATAAGATCTTTTCAATGACACCGGAGGACAATGCCCAATTCAATGATCAAACGGAAAAAAATGATAGGAGAGTTCCTCCGAGTTAACTACCATCGGATATCTCCTAGGCCCTCAGCTGATGGAGCTAGAGAAGAACACATGGGCACTGGTATAACTATCACCAAAGAAGAAGTTGTGAGCGCTATACACTCAAACAGAGAGTACTCTGACAATCTGAGTTGACGAAAGTACACTTCACAACAGCACAAGATAACATACTTTATGGAATTACCAAATTGTTTAATGCCTGCCTAACTCTGAGATATTACCCAGATGGGTTTAAAACAGCAAAGATTATCTTCATCCTAAGCCTGACAAATGAATGAACTTGGTAACGAGTTATAAATCTATCTCGCTAATCAAGTTCCTTGGCAAAGTCTTGGAAAAGATTATAAATAAAAGACTAGTAGATCACCTAAATAAAAATGAAACATATAACAAATTTCAGTTTAGATTCAGGGCAAACCGGAGCACTAAAAAGATTGCCAAAGCCAAGGCCAAGAAAATCACAGTCGATATTGTTCTTTCGAGGCGTTGAAAAAGCGTTCAACAAAGTTTGACAGAAGTGTTAATCGACAAGATTCTTTGGATGGACATGAATAATAACATGGAATGCTTACTCAGCGAATATGCGCGAAAGAGATCTGCGTACATATGTAGATCTAGAGGGATATGAGGGACCAACCTACCGACTGAGGGCTTGACTGCCACAGCGCGGGTATCTTAGTCCGACAGGAAGCCTAAACATGCAGTACCTTATCAGAACCCTAGGAAGCAAGCAAGAATCACAAAACTGGAAATATAAAATATAAACAATTATGAGAAAATATGGAAAATCAAGACAAACATACATAAATTTAAAATAATACCAATAGAAAGAAGAGAAATCTTCCAAATCAAAATTAACGGAAACAACTACGAATATACACGCAAAGTATGAGTGCTAGGACTAACAGCAAAATAAACACGATACTCAGTCCTAGAAAGGAATAAGAGATATAGAACAGAAAACAGAATTACCCTCATACCAAAAATGAGGAGACTGAACATGAAATATAAGAAAAAAAATTTTAATACGTTGGTAGAATTGGTCTTAACTTACCGACCAATACCAGTCTACTCACGATCTAAGACAAAACTAATGAGACTTCAAAGAATACAAAACAAAGCGATATACTGGATACCAGGCAGAAGGCAGGGATAACGCAGAAACTTTGCGGACTTATATGCAGAGGCACATATTCTGCCACTTGATCTAACGCTAAGAAAAATAGCGCCCGGAATATGAGACGATATAGAAGATAAAAACCAAGACTTATACAACGAGACTAACATTGAGGACCATATTAGAACAAACATACGTTTTACAGGCAGCAGCAGAAAGACAGTGCAAATCGAAGACTGCAATATTCATAACTTAAGCGAATAAAAAAAAGATGGTGACAAGAAGAAAGTAAATACAGAAGGACACAAGACAACGGCTTTAAAAATAAAAAAGGATGACTCCGCTGGGACGCAGATTCCCCATAAGATATGATAAGATATGATAATCACGGAAACATAAGAAGATCGGCTAGTATACCCAGCCTCTAAGGTCAACAGCTCAGACCGACGAACAATGAAGATAAATCTGGCTCTACCAGCTCCTTCTCCAACTCTCCCCCTCCCTGTTTTGGGGGGCACACCAACTATGGTGAACTATTAACCTCGAGCACATTTCAATAATGTTCACATTTTCTTTGTTTACTCCTCCCTCTAAAAGTTCTCCAGTCTCTCGCCTCTACCCTTCATACAATCAGCCAAAATATAGCCCATATGAGTTGGGGACGAGTTCCTGCAGAGAGGTCGGCCCCTTTTTACCTCATCTAATCTGGATGGGACGGAGAGGGAGGGGGAGGAGAGTCGAATGAGACCGTACTATTTCATCTACAATCTCTACAAAAAAATTCTTATCCTATCCTAGATTCTTGTTAAACAGTAATAAAGAACCTTGTACCCCTTGGTTTATCTCTTATTCTCTCTCTCTCCCCTCTCTCAACACACACACACACACACACACACACACACACATATATATATATATATATATATATATATATATATATATATATATATATATATATATATATATATCGGTGTATGATGGGAGTAGTTTCTCTTTCATACATGTTTCACACTAATTTTTAATTTTACTTTAAAACGTTCGAACTGGTGAATAGAGTTTTTGAGATCTGGCAGAATATTAAGAATCAGCTGAGGAAGCATCATTTGATTTGGTCGTATTTAAAACTAATTCAAATTTTAGCCGTGAACATTCTCCTTTCTTCAGGTCTCTTCAGACAGAAGTCTTCAATATCGTTTGGGACGGAATTGATGTATAGTTCCCATTCGCGTTGGCTTCTTTAGCGGCGAGGTAGTTGTTTGGTGGTTTTGAGCAACTATGAATTAAGTTCGTTTTCATTCTTTGATGCTTTTTTAGGTCGAAGTCAAAGTAAGGTTGGTGCGTTGTATGCTAAGGTGGGATCCATCTCTTTGATAACAAGAGCCACCAAGATCTTCGGGCGGCAAAAATCCGAGTTTTTTTCTACTAAGGCCTAATTCTTTCAAAAAAGAAACAGAAATATAGAGAGACAGAGAGACAAAGGAGATATAGACCAACAAAGAGATATATTGAGAGACAGTCAAATGAGATATCGAGTGAGAGAGAGAGATAAAATAGAGATGCCGAGAAAGACAGAAAAGGTGAAAGAGAGAGATAAATTGATAGACAAGAAGGTGAGATGATAGATAAACAGATAAAGAGATGACAGGCCGGCAGGTAGATGAATATAAATATATATATATATATATATATATATATATATATATATATATATATATATATATATATATATATATAATGGCTCTCACCACCTACCTTTCCCACTCGCTTTTGCGGGTTCAGAAAGCAGAAAGGATACTTGAATGTGATAAAGAACACAATCAGGAAATTTGAATAAAATAGCTGAAATCTATACATATTCATTGATTACATCATACAGTATAGATTTTAACTGTTTTACAGACGAACTATTCACCACCTTGCCGGAACATGGTTCCATGTACCGCAGATTTTATACGAGTAGTTCCCACAAATCCCTTTCTGGATTGGGGGCAAATCCAGCTTGTAACCATGGCTAGGAGTTGGATTTGTGTTCAACGTGAACATCTTCTTGTAGTCCATGTTTTTAAACACCTCTTAAAATATTGAAGGCCTCTGTTATCTGTCCTCGTGATTGGCGGGTATCCAGCGAGAAAAGTCACAATTCTTAAAGCCTAACACTTATAGCCTTTGTGCCTAAGTGAATGAATTAACTTAGTGGCACTAGCCTGGACCCGTTCCTTGCCCCCTACCTTGCGCAGTGTAAGGGGCCAGAATTGAACGGAGTTTTCCAAGTTAGATCTGACTAGAGCAGTGGTTCTCAACTTTTTTTTTTGTCAACGGCACACCTAGGACCACATGGAAATATAACTGTAGACTGCTATTGTGCCACTGCACAGACTAGTCATAGACACATAGAATAATAAAAACTAAATTAGGGAAAACACAGATATGAACGTACTTTATTGCGGTGTTTCTAAATTCATCAGTCAAATTGTCAGCTTCTTTAGTGAGAAATTTGTGCCTGGCTTTTCTTCATCATTTCCTCAATGTTTGGTCGAATATAAGAGAGACAGATCCTCATTTCTTCTTCAGTTGTACAAAATCTTTCTCGCTTCTTGCTTTTAATGTTGTTTAATGTCCAAAAGCTTAATTCGCATATATTAGAAGTTGAAAATTGTAATAAAATTGTTAAAGCTAAAATGTATCAATGGGCAGAGTCTAATGTTTTAATTTTAGCTCACAATCACTAGAAAGGATGGGCAATTAATTCTTCTTCTTCATGTAAATCAAGTTCAATATTTGAAGAAAGATTTATGAAAGGATCTTTAATCCAATCCTACTTTCTGTCTTCAATGACCAAAAATAATTTTTGATGCTTTCGTCCACTGCTGTTAGATGAGTAACCATAATAGGGATCATTTCTTTAATGCAGGTAAACTGCAATTAAGGAAACATATCAAGATTGCCAGGGATTGCTCTATTTTTCCAAATCACAATTTTTTTTTTTAGGGCAACTAACTTGTCTGTTGAAGTGAGCATATTTTCGTTTTTACCTTGCATGCTACTGTTTGTTATATTTAGTTCACTAAATATTTCTCTTAAGTATTCCATTTTAGACATCCAAAATTCTCAACTAAGGTTTTCATAGAATTTCTCCTCTTTTTCTGGCCAAAAAATGATAATAATTCCTTATGCAATTCGTTAACACGTTTTAATACTTTGTCTTTCGACAGTCATCGAACCTCCTCAGCATGCATTAATAATTTGACATGCTGAGAGTCCATTTCTTTTCACAGTTGTTCAAATATTCGTGAATTCAATAGACAACTTTTTATATAATTGACCATTTCAACAACTTGATGTAACACAACCTTTAAATCTTCCTGCGATATTTTTGAACCGAGAGCTTCTCTATGTAGAAAGCAATGAGTACGAATGAGATTTGCATTTTCTTTTTCTGCGAAGGATACAAATCCTTTAATACAGCCTGTCGGGCATGGGGCTCTATTGGTGCAAATGCCAACGCAGGACTTCCAAGACAAATTCATCTCTTTGATGTAGCCTTTTACCATATCAAAAATATTTTTACCTCTTGTAGTTGTGGACATTTCTTTATTGACTGGAATGAAAATTCCAGTCAATAAAACGTACAAATGCAAGCAATTGACTTTTATTACTGATGTCAGTGGATTCATCCACAGATAATGCAAAATTAGAAGTCTTAATCTTTATCTGAACATTATCTTCAATATTTTTCGATATATCTCGGATTCTTCTACGTATTGTATCATTTGAAACCTGGATATTGTTTGATTCTTTCTCAGCCTTTTCACCAAACATGAATTTTACCATCTTTTTGCGAGCTGGGAGGATGACTGACTCAGCAAGAGTGTGGGATTTAGATTTTAATGCTATTATTTCAGCCATCTGTACTGACGCTAGTTGGACTTGTTCAGACAGGGTCATTATTTTTTTCAAAATAACTTCGCTGTTTTGATTTCTACTCTAACAATATTTGGAAATTATCAAGCTTTTTATCTTTCCGAGATGAATGTTTAGAAATAAAATGTATTTTTAACTTAGTAATATGGATTCATTTGACATTGTTTCACCGCACACTACGCATGATGGATTTGGCTTATGAAAATCACCAGACCAATAAAATCCAAATTATCACAATATTGTCGATTAATGTTTCTCTTTTTGACACTGGAGGTTAATGTTTGTTCGCCTTTGGACTTAGACTCGTCACTAATATCTTTCTTTTTCAAATATTTATCCATTGTGTAAGGGGTCATAAGATATCAAATACGCTTACTGCTGTCTAATGATACACTGACTCAAATTAAAGACATTCTGAAATATTTACTTGTGTAGCCAAATACTTCGTTCAACCTTGTTGCCAATATAGGCAATCATAAATTTATTTATAAAGCAAATATCTATATTATGTAAAATAAAATTAATCTTGTTTTGTATATAATTTAACAGTTAAATTATATACAAAACAAGATTAATTACATAAGTTAAATTATAAATTAAGACAAGTTTTGACCAATATCCAGTCACATGATCAATATTAATGACGAACGCAACAATAAAGAAATTTAAATTGTTAGCATTGTGAAATTTGGAAACATTTCGCCCATCGCTAAATGAACAAAGTTAAGTGGTGTAACATGTTACAGTTGGGATCACGTGGATTTTTGCATTTTCTTAGTGTGCCGTTCAAAATTTCACGGCACACTTAAGAAGATCTTGCAGGACACTGGTTGAGAACCATAGGACTAAGAGAGTTGTACAAGTTGAGGACAATCTCCTTGTTTCGAAAGCGAAATTGACTCTTTTTTCTACATCAGCACACTGCCTGGAAAAGTTCAGGTTGATGCTGATATGCACACTCAAGTCTTTTTCCATGTCAGTCACATCCAGAATTCTATCTAACTTCTCGAGGATTAGCATTGCCAATGTGCATCACCTTGCACTTTTCAAGGTTGAATGACATCTGCCAAGTCTCGGACCACTCTCCTACCCTCTAAAAGCTGTTTTGTAGGCTTTCCACTGCTTCGCGTGAGCTCACGCCACCTCCTAATTTTGTATCGTCCACTAACTTGGATATCGAGCAAAGCATTCCATCGTCTATATAATTTATATAGATGATGAACAAGAAAGGACCGAGTACGGAACCTTGGGGCACCCCACTACTCACGGGGGCCCATCTCGAGGATGCCTCATATATTCTCACTCTTTGTCGCCTGACTGACAACCAATTCTCTATCCAGTCGGCCACCCTACCTCTGATGCCAACCGCGCGTACTTTGCACAAATACGAGTGGGCGTGGCTCCTTATCAAAGGCCGTTTGAAAGTTCAGGTATAAGAGAGAGAGAGAGAGAGAGAGAGAGAGAGAGAGATAGAGAGAGAAAGAAAGAGAGACAGGGGCGGAGGGGGAGAGAGAGAGAGATTTGGTGAGATAGTGAGAGAGAAAGAGAGAGAAAGAGAGACAGGGGCGGAGGGGGAGAGATGAAGAGAGAGAGAGGGGGGGGATTTATATACAAGTATATAGACAGGAAGAGGGAGGGGGAGAGGGAAATAGGGAGATAGAGATAAGGAGAAAGAGAGTATGTGAAAGAGAGAGAGAGAGCGAAAGGGATAAAGATGGGGAGAGAGAGGTAGAGAGATGGAGAGAGAGTCAAAGAGAGAGGGGAGAGAGGGAGAAAGAGAGAGAGAAAGAGAGGGAGATAGGAGGAAGAGATAGGGAATCAGAGAGGGAGAGAAGGAGAGAAAAAGAAAGATATAACGTGTGATAGAGAAAGAGGGAGAGAGAGAGAGATAAAGGTAGAAAGAGAGAGAGAAATAGGAAGAGAGAGAGGGGGATGGAGAGATAAGAAAAGAGAGGGTGAGAGAGAGGAAGAATGAGCGGAATCGAGAGCAATGCAGAAAGAGAGTTACAAGGAGTTAGGGTACCTCAAAAGACATTCCTGCCCATACCAAGGAGGTATTCACTTTAGAAAAACCTTAACCTACAACTTTGAGGAAAGTATCGAACAGATCAAGGCTCTCCCCACCCACCTCTCCCACCCGAAACTTCGAGCAAGGCAAAATTGTAAAGATACCTGATTGTACTAGGGGGGGGGGGGAGAACACAGTTGGAAATTTTTATAGTAGAGCTGAACCCTATCTATTTAATGGTTTTATTTGCACTTGGCGGTACTATTTTGAGCTGCTTCTTGTCCTCGCTAACTTTTCGATGGTAACATTAATTAACATTTGTGATATTGCGTTTCAATACTTTAAGTTTCTTATAACTTTGTCTAATCTTTTTTAAAACGTTTCTAAGGATTTGCTCGACACTATTTCTTACGTCAGCTGATTCCACACTTTAACTTTTATATGAAATGGAATTTCCGCAAACGGTTGTTCTAAATTGTTTGGGAACGAGTTTCATGCCATTGTTACGAGGTTTAACTTTTCCAGTCGCTTTTTTGTATTCTATTTTTTTAAATTTGAAATTAATTTTGTCGCTCTTGCTTGGACCCTCTCCAATCTCTCAATGTCTTTTTTAAAATATGGCGACAAATGTCGGCGCACAGTAATCCAGTTGGGGCGTTACTAAAGCATTATACATATTCAAGATTATTGTTTAATTTTTGTAGCTTAACCGTCTTTTAATATTACCGAGTATCTTTAAGCTTTCTTGTCCACCTTTACACTTTGCTGAGAAAATTTGAGATCACTGGTTACGTAAATGAGTAGGTCTTTTTATTTTTCTGTGAATGTCATTGTTCTATCAAATATCTTGCATTCAGCTTTGGGATTATTGTTGCCTATGTGCATTATTTTGTATTTATCAAGGTTTAAAGGTAAATTTCACTTTACAGACCATCGCGCAATTTGATTAATATCTTCGTGAAAGTCTTTCATGTTATTTTCACTAATTATACCTTTACTCAATTTAGAGTCATCAGCAACTTTTTAAATCTTTGATATAAATCCGATGTCAATATCGTTTACATACATAATGAAGGGTAATGTCCCTAATACTGACCCCTGTGGAACTCCACTAATAACAGATGTCCAATCGGATGCTTGACCATTAATTACAGCTACGAATTGTGAGCCAGTTCTCAATGTAATTTGCAATTTCTCCGATTATTCCCAATGTTCTAATTTTTGTAAGTAACTTTGCATGTGGTACTTTATCAAAAGCCTTCTGAAAATCTAAATACAAAATGTCAACTGAACTATCTGTCATAAATTGAGTTTATGTGGTAAAAGAATTCCAAGAGATTAGTTAGACACGATTTTTGTTTCCTGAAACCATGTTGAGAGTCATGTAATAATGCATTCACTTCAATATGTTCAACGATTTTTTTTATGCGATAAGGCACTCAAGGATTTTTCCTACTACCAATGTTAAACTTATAGGATGGTAGTTGTTGGCTGACTCTTTGCATCCGTTTTTAAATATTGGCGATATATAAGCCAATTTCCAATCTTAGGGAACGTATCTTCTTTCGGGAGAAGGTTTAAATATTTGTGTTATAAGTTCGGCTATGGAATCTTTAACTTCTGTTATGACCCTTAGGAAGATCATGTCTGGACCAGGCGATTTAAATTTATTCAATTTGTCGATGAGTCTCTTAACATCATTAACTTAACACTCCATTGATTTTATAGGATTATTGCCAGAGTATCTGTTGTTAGGTGTTGGGATAACATCGGCTTTATCCTTAAAGAATACCGTTGCAAAGTATTCATTTAAAACATTGGCTATTTTTACATAGTTGTATTGCAAAACGCCATTCATGTCGTTGATGGGTACTATACTATTTTTGATTGGTTTCTTACTAGTGCGAAGAATTCTTTGGGGTTTGACTTACAGTTTAACCCTGTAATTGTGTGGTGGGGTGTGAGAAACCCCAGAGGGTATTTTTTATTAATTATCTTACGCCAGGCGCTGAGTTGTGATGCCACTATTTGAGTATCTTCTCAACTTTTCCTACTCTGGGGCATCCCTTAATTAAACTTAGTTTATGCTTAACTCATGAAAAGTGACGTGTGCAATTTTGTTGCTGGGGTTCCTCATACCCCATCACACTAGTTACGTGAGTATTTTAAAAATTCTTTTATGCTTTTTAATGCTGTCATTTTAGTATAACATTCCTAGTTTTTTTTACAATATACGAGTATGTCTAGAATGAAAATTTGTTTATAAAAGGATCATTTATAGTTAAAAAAAACTTCACTATTACTCGATTTTGCTCATACGTAGACATTACTTAGATTTCTGAACTCTAATTTTTTTTTCTCCGTTTTTCTAAAATTTTTGGTTGCATTTTCAAATTTTTAATTTATATTTATATTCTTTTTTATATACTTTTATGCATATTTTATATTTGTAGTTACATGTATAGATATACATTTTTTACAATCCATATTTTGTTTTGCCCATTTTTTAGAATGACATATGAACAGAAAAGAGAAGCTATTAGAAAAATATATAGATGAAGAATTGGAATGTGCTCATGTCACTGAATTAGATGAATCTTTCGATGATGAATATAAATATTGTAATCAAACTGATGAAGAAATTGTTGAAGAATTTATCAATGAAGCCTATTCGGATGAAAGCTCTTCATATGAAAGTGATTGTCAAAGGGAATTACAGGATGCCAATTTTCCATAGGAAGGGGTGGAAAACTAAAGGTGATGTTGAACCACCTCGCATTCAAAAGCGTATCGCTTCTCACAAGATTTTGAATATTTCACCTGGTGAAAAAAGAATCATTCTGATATTGAGAAAATTTTATCAAATTTTCTAACTGAATGTATTGTATATGAAATTGTAAAATGTATAAATATTTAAATTAGACTAAACAACAAAATTCTAAAGAAAATTACCATGTACAACCCACTAATTTGATTAGAATAAAAGCTCTCATAGGATTTCTTTATTTGTTAGGTAGTTATCGATCAAGTAGGATGAAGTTAGAAGAGTTCTGGGCAACTGATTCACATGAATTGATATTTTTCCTTCCACTATGTTTCTACAGTGCATTCCATTTTTGCTTACATACCTAAGAAAAACGGAGGATAAGTTTGCTCCTTTTTGAAATATTTTCGAGACATTTGTGAAAAATTGTAAATCTTATTATGAATTATCAGAATTTATTACACTTGATGAGATGTTTTTTTGCATTGAAAGGAAGATGCCTATTTTGGCAATATATGCTTAAAAAGACAGCTGGATATGGTATCAAAATATTTGGATTAGCTGACTCGAAAACCTTTTACTTTTCAAACTTTGAAGTTTATTTAGGTAGGCAGCCTGATGGTCCATTTGCAGTAGATAGTTCTACAACAGCTTTGATGAAACGCATGGTCAATTATATTCGAGGAATTTCAAAAAATATTATCTTCGGCAATTGGTTTACTAGCTACCCGCTTTTAAAAGACTATAAAATAACTTTAGTTGGCACTGTGAAAAAAAATAAAAATGAAATTCCTCATCAATTTTCGATGATGAGAGGACAGGTTCCAAAAGCAAGCTTGTTTGGATTAAAAAAAAATATTACATTGACTTCCTATTTTCCATAGCAATACAATAGACGAAGAAACCAAAGAAGATATAAAGCCAGAAATAATATAATTTTATAATAAAACAAAAGGTTGAATAGATACATTTAACCAGTTATCTGCCATATAGAATGTCACAAGAAAAACTAGAAGATGGCCACTGACCATACGAGTATTTTATGCAATATTGAATATTGCTGGCATCAATTCTTATATAATTCATTTGATTAATTCAAATAACGCTGGAGCATAAAGAAGAAAGGTTTTAAAAACTTTAGGATTGAAGCTAGTTGATGAACAACTGAAGAAAAGAAAAGAAAATACTAATCTTGGAAGGGTATTGGAAAGGTAAATTGTTAAATTTGTAGAGGGCAAAAAAGACTTGAAGCAAAGAAAAACAGGGTCAAATGTCAGATGCACAGATTGCCCAAGATCTAAAAATAGAAAGGCAAAATATTATTGGCTCATGTGCACCAAAGCTATTTGCTTGGAGCATTCTAATTTTTCATGCACTGAATGTTTTTTCAAAAATTAACGATGCTTAGATTATTTTTATTAAAAATAATTTAAAGGATTTTACTTGGTTGAAAAGGATTAAAATTGTGCATAAATATGTTATCTTTATTATTTCATCCTTAAAAATAAAGATTTGAGGTTTAGTGTAAATATTATATATTTATTTTTGGTGAAGTATGTCTCACGCCACCACACTACTTATGGAAAAAGAAATTACCACATCATTAGAGGGTTAAGGCGACTTTAATCTATTTTATTTGATGCTGCCCGAGATTTTATATATGAGTAGCTTATATCTGCGTCTTTGTCGCTAATACTTTTCTTAATTTCTTTTGTTAACCCATGATTTTGATGGAATGAAATGCGACTGTTTGTTCATCAGATTTTCTTCAGAATTAATACAGATTTCATTTATATGGCGAAAACTTAGTTTGTAATTAGGCAGGCTCTCTTTTATCCCCCCCAGTTTAGTTCCTTTGAAGTTTAGCTTAGTAATGCTTAACTTTGTTTTCATGCATGGTACGTTGATATTAAAATAGATATTAAAAATTGTGGTCACTATTACCAAACTTATCTCCTACGCTCAGATTGGAAATCAAATCATCGTCGCTAGTTGAAACTATATCTAAGATATTAAAACCTTTTGTGGCTTCTTTCACCCACTGAGTTAGTAAGTTATCGTTACTAAAATGAATTAATCTCTACCTATCTGCGTCAGAGGTTTTCGTAGATCAGTCTACTAGTCCGCAGTTTAAATCGCCAAAATTAAAGATAATTTGTTGTTTATCACATTTGTTAAAGAGTCATAGAATCTTTTGACGGGGACTTCTGTATGCTAAATATACATACAGACCTCTTTCAAGATTTAGCTTGACTCCTATAAGTTCGAAGTTGGACCATATATTATTCTGTTTGATAGAGATTATCTCGTACATATAGAATCACTCCTCCACCCTCCGTTCCTACTCTGTCTTTATAGAACATTTTATACCATTTTAATATAAATTCACCACTGAAATCTATCGAGAGACAATTAATCCAGCTCTCTGTAATGCCTATTATATCGAATGTTTCTAGAGCTACAACGCTTTAAGCTCTACCATTTTTTTCCTAATAGATCTGACATTAAATAAAACAGCTATTAAATGTTTTACCTGTTTATTTGTGCTTCTGGGGTTGAATCGTGCCCCAAGGTCCGTAGTGAAGAATTATCGGAGCACTTCTTTTCGAGAGTATTATATAAACTCAGGTTAATCAAATCTCGATATTTTTTTTACCATTTGTGCTAAGATGGATTCTGTCATGAGCAAAATATTCTTTGTTGTTAATAAAGATCAGCCAAAAGTCGACGAAGTCAACATTCTCCCGTTCACATATCCTTAGCCGGCGTTCGTTTATTCTAATTGCCCGACTCATAGTTTCATTTGCTTATTTAATCTTATTAATATCCTGACAATTATTCCATGATCCATTTTTATTTGATTTTCGTAACCACTTCAGTGTACTCAGAGATCAAATTTTCTGTTCCAGAAAAGTTTTTCCCGCAGAAAACATCATTTGTTCCAACATAAGCAATTGAAGGGGATTTTTTTATTTTTCAAGTTTAAATTGCCGCTTTCTTCAGTCACTTTCTTGATTCTTTCACCGGGGTAACACCTGAATTTGTGCCTTTTAATATTTTTCGCACCAAAGGAATCAATTTGATTTCTTATTATAGAGTCTCCAATTAAATATGTGTCGTCTTCTGCTTCGGACAAAGCTAAAATTTATTAGGTGTTGTTTATTTTTGACAAGTAAAATATCGTTGCCATTTTTCTCTTTCTGATCCACTTTATTTTCTAATAATGCAACAGACTGTTCTAATCTGACTATCTTGCTCCCAATATTTATTATTCTGTTGTCGTTGATTTTACAATCACATTCCTTTAGTTTTAAGACGTTAATTCTGTTTTCCATATTAGTAATTATGTTTATAAGTTCATTTCTTCTTTATGATGTCTTTTAGCGAGTTTAAAGAATAAACAAACACTTACTACTCTGATTCTTTGGTAGCATTGTTCTGAAAAGTCGGTACACCACTTCAGTGACTTACTTGTCAATTTTAATTCGAGATTTGTTGGCCTCAAACAATATAGCGCTGATCGAATTTAACTTATTTTGTGATTGGTTGAAATCTCTGACGTCACTCGTGCAATAAGAATTGACCTATTCGGTGATTGGGTGAAATATCTGACGTCACTTGTGCCAAAAGGACTGACGACTCTGATTTGCGTAGAGAGTTTTAAACTAAAAACACGTCAGATTTCACTTCGGTATTTAAAATTGCAATTATGGCTTGGTACAGTGTATACTCCAGCGTCGTGAGTGATTGGATGTAGTGTAGTCAGGGATTTTCGTATGGTATTAGGATATTTAAATATGATATTTATGTCATTTCCGTTCGCATACGATTTTAAGGGGGCCAAAGCTGAAGCATATGGGGAATTAATACATTTTTTAAAATCGTCCCTTCGCGGTGTGGAGATGGCATTGAAGTTTTTTCGTGCTTTCGAATGGCATCTGTTTATGAAGTGAATTCGGTATAAAAGAACATCGAGGCGATATAAGAAGGTGTACAAGTTCTTCGAGTTTCTTTACGCACATGCAAAAGTACGCCCATAAAATCGATTTCAACCAAGCAAAAATCATTCATATATCAAACAATTATATTGAGAGAAGATTTGCGGAATCTATCATCATTAACAAAGTCGATAATTTCAAATCATCCGAAGGGCAATAAAACTCAACAAATATATATCGAATAAAGTGCCAATCGTATTTATAAACCCCCGGAAGCAATTGCTCTTTGAGATTAGTAACTTTCCCTGAGTCCGCCCCAAATCCTTGTTTTTCCAGATTTTTCCTGCGTTTTTATTTTGTTTAGTATTTTGTTCCCCTAATATAAACTGCGTTCTTTGCTTGGCTTTTTCATTACTTAGTTGAAAATGGCAATTGTAACTTTGCCGAAACTAGTTGTGTGGTTATAAATAAATCTTGATTCAAATATTGGTGTTTCCTATTTACTTCTCACTGATATATATCACGCTAATGTGATATCTTGTAATATATATATATATATATATATATATATATATATATATATATATATATATATATATATATATACTGCTTATATTCTTTTTTTTTTTGCAATTTTCATTTTTATGGGAACCCGATGTGTCAATTTAATTATTGCATTGATTTTGTATTTACATTATTTTTTTTCTCTTCCTCTCTCCTTGCTCCTCTCCCCTACGCATATGCTTACTTCTCGTGCCTCTCCTAATCTCCCTCTTTAGGCTATCGCTTTATCCGTTAAGTTAATCGTTTTAACCCTTTTGGCTCTGTTTTTGACTCTTTCTTGCCTCTCGGTTTGACCTTGCCACCTGTTAGAGCTAAATCTTAATGTGAATTTACCCATCCCTCTCCTACTTCCTCATTGGTACTTTCTTATCTTAGAGACGGTCCTTTATCTTTGATTAGCTTATGTATACCCTTATTATATTATTTTCTCTTGTAGTTATCCTGGAGAATGAACTGAATAAAGTTCGAAAGTACTTGGAAGCACCTATCAATTTTTCCTGCGGAACATTACATTCATTGCGAACCACCTCACGTGCTACTTTGTGAGCTATTCATTTCATATATATATATCTTATATATACGAGTATATATATATATATATATATATATATATATATATATATATATATATATATATATATATATATATATATATATATATATATATATATATATATATATATATATAAGATAGATCCATGTAGTACCTCAAAGGACATTGCTGACCACACCGCACACCTACGATTTGGGAAAGCCCTAACATACTGTATGAGAAAAAGCATAGCACAGATGAAGTCTCTCCCCACCCACCTCTCCTACCCGCGTTTGCGGACACAGAAGGCGGAAAAGATACCTGATTGTGATGTGAAAAAGAGCACAATAAGGAAATTATAAAATAGAATAGCTGAAACCTATAGAACTTACTTCTATAATCTACTCTACGCAACTACGTTGTAACACCCCCATGGATTACTACATCATCCGGTGAAGATTTGAACTGTTCTATTGACGAACTATTTACCACCTCGACCGGAAGACGATTCCATGTATCACAGATTTTATACTAGAGGAACTCCACGCAAAAACTAGTCTGGAATGGGGGCAAATACACCTTGTAACTATGGTTAAGAGTCGAATTTGTGTTCAACGTGAACATCCTCCTGTATTCCAAGGTTTCGACACCCCTTAAATCATAAAGGTCTCTATTAGCTGGCTTCGTAACCATTAGTCGCCAGGGAGAAAAGCCCCAATTCTTGAAGCCAGTGCTCATAAACTTTGTACCTAACTGATAGAATACCCATGGTGGTCTGGGCCTGGACCCGTTTCAGTCTATCTATGTCCTTACTGAGTGTAGGGGACCAGAATTAAAGGACGTACTCCAGGTGAGTTCTGATTAGAGTGCTGTACAATTGTTTCGAAAGCGAAATTGTCTCTTTATGTATCCTTATAGTTTTTGTGCTTTTTTTCTACATCGGCAGACGGCCAGGAAAAGTATAGGTTGCTGCTGATATGCACACCCAATTGCTTTTCCAGTTCAGTCACATCCAGAACTCTACCTAAAATGTATTAGTCTTCTCGAGGTTTTCCATGCCCGATGTGCATCACCTTGCACTTGTCAAGGTTGAATGGCTTCTGCCAAGTCTCGGACCACTCTCCTAACCTTCGAATGCTGTTTTGTAGGCTTTCTACTCCTTTGCGTGAGCTCACGCCGCAACCTAATTTTGTATTTTCCGCGAACTTGGATATCGAGCAAAGCAACCCATCGTCTATAACATTTATATAGATAATAAACAAGAGAGGACCCAGCGCGGAACCCTGGGACACTCGACTACTCGCGGGGGCTTATTTAGAGACTACTCAGAGTATTCTCAATCCTTGTCGCCGGACTGACAACCAATTATCAATCTAGTCGGCTAGCCTACCGGTGAACCCAACTACGCGAAATTTGTGCATCAGCCTACAGTGTAGCACCTTCTTAAATCTCTTTTGAAAGTTCATGCATAAGATGTCCACAGCTCGACTACGATCGTACTCGCGCAGAATGCCGTGAAAATTTCTAATAGATTTGTCAGACACGATCCGTTCATGCGAACCCCGTATTGTGCATCCTGAGTTAAGTAGTTTGTGTCTAGGTGTTTTAATATTTTTTCTGTGATTATGCTCTCTAGCATTTTGCCCACAAAAAATGTTAGACTTATAGGAGGGTAGCTACCCGGGCTTTCGTGCACTCTCTTCTTAAATATGTGGGTCACGTCCGCCGTCTTCTGGCCCCTCTCCTGTTTCTAGCGATTAGTTAATGTAAAAGAACAACCTCTGACTCCCCCCTCCCCCGTCAATTTATTGGAGACCACGTGCGATGGAACAAGAAATAAGAGCGACTGAAGAGAGAAAAGAACAGAGTAGAAATGTCAGTTAACTCCCGGACAGAAACTCCACAGTCCCCGTCAGAAGATTTTTGAAATCAACAATTTGGACATCGAGGTAGATTGTGTCACCAAATTGCTCCCCTTCCTAAACTAACAGTTGAGAATCATATTCATTTTCCTTACCTCAGAGTCCACTGTCAACTATTCTACCCTCAAGTCCGAACTCTTAGCTGCCGTGAATATGACTCCGGACTTCTATCGTGCGCGTTTTCGTCATGAAAAGATCCACCCTGGTGAGAACTTTCGCCATTTTGGGTGCAACCTCAATAAACATCTCCAATTTTAGTTAGATTTGTGTAAAGTCCCCCAAGAGTATGAGTCCCTTCTCGAATTCGTCCTAATAGATCAATTCTTAGCTTCCCTGACCCACGAATTCCATGCCTTCGTTAAGGACAAGCGCTGCTCTAAGTTCCAGGAATGCCTAGAAGAGGCCGATGTTTATGCAAGTAGCCATAAATTGTATCCCAAGGTTAATAAGAAGCCTCCCCCTTCTTCTCCCAAGTTTAATATTAATAACTCCCGCCCCCCTCCAAGAAATACCCCTAAATTCCTGAAAGTTCAAGGCCCCTCAAAACCCAGGAACCTCCCTCCTTCGAAACCAAGAGGCATTAGGCCCATAATTACCACTTCCCCCGCGTCGTTATTTCCCAGAAGGCAGATAATCTGTTTTACGTGCGGAATAGAAGGTCATGTACGCACGAACTGTCCTTAAAATTCCCAATTTAGAAGCGTGTCCTCCCATCAGGTACACCAAGTTAGTGCCACTCCTGCTCCTCCCGCGTCTCTTCAAGATACCAGTATGTCTCTCTCGTCGACCAACAACGCCGGTCGCCAAGTAAATTTTCTCTCTAATGAGAGCTTCCCTATTGGTTTGAAATTTGAAAATCGAGCCGTGAACGGATGCCGTGTGTCCACCCTTGTACGTGACACTTGGTGCACATGCATCGTGGTATCCGAGAATTTACTTCCACCAGTCGGTCTTAACCATCAAAAGTTCGCTGTGGTCCATGATTACATCGGCCAAGGGAATCGTTTCCCTATTGTAAAATGCCACATCGAATGTAATTGACCTGTTGGGGCAAAGTGGTAGCAGCCCTAATCAAGTTTTAGTGTGTACTGATTGGTCAGAGCCCCCAGGTTATAAGTAACCCGGTAGCCCAACCCGTGGTAACCCGTTATCGAGACCCTCTGAAACGAGGATTTTGCCCCCGCTCAGAAGGGGTGCGCAACTCTCCTCCCCCTTTGGGATAAAGCCAGGACTCAGGAGCAAGAGCCTTCTTGTGGTGGAAAAGGCATCTCATATTTCGTCAAGAATGAGCTGTTACATTGTAAATGTTCCGACGCAACCGAACCTGAAACACACTCCTTGTGTGTTTCCCGCTCTCACGTCCCCCAAATCCTCCAGATTTCTTATGATAGTTTATTCTCCGGTCATTTAGTCATAGCAAAACCGCTCAGAGGGTTTTTAAGTATTTTTATTGGCTGAGTGCGGCTAAGAAATTGCAGAGTACTGCAAAACATGCGATGCCTGCCAAAGGACATCAGCAAAATGGCGCGTCAAGCCAGCCCCCCTTCAGAAAAACACGATCATCTCGTAACCATTTTCTCGTTTGGACATTGATCTTATTGGCCCTATTTATCCCCTGTCTAGTGAAGGACACAGTTACATCCTCACTTTGGTAGACTTCGCTACCCGTTTTCCTTAGGAAGTTCCACTTAAGCACATTGATAGCGTTTCGTGCGCCGAAGCCCTCATTTCCATTTTTTTATGGGGGAGGAATTCCGAAAGAGGTATTGTCGGATCGAGGAAGACAATTTATCTCCGAACTTATGGAGTATGTCAGCAAACTCCTTAAGGTAAAACCCCTGTTTGCCACCTCATACCACCCAGTCTCAAACGGAGTTTGCGAAAAGCTAAATGGCACATTGAAAGCAATCCTCAGAAAATTGTGTATCGATCAGCCCCGAGAATGGCACCGCATTTTACCCGTTGCACTGTTTGCGTGTCGCAAAATCTCCCATAGGACCTTAGGATTCGCTCCCTTCGAATTACTGTATGCCTGTAATCTTCGAGGCCCCTTTGCTATTTTAAAAGAACTTTTCACCAATCCCCGTCCTCTTCCCGTCCTCTTCCCATCCACCTTAGGAAGGCATTTAATGGAGAAGTGGACAATCTTTTAGCCTTAAATATCATCAAGCCCTCGAAGTCAGATTAGCGCACCCCGATAGTCATGGCTTGCAAGCCCGACCAAACTTTCCGCATGTGCGTCGATTTTCTAAAATTAAATTCGGTCACGGTGTTTTATGCAGAACCTATCCCCCTTATAAACAAAAATTTCCAACTTTTTAAGGAAGCTAAATTTATTTCCGAGTTGAACCTCTGCAAAGCCAACTACCAAATTCTCCTCGGAAAAACGCGCGGAAGTATACTTCCTTTCCCACCTATAAGGGTCTTATACAGTTTAAAAGACTTTCTTTCAGGTTAGTCACTGCATGTAGCAACTATAACAGGATGATGCGAAGGATTGTGGATGACTTGCCGCACGTCTCCTTCTACTTCGACAACCTCTATGTTGCTACCTCTACGTGGAACCAACACGTGCTAGCTCTCCGCGCCCTACTTATTAGGCTTCGTGAGCACGGATTCACCCTTGCCGCTAGTAAGTGCCACTTTGCGTACGATACTAGTAAGTATCTGGGCCCTCTATAATTTCTCTAAACCCTTCGGCATCCGGACGGATGCGAGTGACGAAGGAATTGGATGCGTGCTGCTCCAATACTCTGACGAAAGCTAGTGCCCCGTGAACGTAATTAATCAGTAATAGAACGGGAAGCTTTAGCTATAGTATGGAGTATTACCAAATTTAGCATGTATTTAATAGAGAAAGGGTTTATTATCGAAACTGACCATCGCCCTTTGTTGTACCTCCGAAATACTAAGAGCCAGAACGGACGTATAATGCGATGGCTTTTGATACTCCAACAATATCAGTTTAAAGTTTGGTATAGACGTGGTACTGAGAATTGTATAGCTAATAATCTTAGCCGGAATCCCTTAGACGACAATGCTGGCTAATCATGTATAGATTATTTTTCTTTTTTTGTAACTCTGTACATATATATATGGTCCCTGTAGATACTAATTTAATATAGTGTTTTTCTGTGTGTGTTTTGTTGTTCCACTACCCTTTAGACAAGGTTCTAATTTTGTTCCTTAATTTAAATGTAATTTTTTTGTCGACCCATTTACATTATTATTTACTTAAATTAATATCATAGCCTTTGTGCAAGCCTGTCAAATACAGGTCAGGTGGACTGAAACCACCTCCATTATTAGTATTGTCACGTTCTCCCTTTTGATCTGAGCCTAATAACGCTAATCAATTAATTACATTTGAGAATCCCTTCTCATAATAATTATCAAGAGACTATTTCCATTTAAATTAGCTCTGTTTTTTTTACGAAGTGTTGAGGCGATGTCAGGAGTGAACCATTTCGGTTGAGTGGATTTGTCATTTACCTTTTTTCGAGGGAAACAAACATAGACTTCTGGTTCATGAAGTGGCCTTTGAATCTCAGTCAGTTGACTGAAGCACTTTTACTACTCGCAGGTTTCATTCGACCTAGTAATCTGGTTTGTAAGCAGCAACGCGAGACACTCATCCACGTTCAGTTCAGAGACCATGATATCATTGGTGGTGCACACCAAGTCGAACAAGTTCTTACTTCTCGTCAGCTCTTCGATCCACTGTGACAAAAGATCATTGTCAGCGAAGTCGATTAGCCGTCTCCTTCCCCGTAGCACGAGCTATCACCCCAGTCAACTCTACGGAAGTTAAAGTCGACAATAATCAGGCTCGTACGATTTTTCACCAACTTGGCAAGTTTAGCGCACAGGCTCAACTCCGCTTCCTCAGACTGCCTTTGCGGCCTGTATACCACCACAAATAGATATGGAGAGCTGCCAAGATTTAGGTCTATTCATAGGATCTCTTGGATAATTCTAACTTTACAATCAACTACGGGAAAGCAGTAAAGCATATACATATAACGATACTCCGGAACCTCCTCGATTAAATCTATCGCGATGGAATATCGTGTAACCTGGAATTATATACTTACTTTCGAAATCTCGAGTCTCAGTGCGAAGCCAGGTCTCTACGATGATAAGGACGTCTATTTGTGAGTCACAAGACAATATGACCACAAGGTCGTCCCACTTGTTTCGTATTGTCCTGGCGTTGAAGAGTAGGCATTTAAGAGTATGCAAGCTATTCCACACTTCTTCTACCCATGTGCGTTTCGCTGCGGTTCGGTTAAGTTGTTGTACCCTGAGGTGGGCACAACACCTCGATCAACACCTGAGTCGCAGAGACCTGCCCCGTGGGAACCCTGAATTTCTTCGCCACTAGGAGGCTCCGTACTCCCCTCGGTTTGAAATAAAGCATGTTCACCTAGAACGGGCGCACATACATTTATCTCCTAAGGTCTAACCATGCCCTCCTCTTCATGGGAGCCCAATTTTTCCTCGGCGGCGGACTTCTCTGTACTACCTCGACTCGCAGTGTGTTAGGTTCGCGAATGATGGTGGCCTCCACGCCTACCTCTTTCGATCCTAACCTTGTTCTACTCCTAAGGTGTTCGACCGCTAATGCTTGTGCCGCCTTCATCAGCCAGAAGGTGTTCTGATCGATGAGATCGGCCAAAGTCCTTTTATTCGGCTGCTGAGGTTGATACAATCCTCTGCATACAAGTCGTCACATCCAAAGAACAAATCAAATGGATACAGGAATTTGACGCCTATCATTGCACATAGATAGATACCCTTATAACCAATACAAAACCAATAAGTTTGCTAGTTGCATGTAAATTCGCAAACCTTCGGGGCAAATTTCCTACTAAGTATACTCTGCTAGTTTTAGCGCGAAGATCATTCGCAGTTATCATTGCATTCATCAGGATGGCTTCAGTGTTAGTCACGGGGTCGCTGATTTGCCCGTGGCTGCTGCAGCAACTTCCTTTCCCTGCCCTTTCTTTATCTTTTTCTTTTTTTTCTCTTTTTGCTAAATGAGACCCACCAGATGTTGTGACCCGTTTCCCACTACCTATACCTAAAGCCAAGGTGGTGCTTTCTGCCACTGCGCGATTTGCCCGTGGCAATTTCAACAACTCTCCTTCCCTTCTATTTCTTTTCCTGTTTTATCTTCCTTTTCTTTTCGCTTACATGAGTCCCACTAGACGCTACGACCTGGTTAGCACTACTAACTCCTCAGCCAAGGTGTTGGATCGGTCATCTATGTCAGACTAGGCTGGGTTCCTGTCGGGAGAAGTCGACGAAGTTATAACGTCAAAATAACTGCTGTTGGCAACAAGGTTGTTCCCACCATTCCCCCTAGGTAGTAGTCTTTAAGGGATCTATAGTGCGGTGTGACCACCGAGTAACGAGCTCGAGGGGGAGCTTTTCTCCTTCGTTACTTAATTCCTCATGGGCGAGGATTGAACTCGGGAAGGGTCTTCTTCAAGGGCGAGGATAACGGAGAGGGGTATCTCTGGCGAGAATAAGTTGAACTTGAAGGTCGGTTTGGTAACCAGGAACTAGCTCGAGGATGAGCTTCTTCTTAGTTCCAGTCTTCCTCAAGGGCGAGGATAACGGAGGGGGATTTCTCTGACGAGAATAAGTTGAACTTGGTTCCTCAACCAAGTTAAGTTATAAGTTTGGTGTGGCCACTGAGTAACGGGCTCGAGGGGTAGCCTTTTCCTGCTTCTTTCCTTAATTCCTCAAGGACGAGAAATACCCCTGGTGTTTAAGATGCACCAGGATATGAGGAGTCTCTCTGACGAGAGTAAGTTGAACTTAACAAAGTTAACTTAGCGTTCGGTTTGATAACCAGGGACTAGCTAGAGGATGAGCTGTTTCTTAGCCCCTTAAGGTAGGTAGCCCTGCCTCTCTTGCAGGGTACTTCTTGGTCTGGCGAGCCAAGTAAACTACCAATCCAGTCTAGGTAGCCCGGTCTTAATCCGAGGACTTCGTCACCTGGAGACTGACGTTTTCTACCACGATTTTTCTCAGTGTTCCTCATTTATACCTTATTACCCCACTTGGGGAGTGGTAAGGGGGGGGGGGACTTGAGGACGGGCCCAGGAGGGTTCTTATGCCAAACGGTTTTTCTTACCAAGTCTTACATCGGCTCCTCGTTAGCCTTCGAGCTTGGGAGAAACACGTCTCCAATTTCTTACTTGACGTGAAATTGAATCTCACTCTCCTGGGGAAGATCTTGCATTTTAACCTTTAGGTCTTTCATAGCGACGAGTGGTGCGGCGCTGCGGTTACGCGCTTGACCCGACGGTGCCTGGGAACGGATGTCTTTGCGGTAACCGCCTCGAGACTCCACCGCGAGAGAACGGGGGGGGGGGAGTGACGATTCCCCTACAGTCATCATCCATTTATCAAATTTGTCTTTAAATGAAACTATACTAGCTGCGTTAACCATAGCATCTGGTAGATTATTCTAGATTCTTATGGTTCTGTTGAAGAAGAAGAATTTCATTTCGTCTGCCCGAAAGTGACTTCCCTTAAGCTTAAGATTGTGACCACGCGTTGATTCATTGGATATAAATATTAGAAATTTTGATTTGTTTACATTTTGAAAACCATGAACGATTTTAAATAACTCTATCATGGCCCCGCGTATGCGTTTCTGTCTAAGAGAGAATAGATTTAGAGCTGGAAGACTGTCTTGGTAATTATTTGTTCGCAAGTGAGGAATCATATTGGTCATTCGACACTGGACTCTCTCTAATCTTTCTGTGTCGTACTTTAGATGTGGTGACCAAAACTGCACGCAATATTCCAAATGTGGCCTAACAAGTGCCTAACAGACATACAAACCGAGACACATCGAGAGAATTAGAGAGATATGGACAGAGAGATAGAGAGAGGGGAAGAGGTATTGAGAGAAGCAGAGTGAACAGAGAGTAAGAAATTGGGAGAAACAGACAGACAGACAGACAGACAGACAGACAGAGCGGGGTGAGATACAGAGAGAGGTTGAAATATAGCACTTTGATGACTCGTATACATGTGCCTCCTCTTTCTTTAGTCCCATAATTCATTCCATGTCTCTCATCATTCCTTCGCGGACAGATTTCTAACACTTTTATCAAAGGGTTCTATAGAATAATTAGTAGGCTCCCTTGTCATTGGCACATAAATAAGATAAATAGAATAAAGAAGTGGCCCACGTAAGTAACGAACGTACAACACACTAAATTGCACCTCTAGATATATCATTCCAGATGTATATCTATTGAATCCAAGATAATAAGTAAGAGCACATTCAATCAAGATTTTCTCCAGAAACCCCAAAGGATTCACGATGAAGAACGGGCTGATCGACATCACCACTTGCTTTCGAGAGATAAAAAGTAATAAAATAGTGGCTGGCCAGCATCACGCCCTTGGCAAAGGGGCTCACTTAATTTTTTTAGACCCGATTTACATCTGTAATTTTTGAATCCAGATTGGAAACGAATCACGATGAAACAAGTCTCGTTGTGACGAAAATGAGGAACGTTTTATACATTACATTTGGGGTTGAGTGAGATATGTTTGGGTTGAGGAGGAGGGGGCGGCGAAAGTACCACATTGCTAGGCTTATTAGTGGAGGAAATACCCAATCAAATATAAATAATATTTTGGAAAAGAACGCTTGAAGATTGTTTTTGTTATTAGAGTGGATACGGCGGATTCGAGCCACAACTTTCTTAGAACTGCGGGCCTTGCTGTCTTAAGATTATTCTCCCCGTGTTTCTCAGCTCTCATATTATTATCATCGCTTTAAAGGGCATCTTGACCATGAGAGGAAGGGGGGAAAAGCTGACAGGAAGAAGGATCCGGAAAAGATCAAATAAAACTATGTTGGTCATTTGCAGCAGTAGTACTGTTCTGAGTAGAAAGCGGAGGGTGGCAATAACCAGGGTCATTTGTTCTATGGTGGAAAACAAGCAATGTCGAGAGAGGCAGCAAGAGGTATGTGTATGTTGGATACAAGTGAAAGGAATAAAAAAAACTGGATAAGGAAGTGGTCAGTTCTAATAAAGCTATATATAGACTTGGAAAAAATATCAAATCTCTTTCTATGTTGATGATATAGCTATGTTGTGTAAAAGAATAAACCGCGAATATATTTTAAAGCAGAAGACCAGCTTCAGAAATTCACCGAAGTTGTCAAAGAGGCTATACACCCTGAACCACGCTAATAGCTTGATAGGGAAAGTTAGTACGAGGGGCAGTCAATAAGTTTTGCAAATTGGTAGGGCAAAACAGAGGAAAGGGGATGGCTGTTTGTGGGGGTGTTAGGACAAGTTATGACAAGTCGGGACTTGCAGCCGCACGCTCCTGCCTCGTCTATTTAAGAAGCAGTAGCTGATCGCAGATCGTCAGTTACAAATTTTGCAACAATGGAGAAGGTTGAGCACCGCGCAGTAATCAAATTTTTGACCAAGGAAGGCAAAAATGCAAAAGTGATCCATGAACGCATGGTTGCAATATACACCGACACTGCCCCTTCCTATACAACTATTGTTCGCTGGAATAGGGAGTTTCGCCATGGTCGTGAGTCCCTTGAAGATGACTCCCATCCAGGACGCCCGTCAGATGTGACCAACAAGGACAATGTGGCCCGTGTGGAGAGGATCATCCTCGAAAATCGACGGGTTAAAGTCGAAGAAATCGAGCGAGAACTTGGAATATCACATGGAAGTGTTATGAACATCATCCACGACAATTTGGCCATGACCAAGGTCTCTTCCCGTTGGGTTTCTAGAAACGTCACACCCCATGATCGACTTCAACGTCGTCGAAGTCCACAAGACCAGAGTTGCACAAGCTGCCCCACGCGAGTGCGGATTTGAGAAGCTCAACCATCCCCCCTACATTCCAGATCTGGCCCCTAGAGACTACTTTTTATTCCGCCAGTTCAAGGCTGCACTGCGTGGATGCCAGTTTGGGGACGATGCAGATGTCCAGCTCGCCGTCCAGGAGTGGATTGAACAGCAGTCGGGAGATTTCTGGTTGTCGGGAATTCGAAGCCTCAGGGACAAGTGGCGCAAGTGCATTGAAGTCGAGGGTAGTTATATTGAAAAATAATAAAACACTTTTACTCATATCTCATTTCCTTATATCCGAATTGCAAAACTTATTGACCGCCCCTCGTATTTCTCGATTCTCTGTTGATCAAATTTGCTGAAACATATCCCAGCTGGTCTCCACAATATGGCAACTGTAATATTATGTTTTCATTATGCTGTTTTACCTTCTTCCATTTTTATTTCAGATTCGTCATTTTTGGCGGCAAAACACGCTAATAGTTTTTGAATGAATGGAGCCGATCGAGATATATTTTGGAGTAAACAAAGGATACTTATTTACATTAAGCGCTCATTTTAAGAGTCCATCTGGCGACTGCCTACCTGGGCAAAAGTCACGGAGAAACATGCGACCTGACAACAAAAAGAGTCAAATAAAGTGAAGGAGGGCAGCCAGCTTCCTCCAAAAGTCATACAGTTCGCAAGTCTGTGTACACGAACCCGCCCTGAGTACAAGGGACAAGCGGTTTCGACCCCACTCGTCCCGGTACTGGGATAGGCAACGTGCGCGAAGATCGCCAAGACTGGAACGTTCAACAAGAATGTGCCGTACAGTCTGGGGAACAACGCAGCCATCACAATAAGGTGCAGGCAAGCGATCCACCAAATGGCGGAACGTCCCGGGAGTGTGTTGAAATGGAGATGACTGAAAGCAACCTGAAGCCGCCGCGGCATTGAATGGCAGGTCCATGTGAAGCTACACATTAAGCATACATTGCGTATATATTTAAAACACATCCATAATTATAATACACGATTGATGGGTATGATGAATTATTTGCCCATCTCAGTGTCATTTCGAGGGATGACTTCAAACCTTGTTTGCCTTAAGCGCCTAGGGACGCTTGGGTGGCGCCAGCAGAGTGGGATGGAGCGTTGTCATGCATGAAAACTAGAGTCCTTAGAAATGACAACGTTCTTTAAACTAGCTAGGGATCCAAGACATCTTTCAAGAGATTGCAGTAGGCGGCTGCGGTCACTTTAACCTCATCAGATACCCTGATGGGCCAGCAAGTATGTGTACAATTATGCCTACCCACAGCATGGCCACTTCCCCCTGTTGTTGATGTTGTAAACGTCAATGACGATTATTTCCGAAATAGACCCAACCATTTGCTAAACCGTCAGGTCCGTCAAGGTTCCCCCTGATCTCGTCAGTGAAGAGAACGAAACTCATGTCCAATGCCATGTACTTCCGGGTCCATTGAAGCCTCAAAGTTTGTGAAGGGGCGTTAAAGGAGGCAGTTCCAAGGAAGTTCGCAGGAAAGCCATGGTCCCTAGGATATATTTCATGGTGATCTTCGGTGCATGGAGACGATCAGCGACGGTGAAAGTGACGGCTTTTTGTCTGGGTTTCCCATTAAACTGTGGCCAATATTCCTTAAATCCCTAGCTGTCACAGTCTTGGCCCCACAATCGAATCACTTCTACCTTAGGGAAGGTTCCTTTAGAAATCGTATAACCGTGTACACAAGGCGAAGTAATTTCTCCACAATAACATAAAAGAGGTTCTACAGCACTTTCCCCGATGATGAAAGACTTTGGTAAAGTTGAAGACGAGCTGCTCCGAGCGATTTTTGTTTTTTTTCCGCGACCCAAAACGGCCGGAAGCCCATGGGTGTTTTTGTTTCGTTCAAGGCGCGTAATAATATGTTGTTTACGTCACATTTAAAATAAGATGGCGCCATTTTTGTCTTAAATTCTAACTTAGGGAAAACTAAAAACCCAAAAAATGCAAAATAAAAAACAAAACTCCAAAAATGAATGTTACTTCCATTATTCTGGCGGGTATAGATTCGCAATAGCGCCGAGGAAGGCGTGGTATCTATCGCGAATTGTCGTTTTTGTTCCTAAAGGATATCGTTTGCAAAAATTGGCGGTTGCGAGATACCCGTCAAAATGGGGTTAATGCTCTCGCATCCTGCCATACACGTTCGATATTTTGTGTTTCCCACAAACCAATAAATGATCTGAAGGATCGTTTCTATAGGGAGCCGAGACTTTGAAAAAAATGTTTCGTTGAGTGCAGATCGATAAAAAAAATGTCATATGTTTTCACCGCTGTTTTCGTCGCGTGCATATTTTTTACACTTGAAATGTTAAGTCACGTTGTATTTCTAGTGGTTTAGCACAATGTTCGCCAAAAAATTTAATCACTTTCCCACGGTCACTAATTAATGAGCCAAGAGATAAACAATTGATCGGACAAACTTCACATGGGCTTTCCATAATTCAAACTGCTTGAAATTAACGATTGTTTGCAAGTTTAGGATTCCCGCCAAAAAAAACAGTTGAACAAAAAGATCAAATTATTAGTTTAAAATAGTAAGGAAACTAAATCAAAAATACAGAAATTGGAAAAGAAAAATTAAAAATAATTAAACAAAAAATCATACAAAAACTCTAAACAAAAACTTTAGGAATTAATAGCATTATTGTTCGTTGACGGATGACGGCATTGAAATTGTAGCCAAACCCACAAAAAACTAGTTCCAAGATAATTTTGAAATATTTATGCTAAAAGAGTAAAAAATTAAATAAAACGATTAATAAATGATAGATTATATATAAAAAAGAAAGAATTGAGTGAAAAAATGTGAAAAAACGTAACAAAGAGTACGAAACAAAGAATTGCTCGTTGACGACTAACGGCATTGAAATACGAGCAAAACATGGTTTTATAAACAGAAAATCGAGAAATCTTATCTTTCCCTACCAAGCTACTACCGTGGTTCAGGGTGAATAACGGGTTTGAAGGCAGTCGGTAAATAACCTCAATTTTTAGAGTCATGTTTCATCGACGACCAGAACTTCACAAGGTTGTCGAGCATTGATAAGAATAAGTGAGGGGATATAAGAGAAGCCAAAAACGCCACCTTACCACTAAGCTCTCGCAATATGCAGGATCAAGTACCCATTGGAACAAAATGTGGCTGAAATAACATTAGTTTGTTCCAAATCTTTGCCTCACCGAAGAGAGCTGATTCATTAGAATAGACGATCACAAATGAAAATAGTATTGTTTATAAAAAGTGGGTTGCAATTTCGAATCGTCGGAATTGAGAAGGCGTAATGTATTTGCAAGATAGAAACCCCTAATGAATACTGACATAATTCCAAAATAAACCAAAATGGACCTATTTATTATTTAACCTTATTATCTACACCTAAAATTATGAAGTGAAAAAAACTTATAAGGAAACCACGCAATGGCTTCGGCCACTTCCCCTTTACGGGGGGGAGCTTGCGCTTCGCTACTAAGATTAAAATTTAAAATCTAAAAAAAAGCCTCCATGGTTAAATTTTTATAAATTTTCCGAACTTTATTTGTAATTCTTTGGGTTTTAAAAAATTCACAAAATTTCGATATTTATTTTTATTTCTGAACTTCACCATTTTGTTTTTTGATAGTATAGAAGAATTATTAGAAATAACTTTGACAAAAAAACATAAGTCATAACCAAACTAAGATGAAATTATTATTCAAATCCTCAAAAAAATCCCCTTCTTAAATTATAGAGTTAGTGAAGTGATTATAATTAAATAGTTAATAAGCTTACCTTGAAGTATTGGTTCACTCGCATACTTCCGAAGATTTGATTTGGGAATTTTAATTGTCTTTAACCTGAAAGAAAACAGTAATTTAATATTTTGGGAGAAAAAACGTAGGATACCAAAATAGTTATGGGGGAAACTTTCTTTATACAGTGCATAATCTTTTTGGGCATGTAACGTATCGTAAAATATTTTTTATCTACCCTGTCATGATAATTATTTCATAGTTCCCCAAATGTCTATCAATGAAAACTTCGGTAGGTACCCACATTAGAACGTGGAGGCGTAAAATGTATATGCTGTCCCTAAATCCACATAATCCATTAATACTCAAGGTAATTTGAGTCGCAATAAATGAATCATTCCGGATTTATTCTCTATAGGATACACAAGTTGGGAACAGAAAAGACACCCTAAATTTCATTGTAACAAGATTATTTCGCAATATAGAAGCATAGTAAAAACAATTGGCTAAAAATATTTTGACTTTACAACAACTAGCGTTGGCATACTTTCAAGAGTTCTCCAAGTGTGGCTTCATTTGCTTTTTACCTGTTTGCGAAAATGTTTCAGCAATTGTATTAGTGTTGCTGACTTGTTTTTTTAACTTGATGGATAGGGGTAAACTTTTTCCAATCATTTTTCCTGAAAGAGAATTCAAGTTTGATTGTTAATTAGTTAAAGTTATGTACAAATGTCCTCAGACTTCAATATGAGGTGAAAACGCAGCCGTAGGAAATTTCGACATCTCTCAACCTGCATTAGTCATGGTGGCGTCAGAAACTCTGCAAACGCGTGGATGTTGAGATTTTAATGCCCCAAGACCACTTAGCGCGTCCTGTGTGCCTTTATGAAATACAAAACTATCTGCAAACCAAAGACGGCTGGTAATCTTTCGTAAAGAGTGATATATTGAAACCAGCTCGGCCATCAACAAGTGGGAGATAGCGTATAAGCCAACTCCTATTTTGGAGTGTGAGCTACCTGTGCACATCGTAAAGGATTAAGGATGACATTAATCTCACTAGAAGAAATAAGAACACGATACTTCTGGTGATATAGAAGCTTTTAGGGAAGAGGCATATCCTCAAATGTAGCGTCTTAGGCTTTGGGCATTGCAACATATGTAGGTACCTAAGCAGCCAACTTATTGGAATCTTAAAATACCTAATGAGTTTCCAATATTACCGAATATTTGATCTATGTGTTCTGACGGTGACTCAAAATAAATTTCATCTTTGTAAACAAAAGTAACACAAAATCTTTCTTTTCTTTATCCATGGCCTCTCTTAATTTCTCGTGTCTTTCATCTCGTATCAAAAGCAATTGATAAAGTGTGGCAAAGGGGAGGTACAGTATGATCCTACAGCTGGAACTAAGTCTAGACTTAGAGAGAACAACCCTCTGTGACTATATCATGGAGCGAATGGCGTACATCAACATAGGCACGGTAGGCGGGCCAATTTTCGATCTAAAAGCAGGTATCTCCCGGGGGAAGGGAGTCTGTTTTACAAGACATCCCAGCACTTGGCAACCCTAATTGTCTCAACATTCAATTTTGCAGATGATTTCCGCCAGATAAAGAGCGTCCTTACCGTAACACGTCTACACAAGTCATATGATTGCTACAGAAATATATAAAAAAACAACTACGAGGCCAAATGGTAAAACAAGAACAAAAAGAAGAGAAATTCAACGTGGTCCCGATTGGACGGACTCTACTAGAAGATATCAGCATGTGGGATAGGATAAACGCTATCCCTATACAACATAGTGCAATGTACTAGGGATGAAGATTACTTCAAACGGGTACAAGAAGACCGTCTCAGATAGAACATCAAAGCGCAACTTCGGCAGTCAAAACTCTATATACATTCCGAAACCTCAGACAGAGCAATAAAGAGATCTACCCGGCTCTATTAAGAGCCAGAAGAAAAACCTACAGACAATGCAGAATATACACGTAAAGAAAAAAGAAAACAAGGCAAGAAGATTTGCGCAGGATGGTGGGGTCGAAACCAATAAATAAAGTCCTAGAACAACAGTCAGAGCATAAGGAGGAAAAAATATTAAAAGAAATGAATGAAGAAATCAAAGCAATGATCAACAACAGGGGAAGAGCAATAAGAGCCATGCAAGGTTCAAAGCTACGCAAATCTTATGGAAAACAGAGAAGAAGCGACATTTTATTTATGAAAAAGTGTAAAAAAACACAAAATGAGAATTAAGAAAACAGATGAAGACAGCACCCGAAATTAAAAACCCAACCAAGATTAAGACGCAAAGCCGTTCATGAAAATTAAACCCGATAATGACCAATAAATTTCCCTATTTCGGCAACCAAACAAGGAAAAAAGAAGAAACCAGAAAATGACACAAACCTACAATGAACACAAAAAAAAACACCAAAGAAACTAAGCATCACTAACTAAAGAGAGAATATCACAAATGCTAACATAACAACCAAGTAAATTAAAAAAATACATAAAGGCTTGACCACCATCATATCGTCCCCCCGCAACGAACAATAACAACAAAAAGAAAAAAAACAAAGACAGTGGTAAGCCTGATCAACACGCGCCTTGCATCCCTTTGCTAATCTACTATTTTTTTCTTTTCACGGCTATTTTTCTTTCTATCTACCCCACGCATGCTTTATCCCCCCCATCTCCCCACACACATGCATCTCACATACAAACATTAAATTGAATTCACTCAGCACAACCAAAAAGAACCAAAGGGTAAGAGGGGGAGACAAAATAAACAAAGAAAAGTAATAGCAACGAAGGTCTCAACTATCCACCAAATTAAGACCTAAGAACAAGAAAGCAGGATTGAAATACAACGGAAAAGCCCTTCGTATCAGAGTATACGCAACCCCATACTCCAACTTCCCCATAGACAAATGCCCAATGTCGATAGGGCGACGTATTAAAAATAATACATACAGATGGACACACGAATCAGGACCACGCAGAGGAGGTACTAGAAAATGAAATGAGAAAGGGCCCAATCAATATACCGCAAGACAACCTCTATGTAGTGAAAAGTGACACCTTTAACCTCATAATTAACGGAACAAAGCTCCGCATACCCGATCAAGATGGAAAGAATAAACAATACTAGATTGAAGATAATAGAAATTGACATCAATGGTTGGAAAACCCTCACTAACGTCTGTAATATCCCCAGACAAGAAGACTTGGAGAATATTATCACCTATGAGCAGGGTCGATTACTATACACATAAGTCAAAATAGCAGCATAGAGCACGTACAGTAAAAAATCCTCGGGTGAAAGGTACGACGGAGTATCAGTATCTATAAAGAGGAATATATGTCACGAGCAGATTAAAGATCTCGACAAATCGTATGTGGCTATAAAAATAGAGACTTTTGAAGGAAAGATCACCAAAATGGGAGGTACCACTCCGCAAGACGGAAATTTTTACTTACTCACTGGGGAACAAATTTCAACTTTTTGCTTATTGACTTAGATTTGACATTTAATTTTACGTAATTTGGGTGCGCTGAGTACGAATTTTACTCTGTTTTGCTCTATCAGGTCCTGATTTTGTTCAACACACTTCCTCTTTCATCAGTCATAAAAAGGATATTTTCTCAATACTTGCTAAGTCTTTTTGCAGTTGCACATTATAATCATCTATTAGTACCTATGTAACTAAAGTTTGTTTTTATATTTCAGATTTTGAAAATAAGGAATTGAAATACCTTTACGAATTGACAAAACAATCAAGTAATATGTCCAAGCACTAGAAAGTTCATATGCAAAAACTCTTCTGATTCATTTAGCTACATATGTGGAAATTTTACACTTCCACATCAACGAAGAAATATAACGGACTTCGTGAAAAGAGCTTACTTAGCTTATTTTAGCAGAAAACTAGGGGATCAAGATAAATCATGGGTTCAACATAAAGCCTGCACTGTATGTATGCTTTGAAGGACTGCGACATTAGATGAAGGGTTCGGAGTCCAAAGTACCTTTTGCAGTTCTAATGGTAAGTTTATGATTTCATAAAACTACGTAACTAAGTCATTTGTGTACTTTAAATTATCTAAGTGTAATTGTTACTTAGGTACATAAACAACTATTGATAAAATTCGCTTTTGTTAACGTTTCACTTTTTTTTCCATTTCAGGTGTGGCGAGAGCCAATTAACCATGAGACGGATTTCGACTTTTGGCTTCACTAAGAAAAATAAACGTTGTATTGAGTACCCAAATTTCGACACCGCAATACGACCTGTGCTTCATTCAAATGAAATTCCTATTCCGAAATTTAAGAGTCTGCCATCTCAGGAATTAGTTGAAGATGTTTCTAAAAATATTGTTATGCACTCTGATGAGTCAGACACCGAATTTGACCCCAGCGTAGTTGTAAGTGAAAGTGATCATCAGAGGTTCAACCAGGTCGAGTTGAATGATCTTGTAAAGGATCTAAATTTACCAAAAAGGGCTGCAGAAATTTTAGCTTCAAGATTTAAACAGAAAAACATGCTTAGTTCAAACACATACATTTCATTTTACAGATACAGAGAAAAAGAACTTAAATATTTTAGGGCAGAGCAGAGTTTAGTATATTACTGCAACATACCAGGTTTGTTAAAGAAAGTGGGGGTTCAGTCTTACAATGCAACTGATTGGCGTTTGTTTATAAACAGTTCCAAAAGCAGTCTGAAGTATGTGTTGCTGCATAATGTTAATCTATATAGCTCGCTACCAATTTGGCACTCAACAACATTAAAAGAAAAGTATGAGCATATAGAAACTGTTTTAAAACTTATCAAATATAGGGAGCACGAGTGGATCATATGTGTTGACTTAAAAATGATCAATTTTCTGCTAGGGCAACAAGCAGGGTATACTAAATATCCCTGCTTCCTTTGCTTATGAGACATGTGAGCTAAGTAAGAACATTATTGACAACAAATCTGGCCAGCACGAACATCACTTACTGTCGGAGAAAAAATGTAATTAATCCACTTTGGGTGAGCAGAGATAAAATAATATTTCCTCCTCTGCATATCAAACTAGGTCTCAGAAACAATATGTAAAAGCTTTAGATACAAACGGCGAGTGTTTCCAAAACATAATTTCAAAATTCCCAAGTTTAAGTTATGAAAAAATCAAAGCTGGAATTTTCGACTGTCTACAAATAAGAAGGTTAATTAATGAGAGCAGTTTTCCTTATGTCATGAATAAACACGAAAGAAATTCTTGTTTCTCATTCGTGGACTTGATAAAAAGCTTTTAAGGAAATTATAGGACAGATAACTACGAAGAAGTCGTAAGAAAAGATTTAAGGGACTACAAAGTGCTAGGCTGCAATATGAGCATAAAAATGAATTTTTTGAATAGTCATCTTGACCTATTTCCAAGTAATTTAGGTGCTTTAAGTGAGGAACAAGGGGAGAGATTCCACAAAGATATTAAAATTATGGAGGAACGTTATCAAGGACGCCGGGATTGCCACATGATGGCTGATTATTGCTGGTGTTTGAAAAGAGACCTGCCGTCAACAACCAAATACTCTAGAAAGTCCTATAAAAGGAAATTTTTACCATAGTGAATGATTCATATCTCTATTTTGTTTTATTTTAAGTTATTTCTATCTTTATAATATAATTTTACAACAGTTTGAATGCATTTATTCATGAAAATTGGAAATAAATGTTAACGCAGTACTTCATTTTTAGTCCTAATTTTGAAAAAACTGGAAAATGGCGCATGGGCTGTTTACAAGAATCTGGACCTGATAGAGCCAAACCGAGGTGAAATTCGTTTTCAGCGCACAAAAATTACTTACAATCAAGTGTCAGATATCATTTAATAAAATACGTGTTCCCCAAATTATCGAAAGAATTTGGACCGAATTCCTCGGATACATTTGCGCTAGGGCTGCCACAAAACCCGAAATCGTATTAAAAAGCAGAGCCTCTAATTAAAACACAGTAATAGTGCCCGGACCATCATTCCTATCAAATCACAACAACAAAAAAAAGCCACTGTATCAATAAACCCCATCCAGATCAAGTGCGAAAAGAAAAAAGATTATGGAAATACAAACTGTGCAATGTGCCAAGAAGAACTGAAGGACTTGAAAATGCAAAATAGATTCCCTGTATTTCTGATGATATGTTAAAGAATATTAAAATATTTAGGGATTTAAATAATAAAGCCAGGGTAAAGAGGAAAATCTTGGTTAAGGAAATGTTAAAAAAAATTATGAATTTGCCAAGCAAAAGATCACTGATCCTAAATGGATCATCAGAAATAACAAGCTCATTAAAATCAAGCAATATTCTGCAGATTTTGTATAGATCAATCTCACACCAATATGCCTCTTGCTAACCCTGTTATTCGATGTGTTTACACTAATGCTGATGGAATATTTAATAAAATTGGAGAATTTAATGAATTAATTAGTAAAGAAAAACCACAAATAATCATGTTAACTGAAACAAAATTAAACGTTCAGATACAGATTCATGAAATTTTTGAAAATGATTATACAATTTTTCGCAAAGACAGAAAAAATCAGAATGCACCTGGGGGTGGAGTATGAATTTTGGTTCATAACAGTTTGGTTTCTACAGAAAATGAGAGAAAATTTTAATATGCATCAATGTAGAGAGGCTGTGTGGTGTGAAATTAAATTGGCGAATAATAGAAAGATTTTACCGGACGTAATTGATAGAGCTCCCTCATCTAGTAATGAAAGTAATGAATTATTAAATGATCTAATAAAATTGACTTATGATTATAGAAAGGAAAATCAAGTATTTATTGCGGGCGGTTTTAACTTTAAGGAAAATAACTGGGAAACAGACAACCTGCCAAATGGGATATCCCAAAAGGCAGCTAGACATTTAATTATTTGTATAGAAGATTTTTCTTTATATCAGCATGTCCATAAAAATACTCATAATATAGGAGAGGAAAATTGATCTAGACTTGATCTCATATTCTCTAGAAATGACATGATGTATAAAATATTAAACTAAGTTGTCCTCTGCGTAAAAGCCATCATTCTGTCTTAATATTTAATATTGTTCCTGATATTCGAATTGATGGTGGAACTGAAGAAAATTATTGCAATTATTCTTTTCCTAAAGGAAATTATAATGCAATTAGACAAAAGCTAGAATTGATAGAGTGGGACTCGCTTCTAAATGCTAAATCTAGTACTGAGATGTGTGAAGTTTTTAATAATATTTGTAATGATCTTGTGAAAAAGTACATCCCAATTGCTATGAAAAGTAGAAAGGCTAAACCTAAATGGATGACAGGCAATCTAAGAAGACAGATAGATAAGAAGAATGAATCATGAAAAAGATTGCTGAAAAGGAAGACGCCTTTAAGGAGAGAAACCGATAGAAGAGAAAGGAACAAAACCACATCCATGATGAAGAGGATCAAAGTGGAATTTGAGAAACAACTATGTCAGGATATAAAGGAAAATCATAAAAATTTTTGGAGTTATGTTAAAAGCAAAACTGTCTTAAAAGACAAGGTATTACAAGTGAGACAAGATTATTCCACATTAACTAATAATGATAAAGATACAGGCACTGTATTTAACAAAGCTTTTCAAAGTGTTTTTATAGATGAAGACATCACAGATATAGCAAGAATGAATGGATCTGAATATAATGGACCAAAGATGGAAAATATCAATATTAGTGAAATGAAAGTAAAAAATTTATTGAAAAAAAGTGAATGTAAACAAGGCTATGGGACCAGATATAATACATCCCAAATTTTTGAAGGAATGCTACGATCAATTGTCATATCCAATTACAATCATTATTCAAGAATCATTGCGTACAGGAATTGCCCTAGAACCCTGGAAAGTAGCTAGAGTGTGTCCAATATACAAGAAGGGTAACAATCATAATTCTTTAAATTATCGACCAGTATCATTGATAAGTGTACCATCTAAAGTGTGTGAAATACTTATAAGAGAGGAAGTAGTATAGCACTTGGAAAGTAATAACCTACTTAGTGATATGCAATATCGTTTTAGATGGAAAAGAAGTACTCTAAAAAATTTGTTAACATACATGGAGTATCTCACCAGTAGAACTAATGAACAAACACCTGTAGATGTAAATTATTTTGATTGTCGAAAGGTTTTTGATAGAGTTTCACATCAAAGACTGCTAATTAAATTTAATTCCTATGGAATTACTGGGAGACTTCTTAAGTTGATTGATAATTTTATAACAGATATACATCATTATGTTGAAATATGTGGCCAAACATCAGAGAAGTTACAGGTTACCTCAGAAGTCCCCTAAGGCTCAATAATTGGAACAATACTATTTTTAATTTTTATAAATGACAGTGAAAATTTGGAATGTCCATCTCTACTGTTTGCTGATGATTTGAAAATCTTTATGAAGATTAACACTGATGAGGATATAGAAGCTATGAAACGTGACTTACGGAAACTGAGGGAGTGGAGTGAAAAATGGTTATTGGATTTTAATGTGAACAAGTGTAAGACACTGCATATAGTTCATAGAAATCCAGAGATTAAATACAGCCTTAATAATGTTGAATTAGAATTCACAGAGAAGGAGAGAGATCTTGGAATAATTATGAGAAAAAAGACCTGAAACCAGCTCACCATATTGGGACAGTTGTCAGCAAAGCTAATAGAATTGCGGACTTGTTAAGGAGAACTTTTGATTATATGGATATAGATATGGATATAGACATTATATTGTTCCTTGTTAAGGCCGCATCTGGAGTACGCTGTACAATGTTGGTCACCATATTAGATTAAAGACATTGAAGAAATTGAAAAAGTTCAGAGAAGGATGACGAAACTAGTACCTATTTAAAACGAATTTAATATGTAGAACGATGTAATTTAATGGAAATTAATTTGTTAGAGAAGAGGAGAGTACGAGGTGACCTAATTGAGACATTTAAAATAATCAAAGGGTATTCTTTCAATTGAAGAGAAAAATCTTTGATGTGTTTTTATGTTTGTACATATGTGTATGCATATATGTTATATACAACTAAGAAAAATCAACAATAAAGCATACATCCAACTCAAGTACTTAAGTGAGATGGGAGTACGAAAAGATTTGTTCCTGCCTCCCATAGGATTGAACTAGGTAAGCATGAACTAGGTAAGCATCTGACCGAGTCAACTCGATTGAAAACACAGAGGAAATAAATGTAGAGCTGAGCAGAATAATAAAACCATACTGAAAGCAGATGAAAATAACACAATAACTGAACAATAACGGGACATCAGAAAAATAGCACGAGAGATTAATATGATTAATGCTTGGATAAGGTAATTAGACATGTCACAGGAGCTAAGCCGCAATAAATCACGGCTGCAACACGAGCTTAGTTGACAAATAACGGAACAAAGCAGCATCAAGTGGAACATGATAATATAGATTTTAGATGAAGATATATGTCCCAAAGGTTGTGGGAATACAGTTAAGAGGTTACAAGGGAGGCCTCCAGTTAAGAAAATGGAGATAGTAAACCATATCAACGCATACTATAAAGCAGAAGAAATCGAAACTCTGCTCCGCAACCATTTTCCTAACGTCTTCAGCATTATCGAGAGAGGATCACCAGGAATATGACCTGGGATTTTAAGCAGTTAGCATTGAAGAACTGAACACTCAACTAAAATTTAGATACAGTCACCTACAGATAAGAAGAACTAGATCACTGGACTGAGTGCATCATTCTAGAAGAAAATTCCTAGAAAACACACTAAAACCCCTCGCTAAAACAATGAATGCAGCGTGGAATATCGGCTACTTCCCGGGGGGGGGGGGTAAAGAAGCCCAAATGATTTTTCTATCAAAACAAAGGAAGCCACCAAACCTGGTGGCCAACTTTCAACCTCTTTTCCTGCTCAATATCTTAGGGAAAGTAATAGAGAAAATGATTTGTCGCCACCTAGTAGAACTCATGGAACACAACGATCTCTATAATGATAAGCAGTTCGGTTTCAGAAAAAAGGAGGGAAAGGAAATGGCCTTAGCTATACTTACAGAAAAGAACGCAAGTTCCATGTGGTCTCGATGGCCATGAAGCAAGCCTTTGGTAAAGCCTGGTGCGATGAACTTAAGTACAGGTTAAAGAAAATCAGTCTACCAGACAAATTCATACGTTTTCTGTCCAATTTCATTAGTGATCAAACTGCGGTCATAAAGATCGGCAACCACCTAGGACCCTCATTGCCACTGAGGGAAAGCATATCTCAGGGAAGCTGCCTTTCCCCGCTTCTCTACGTAACCTACACATACATCCTTTTGGAAAAGTTTTGCTACACTCTTTTTGTATCTTTAGAGAGGTTTACGTGTTTGATAGAAATTGAACCATAAAAGAAACAAAGTGCGACCTTTTCAGCACGTGGCTTTAAATCTTTTCAATTTTGTCTAAGTGTGTCGAGATGGAAGTCAAAAGAATCGAGATCTCTGCTCTCCTGCGCACGGGACAGAAAAAGTCCGAAATCACCAAATGGCCTAATGTAAACAGCCGAATGACCGTCCACAGAGTCGAGGAGAGTCTCAAGAACGGGGAAGAGCTCAAAGGTCGACCTCGTTCGTGCACACCTCAAGTTGTCAAGCGTTTGACTGTGAGAAAAGCCTTCGCAAGTGTTCCGAAGCTCAAAATGCCTGCGCTCACGAAGAAGAAGAAAAGCTGGGTCATGACAATAGAATTCTCATTTTTTTTATGTAAAAAACCTTCATATTCGATCTGATCATCAACAAGAAGAACAACCAAGCGATAAGCTTTGGCCAAAACATCTCCGAGGTCCGTTACATGTACACGACCAAGCACCCGGCTTCTGTGATGATGCTCAGCATCGTAGCTTCGAATCTGGAAAAGATGCCGCCGGTGTAGTTCGTGAAGGACTTTTAACCGCCGCAGTCGCCTGACTTCAATACCATCCACTACAAGATGTGGGTGCCTGCCGAGAGAAAAGCCTGCAAGATCCGCCACAGCAACGTCGACGAGCTGAAGTCCTCTGTCAACCACATGTGGGCCAGCATGAGTAAGGACTTCGTCCGCACCGTGGGCGCGGCCCTCATGTCTAAGCTGAAGCGTGTGCTCCACACCGAGGACGGCAATAGTGATTAATATTACAATTTAAACACATATTTATATTTTAAAACAATAAAAACGTGTCAACTGCCTCAAAACTATCAATGTGTCCTTTGTTGTGAGCGCCGAAACCTGTGTAACAGGAATTTTCCAATACCTGGTTCGACATCTCCGACACTATTTACCAGCAAACAACATCCATACAGTTCACCGATGATATAATTATTGTGCAATGTCTATGCTTGATACAATTTTGGTGTTGTGTTTGCTCAATTTTTAGGTTGGGTAATTCACATGGCGAGCAAGCACGTTTCAAATGCTTATAAAATCTCATGGTGATCATTTTGAGTGCTTAAATACGTTCAAAATTCAGAACAGAACGGCCATCTGACGTTTGTTTGGATTTGAAAGGTTGCGTGATTCTTTAGGTTATTGGAAATGGTGCAAACATTTCTAAAATTCCGCTGTGATTAGTTTGAGTGGTGAAAACCTTTTAAAAACTCAAATAGCTGCTGGTAGCTGTCTGCCCCTCCCCCTATCCATACATACATACAGGCAGAAATATATAATAGATAATTGGAAAGGGTTGAGTAGTGCAGCTACCCACATGGGAAATAATAGAGTGTAGGGGAAGCTCAGGCTTAGGGATATAAGGAAGTCCATATATGTATGTAGGGGAGGGTTGGTAAGTATGTTTTAAACATTTTGGGTAATTCGAGGGAACTTGATAGTAGACGACCAAGTTCCTTATTAAAAATGGCCTGAGAAGACTTAACGGGAATTGAATGAGAAAGTAAAGACCTAATTTAAAGGTATGCATTAATTCATTAATAAGAAATCTTTAAGGATTAACAAATAAAGGTTGAGCAATGAACAGTTTTGGAAAATTATTCGAAGGAACAAATAAACTGGCTCAAACTATCAACATACGGAGTAAAAGCAAGGCTAAACACGCAAGTATCCTAAGGCCTTTAGTCGCGTGCGACTCTATATCTCACTATGCCGGTCGGTCGGTCGGTCGTCCTCGTTTTTCCTTTTTTGTCTTGGTAATAACATAACATTGTAACTATTCTGCTGATTCTAACGAGATTTAAAATCTTTATGTTGTTTTACATTCTCTTTCGAATGATATAATTGTCAAAGTCCTTCCAAGGTTAGCTGGGGAGTTATTTGGCAATAACATCATAACTATTCGACCGATTCTAACGAAATTTGAAACTCTTATGTTGTTTTACATTCTCTTTTGAATGATATAATTGCCAAGGTCTTTTCAAGGTTAGTCCTAGAATTATTGAAAGAGTTGAATGTCGTAAGGTCATAAATGAGAATAAGTGAGAGCACGCGACTTTGGTCAGCAGACCTTGCTCAAACTCATTAAGCTCTATGTTGGCAAATCTAGAGGGTTTCGAAAATTCCTAGATTTCGCTCTATATAAAGATTTACGCTACATAATTTTGCCTGAAATGGGAACCTTTCCAGTATTTTCCGTTTACAAGAAAACCCCTAGGAATATATTTTCCACCAGGCAGCCAACCCAGAGGGATTAGCGCAAAGCGTTGTTTATCTTTATAATTCATAAAGTGTTTCCTTCTTCAACACAGTGGCAGCAGTAAGCTCACCCCAAAGTTATAAGTAATATACCGTATGGGTATTTCTTCTAGAGGGGAAAAACTCTTAAGAGAAAGAACCATTCTGCTAGCATAGAGGAAACCTTTTTTTTTACTATTATTAACCTCACTCGTCTCTTTCATTTGTGCGTATTCGCGATTTTAGATCTTGCAATTTTTAACTTTTTCATAATCGCTCATCAGTTTTAAATTAGCATGAAATATTAAACGTTGAAAACGTCAAGGAAATGCATAATGAATTTCATCGTTCCCTCATCACTATAAATAGGGAAATAGTACGCTATAAACCTAAAACGTCTAATAGATTAAATTTGGTGCAGTGGATAAATAGTAACATTAAAATTTGCATCAGAGAACGAAACCGATTTTTTTTTAAAAATTGAAAAATCAGCGGCACTGTTGAGAATCAAAAACTGATACCTTTATTACCGTCGCCTTGTCAAAAGTAATATAAGAACAGCCAAACGGAACTATGAAAAGTAATTAGCCTTTTTGTCAAAACACGAGCCAAGACATAACAAACTTTGATGAAAACACTACACTGTCAACTATTGAAATAACAAAAAATGAAGTAAATAATTAAGTTAAAAAATAAAACGTTCTAAAGCGCCTGGTGCCGGTATAATCAATACAATACACCTCAAAAAATTAAGATATGAACTGTTACACCCCTTTTGTATAATTTTCAAAAATCTGTTAATGAAGAAATATATAGTTCAAAGGAGTTCGAAAGAAGCAAATTCAACTCCAATTTATAAAAATGGCATAAAGATTGATCCAGGAAACTTTCGACCAATTTCCGTTGCATCGGTGGTTGGTAAACTCTTGGAATCGATTGTAAGAGTGTGTCGTGGTATTGCAAGGACCGAGTGGTGGTGTATGTACGTATAGGTTTGTTATGTACTTCAAAAACTCCTTGATTACGTTTTCTCTAAGAGTGCTTTATTATTATTATTACGTTATTTTATTCTTTGAGGATTCCGAGGGCCATGCTCAGCGTTTCGAGGATTGCATTAAACACTTTTAAGAAAATTGATCTTTAATTAACACATAAAAAAAGAGTCAAATCTAACAAAACAAACTATACAGCTATGAATTAAATGAGTTTAAGTGAGACTTACTAATTTAAACAAATGAATATAAAGTAATGGTTGACCCAAAGCTCACTTTAATATTGGACGCTAATTAACCTTAAAAAAAATAACGGAATTTATTTACCTTTAAAACCACCACACTTGAATCTGGTTGGCCTCAATTTTTATGTAGACGTAAGAATGTTTTATGCGGCCAGGCGCGTGGCCGTATTCACTTACCCTCAAACTGTTTGTCTGGCGCGGGGATAGGTTTAAAGCCACAGGTGATTTCGGTGTGGGCGACGGATGGCGTTAAACAGGTTGTCTTGGAAAGATGATTTCAACCACGAGCTCGGGAAAGTATGCTCCTCTCAATCTTCTGGTTAATCTTGGAATGATTCGCACTGACGAGCGATGAGCAAACGAGTGAATCCTTTGACGAATGGGGAGTGTTTGAGGGAGTTCCCTCTGGGGTATTTCTTAATGACGAGGACTATCTCTGGGTTTTGTTGTAAACCAGGGTGGAGGGTTTCTCTGACGAGAGATGATTGAGCTTGTTTCTCAATGCAAGCTAAACTAAATTTAGATGTGACCACCAGGAACTGGCTCAGCATGAGCTTCTTATGTGTTCCTTTCGTTGGGTTGCCGGGCACTCTAGCCGGACTTCGTCGTATCTATCGCTAACTCGATCTTCCTCAGACAAGAGGCTAATTTTCGGTGTGACCACCAGGAACTGGCTCAGGTTGAGCTTCTTCAATGTCTCTTTCGTTTCTTTGCCGGGCACTCTAGCCGGTCTTCGACGTCTCGATGACTAACTCGATCTTCCTCGTTCTTCTACATTTATCTGCATATATACTTTACCAACCCACTGGGGGGTAGGGGAAGGAGGAAGGGATCAGGTTTTCGGAATTAAGCCTCCTGCTTTAACGGCGCTTCTCTGAGCGTCTTTCACTTAGCCCTAAAGGCAACTTCTAGCTCTTGGTCGACGCTCCTCTAATATCGTCAATGAAGTGAAATTCAATACTAACTCTTAGGGGAAAAATTGCCGGTTTAACCAATGTTAGGCTCGCCGGACCCGAAATGTGATGATTAGTGCATGTCGTGGTATTTTGAAGGCCTTTCGGGTGGTTCTCGAGGCCAGGGGGGAGATGGGGGAGGGGTTAAGTAATCGGGTTACTCCGCAAAATGCCAGGACGATGTGGTGACGTAACGGGGCCTCTGTTTTTAGGGTGAGATATAGATTTCCCTACACAGGATTGTAGAGCATCTGAGATAAATAACCCAATAAACTACTCGCAACACGGCTTTCGACGCGGACAGTCATGCTTAAGTAATTTGCTTGAATTTTTCTTTTCAAAATGATCACAACGTTTGACTAAGATAAAGCTGTAGATTTAGTTCATCTGAATTTTAAAAATGTATTTGACACCGTTCCACTGACTGGAAAACCACAGGCAAAGAGTTGTTGCCAATAAGAATAGTTCATTATGGGCTGCGGTCACTAGAGGCATTCCTTATGAATCTGTTCTAGGCCCCTTGCCTTATGTAATATTTGCATATATGTAAAATTTCAAAATTGGTTGATGATACGAAATTAGGTACGAGGACAAAATACGATAGTGACTGTGAAAATTTGCTAAATGACTTTGATAGAGTAGTCTAGTGGTCGAAAAGATGGTAGATGCAATTCAACGTGAACAAATGTAAAGTAATGCACATGCATATATCATCATAATTCCCGAATAGATCAGAATGTGTGTGGTCAAACTTTAAATACAGTCGATATGGAAAGGGATTTGAGTGACCCTTATCTCGAGTGATCTAAATTTTCCAAAAATGCACTATAGATTTCTAAAATGCAGAGGGTTCTAGGATACATATCCAGAAATTTTAGCGTTTAAATCATAAGATATCATTTTTCCCTTATTTAAAGCACTTCTAAGACCTCAATGCCGTATGGTGATCGATTCTAATCTCTATATATGTGAAAGGATATTGTAAAATTAGAACGTGTCCATTATCGAACGATGAAGTTAATTCCTGAGCTTGAAATAAATTGTATTGAAATTTTTTAAATATTGAACTGTTTAACTAATACAAATTATAAATCAATATTTGAGCTAGATAACCAAGCGGCCACGAGATATAATGGTTTAACAAAAGATGTAAGACTGCAGTAATAAAATATTTCTTTTCCTAAAAAATAACACGAACATGGAACAGCTTGTCAAGCCATGTAGTTGAAAGCACTTCATTATATATGTTCAAGAATAGAATAGAGGGATAAAGATGTTAAAAATATGTTAAACTAATTCCATTCACATATCCTCTTTCTTTTGCCAATCCTTCACCTCTAATCTTCATGATCCTTCTTTCTGCTCGCCGGATGCAAAGCGTCATTTTAGTTGGGTGGTGCTCGATGACCTTCATGGTAGTTAACACTTTCCCATTTAAATGTCATTTTCTGGGCCATTGCCTCCTGAGAAACCACCTTAGTGGTTCTTGGAGTGGGAGCAGTTGTCTGCACTTCCAGAACAGACTGATTTTTGTCCAAATCAGGTCGGTCGATGAGGCCGTTGAATTCTTTTCCGGCAACCTCATGGCCGTGGGACCAATTATTATTCCGAGAACCTAGGCCATTTTCGCACACCGTACGCCTCCTTGGCGGTCGCCTGAGTGTGAGACCGTTCTGAGACAGAAGCGATATGCCTACATGCGCTATAAGCGCCACCCAAACGACTTCATCTTCGGTGAATTTTGTCAAGTTCGGGCTAGGTTCCGTTATGTTTCGAAACATACACCCCGCTATTCTTGGCGCGCATACATGACTTCACTTAGGGATACGAGCCCTCTTGCAGAGTTAGGGAAGCAAGTCAAAAGGATTAGGAGCAAGTTTTCGCAAGACCACCCCTCTCGTTCTCCAGGAGAACGGAGCCGCAATATCGGACACCGCGGTGTGACGAGGTCTTTAACAACAGCTTTCTCGACATAGTCTAGCCACGATGCTCCTCCAACATTTCGAATACAGGTTTAAGTTGAGCGTTCTTCTCTCGCTTACTGCGTGCATACCGCGCCTTGACTTGAATAGAGGGTATACTCCCAGACTCCTAACGAATTACTTCTTTGTTCGCATTTTGCAAATCCGACCCGTTTCCGTCCAATTTATATAACCCTCTGCGTGCGAGGGTGTCCCGCAGGAAAGTGCTCTCAGTATAACACTCTTTACTCTGAGCATCAACGACATTACATCGGTGTTGCCATAAGATGTTTTTTCTATGAGCGACTTAAACGACATTTCGATCTCTTTTGTTTTGGCCCAGATACCAACTCTGAAACGTCGACTACAAGAGAAATTGAACTGCATTTCTCGCACAATTACTATGCCGAAGCGTACAGCTTTCGGTTTCATTTGGCCAAGACAAGGTTGATGCACTTTTTCCGCCACCCACAGCTCCAACCCAACACGGACTACTTCCTTAAACGAGTTCACTTAACTTAGAAGTTTTGGATTTGCACAGTTTCTTCGGTGTTGTTTTTGACCAACGCCTCACCTCGGAGGCCCATATTTGCAGTTTTAAGGTCTATTGAACACTCGCTATCGCCATTTTTTGCCCGTGACGTTCAGTTCTTGGGGCGTTGATAGGGTCACTTTCTTGCTTTCCTATAACTCCTTTGTTAGCTCGAAGCTTTACTACGAAGATGAGTTTTACGCATCCGCAGCCGAGCGTGTATTGCGGAAGATGGGATCGTTCCACCACACTGGTCTTCGCCTGGTGATCAGAGCCTTACGTACATACACTAATGGGAGCCTACTTGTCATTAGCGGGAATAAGCCACTCGTCTGCGCCGTATAGAGAACATTATACACTTGTACGCGCGAGCTCGGCCCCGTCCACAGTCGCCAACGGTTCGCATTGCCTCAGTTGCCAATCTCGACGGTACCTATGATGCCGGTGGCACCTCTGGTTCTGCCCAGGGGGCCACCCTAGAAGTTGAAACCTTTGACTATTTGTCGGCTCGTAAAGCTTTTATAGCACCGGGAGTATTATGTTCCACATATTTGGAGCACACTTCGTGTAATACTGGATACGTCCTAGTGTATACGGATAGTTCCAAGTCCCAAGAAGGGCTGGGCTTTCATGCTGTATACGCCTTTTTTTTCAAATCAGCGGGGCTCTAATAGCTGCAAGGTATATTTTCACGGCCGAGTCGGTTGTACCCGGTTCCGAGACCGGATCGTGATCACAGACGCCCAGATTGCTTCAGAGGCATTGTAATCTCCGCATCGCTTGGTTCGAGTTATCCTTGATGCCAGGGTAGTCGCGAGTTTTTCTTCTGATAAGTTCTGTCGCGTTTACATAGAAGTACAAGCGAGCGATTTAAAAGCTTTACTTGAATGAGTTTCTTTTGAGACTCAAAATGGCGCAGTGGATTAGCCTCTCGCAGGAAGCTGTTTGCAACTCGCCTACGCTACTTTCATTCTTTATTTTTTCTTCGCTTTTTTCCTAGACACATAACCTACAAGTCCTAGTAATTTTTGAGAATACGGAGAATGAACACGCAGACGAGGGCACCAAACTTGTTCACGATTACTGGGCAACAAGCCTCGCCATCGTAACCTCCTGCCACCCCCGGGCTCCCCATCCTCGCCACACCACTCGCTCCCACAGCCACCTCATCCCCATCAAATCACGTACTAACAGGCACCAGAAAAGCCCAATCCCCCAAATTGTGAAATTTATAAATGAGGAGAATAAACGTAATTGAATACATATATTCTACATAAGCATACCGTATGTAAATTATCTGTAAATACTATCATTTCGCTACCCTTGTAAATACTCTTCCCATTCGCTGTATTTTGTTAGTCGAGATGACTGTTTATATCATAAATAAACCGTTTTATTATTATTATTATTATTAGCCAACCAGCGTTTTGCTTCTTCCTCACGTCTACTACATGGCTGGAATTATGTCAGCCGTCCGTGTAGCCTGGCAAAAAAAGACGGGAGCCAGCTGACATTATAATATAGTTGCACGCCATCACGCCACTACTGTTATCGTGGGCTTGGCTCCTATTGCCGCGTGTCTCGGCGACTTCGTCACTTTCGATTTATTCTAATTGGACACACTTGCGGGACGCAAAACCATTTCATTGATAGTTATCCTGCACATTACTGTGTGACTGCGTAGTCGCTCAGAGTGATCGGCATTCTTATTGAATGTCGGTGAGAGGCGGACCTTCTACCAACAAGAGTGTGCCCCTCCTTTTGCTTTTGTTGCAATGTTTTGTTTTAATGTAGCCTATTAATCAGCTATATTGATGAAGGCAATTTGGTGGCAGTCGTAAGATGGGTCCCTTAAAAAAAAAATAGAGTTCTCAATTAGAGAGGTGGCGTGTTTCGAAATCTACCATAATCTAGTCCTAGCTCGATGAAATTCATCGAACGGTAAATCGTTCGGGATGCACTTATATTGCATGTATTACTTGTCGCTTTTGCTTGAAAGCTGTTTTCCACTCGGCTCGGTCGACTATTACGGAAGCGAACAGGGTGAAAAATGGCCAGACGTTCCAGTAATCGTAGTTAGGCACACGGCGATGAAGTCAGCGAAGAGGAATTCAACGGCCACATAAACCAACCTGATCAGTCATTTCCTGAAATGGGGTGGGTCTCCAGACATGCTCTAACGACCACCGAGGCGGTTTTTCAAGGAGTAGCTGCTCAGAAAAGGATAGTAAAATGAAAGTAGTCACTACCTTGATGGATATCGAACACGTCCTACCCAAAGTCAGGCAGAGATCATAGGAAGAGATTGAGACAAGAAAGTGTAGTAGTTCTCGAAGAGTGGTGTGTAAACGCATACACTTTCAGGAATAATATCTTCAGCTTGTGGGTAGTCCCAACATAGACGGTGCCTGCATTAAAATTGCCGAGAAGAGAAGAGCCCTTGGAAAACGCCACGACGCGGCAAAAGTCGCCCGCGTCGAGGTGAGCTGACAGTGGGATGTACGCATAAATAACAGGATACCTCCTAATCTGGATTAGATGAAATGAAACTGCTTGAGATAATTTTTTTTTTAGAGTATAACAACGGAGATGGAGAAGTCATGCTTGGTGTACATCGCGCATCTTACTGCCCCGACCCCGTACCTTGATCTAACCACTCGCCAGAGGTGCAGAGCCGTTTAGCCGACCTGGAAACAGTCAGTCGGAGGGGATACCCCTGGTTTTAGCCGATAAGAGCTTTGACCCATTTGAGCCCATAGCTCTATCGGGAAGTGCCTAGGGATAGTATAACCCGCAGAAGGGTATAATATTGGCGCAGAAGCGCCCATGCTCGTATGCCTTCAGAGGCCAAGATCAAGTGAGCCAGTATTTTCCACCGAAAATTTCCCCCACAACATAACGCTTCCTACACCAAACTTAACGCTGTTCTCCAAACACTTCACGGATAATCTTTCGCCAGATCTTCAGTGGGCGAACCTCCTGCCATCTCAACCAAAAATGTTGGTGTGCGAGATTTTAAAGATCTTTTCCGTCAGGCAGCGTGATACTGTCTTACTGGAGAAACTAGTGCTCATAGTTTCATTTACTTCTTGGGAAATCCTGGCTGCTGTCTTGTATCGGTCCTTTTTTGAAATGCTGTTGATGGCTTAGTCATCTCTCTTTGAGGCTTTTATAGGCCTACCACTACAAATTCCACTGATACATGAGCCTGCAGTTTCATCTATCCTAACATGTACAACTCATATCAGTAATTTAGCATGTATTACATACCATTATTTGGATTGAAGTTACAGTAAGTTTTGTGATAGAAACCTAATTTTACGAATCATTATCATTGATCCAAGATAGGGTGACTAGGTTATTTATTAATGAGAATTGGCTGATTTATTTCGAACCATGACAAGCAAAAGTGGACGTTGTGTCCGTCAAGAATCACATCATTTGAACTAGATTCTTGTTTTCTGAGTGCGAAAATTGAGCCTCAGGGCTGCAGCCTAAACTCTCCATTCACTTCAGAACTATACACCGTTTTTTCTATATTATCAAATACAGTGTACACTCCTTTGATTACTCGTATACCAAATGGCGTGCTCAATGCAGGGAGGGAATATAGTGAGTATAAAAAAATATCATTACAAGTTTTCTTCATTAAAATTTAATTGTAGTGTTGGTATCGTAATTACCCAGAAAATCTCATGTCGCCGTTCTTTTTTCTTCGTCCTTTATCCAAAATAGCTGATGGCGAGTTTAGTTTAGCCGGCTGGATGAGGTCATCTTCATTATTTGTTTTTGTGGATTCATCACATCCTGAGGTTTTCAGGTAAAAAGTGTCTAGAGTTGCAAACTCATTCTTGAACTGCGAAAAGCTCATCACCTTTAGAAAAAGGGTAAAATTTTAAAATATAATCAACTAAAACAGAAAAAGGTCAATTATTAGTGAATGTAATTCGAAAATAGAGGAAAGAGCAATAACATGTTTTACCTGTTGACCTTCGGACGTAAATAGATGTATGTCCCCTTTCAGTTTTAATACTTGTCCCAGATCCGACACAACATCCTCCCATGACTGAACAGTGTTCATGTTCACAAGAACAGATATCTGCGTAAAAAAACAAAAATATATATAGGTTTTGGAGCTGAAAGTTTGAAAATATCCACAATGTTGATTCATCTTTGTTGTGGGTGAATTATATTTAGATACATCATCCGAATACAGCAGTAAATTTATGATAATGATGTGTGGTGGATGATTTCGGGTATTTAGTACTATAGAATGGAAAGGGCCTGCATTAAGTCAAAATGGGAGTGAAGGAGAAGGAGAGAATGCATTATCAATGAAATCATGAAATTGAAAAAAAAGAAGATATAACGTTAATAGATGGTAGAAAGGATATTTTTCGATACAGGTCACAACGATAAGCAACAAGTCAAGGCATACTTATCCGAAAGACATTTTTGTGCTTTCTTTGAATCTAATATCCATTTTTTGTGTCCAAATGCAGATTCATGTGCTAAATATAATTTAATATTTTAATAACCTAAATCTTCCTGCCAAGCGAATACACCGGGCCTACGTTCCTTCGTGATGTTCCAATCTTTTTAGTAGTCTCTCGAGTTGCCTATACTACAAAGAAGATTATGATCGGAGGTATGGATTCCCTTTCCAACGGTGCATCATTTTATATATTTATTTGTTGACTGGTAATTGGCCACGAGGCCTTGTCAAACAAGTTATATTTTTAGCTGATATGTACTTGTTCGCCACGTGGCCTTGACAAACACATCAACTTTGCATTTTTATTTTTTTATTTTAAGTTACGTTTCTCATTATTTTCATAGTTTATAAAGTTCTTTCATTTTTGTTTTATACATTTTTCTGGTCAAATAAAAATCTTCCCATGAGTTGATTAAAGAAATCAATTCTTGGGTATCATTCACGGTATCTTGGGTACCGTGATTGGTGCTCAATGCTCTGTGAACTCTGTAAATGCTACATAAAGTGACATGGGTATCTGCAACGAAGACTACGAAGCCATGACCAGCAGAAAGGAACACAACAGTCGTTTTGATTGCGTCCACACGCCGGAATTCCTCCAACTGCAGAACAGTGTGATGGAAGAGCTGAGCAATGGAATCCAAGTTTTGACGAGACAGATAGATTTTGGAGTCACCACCCTGAAGCTGGCCCTGAATTCGGACCTTCTCTACCCCTGGTAAGGAAGGCGCAAAAGATAATTCTGACAGCCAAATCCAAGGAGATTTATTTGGCGAATGAAAAGAAGCGACTGATTTTACTCTTGTCTTTGTTAATAAATTTAAATTAGGAATGTTTCTCAATTGTAACGATAGACTCGCACACGAAAGTAGAAACATGGTTGTTTATAATTTCAATTGCCATGGGTGGATCCAACGGAAATACATAGAGAGCATCGTGCGCTCCTTGAAGGTCAGAGTCTGTTCGCATCTCGGGATTAGCCTTAGAACATGTAGTCCTGTTTATAAAAAAGAAAATTCAGCAATTCGTCAACATAGTTGTAAAGCCCAAGTCTCTATTAATAATTTTAAAATATTGGGATCTACTCAAGACCCTACGTCACTCAAGATTTTAGAATCGCTTTATATCAAGCAATACAATTTATCTCTAAATAGTGACTTATCTTCCTTTCCACTCACAATTTCATATTTTCAAAACAATCAAACCCCGCACCGTAAACCAACTTACTTCGTTGCTATTTCTCTTCACCTTCTCAGTCTTCTTCCACTCTTCATTCTGCATGGTTAGCTTTTGTGCATGTGAATTAATTATTGTGTTCATTCAATCATTATATTTTTGTTTTTTCTGTAATTTTAATTTATAGGCTAAATTTTAATTCTTACATTTTTATTTCATATCCTCTTGCTACAATTTCCTTCATTGTTTTATAGTACGCGAAGATGGGCGTGTATAGCACGAAAAAGGTCGTAATAAATGAATCCTGTTTAACTACTATTTACTTTCATCCTGAACTTGAGAATCCGCCTCTATATAGGAGCAACCTTGCATGATATATATATATATATATATATATATATATATATATACATATATATATATATATATATATATATATATATATATATATATATATATATATATATATATATATATATATATATATATATATATATGAGGGATCTTCAAGGGACGGATCTTTAAAAGATTATCGGAAATTTCCAAGTCAAAACACATATGATCATATCTTTTGTTTGTGCTGATACCTGCAAAACCGTCATTTATGTCTTCCTCTGACGCCTTTCTGGTAGCAAATGAGTGCTTACAAGAAATTAGCTTTTTTAACCATAGAAAAGCAAACTTTTGAGATCAGGGCTGTCATCAAATTTTTAAGAAAACTTGATTGGAAATCCCCTGTTATTGTCGATTCTTTGCAGCTAGTTTATGTTGAGTCTACACCACATAGAAACACTGTTTTCAGGTGGATGAAACGTTTCAAAGAAGCAAGAGTAGACTTTACTGACGACAAGAGAGAAGAGTGATCATCCACATCCGCTAATGCAGATAAGTTGGCCAACGTTCAAAAACTTCTGGATGTAGATTGCAGGGTTAGCGTTAAAATTATTGCGAAAGAAGTCGTTATTTAATAAGATCAGCATATGCAATTTTAACAGAGCATCTTGGTCTCAACAAGCTTTTTACCCATTGGGTACCGAAAGCGTTGCGGGATGATCAGCTTGGCACAATGCTCCAGCTCATTTCACACGGCTAACAGGAGAAACTTTGAGGGAATTTCGATGGCAAATCATACCCCATCCTCCCTGATCTTTTCCCTCGGACTATTTCTTGTTTCCTAAGCTTAAGGAACATTCAAAAGAAGCAAAACGTCAAATCAAGACATGATGTAATCCGAAAATTAATGAGTTCTTGAGAGAAGGACTTGTCAAGTGAAAACATTGCCTTCTTCAGAAGTGCATTGACCCAAATGGAAACTATGTTGAGAAATATTAGTGACATTTGTGTTATTTTTTATTTTTTAATTTGGCAACAAAATTTTGGAAGATCAACCGGAGTCCTTACCAAAATATTACGCGATAACTCGGTAATCTATCCCTATTACTGGCAACCAGCGTCCCCCTTCCAAGGCTCTTGGGTTGTCCTCACGATTACCTTCAAGGTTTCCCCATAATTAGGGACGACCTTAAAGAGCCCCCTCCCCCATAAACACGCTGCTCGCGCAAAGGATACCATAATTTGGCCATTTAACGGCCAAAATTGCAGTTCTTATAATTTAAAATGAATAAACGTGCGTTGTTCACAGAAAAACCGCATGCTTTTCTTTATTCAGAATGTATTTTATACTTGGAAATAGTCTATCACCTGTTAATTGATTTCAAAAGCATAAAAGAAACACGAATGCTGCTGTGAGTCAAACGAGTAAAGACTTCTAAAAATTGACCTATTCCTAACTGTTAAACTCCGCAGCGAGGCAAGGCGCTCGTAACTCATGTCTGACATCTGATTGGTTGTCTGCGGCGCGCACAATGCTCGATCGCGTCATAGAGACATAGACTACAAGAGGGAATGGATGGTGTAATCATCCGTAATGTGTAGCGATAATGTGTGTTTAACACTACATATTTGCCTGGCTGACTGCACGCCAACCAATATTACCTTCCTTCTTGCATACAAGTTTTGCAATAAGAGGAATAATCTTTATATTTCGAAGTTTAGCTTTTTACTCTTAGCTGTATTTGCGAATATATTTTGTCAAATTTGCATAGATTTTTGTAGACTTGATCTTATTGAACGCAGAAATAAAGCTTCTTTTTATAAAATGCAGAACACTACCCATGTTTTTATAATTATATGGTCGAAAATTTAAGAAATAACACAAAAAGGTTATCCAATATGAAATACCAAACCAATAAATACACCCTGTCACTTGGGCATCTGGAGTTAGATACCTTGTTATATATATTTGCTAGTGAAATTTTTTGTTCAAGAAAAAAATTTTTATCGTCATATATTGATCATTTATCATTAAAAGTGATGTGTTCACTAATTATTATCAAAGCTAGGCACCAAACGCCTTTGGTTTGATATAAAATTCTAGAAATCACATAAGCAGGCCTAAATTTTTTAAAGTTTTTTAACCGTTGATTTTATTTTTAAATTGATTATTTTTTTCAGTTCGTCCCATTTTCAAAATGGCTAGTGCTCCTTCAGCTAAGATAAAAAGGAAACTGAACGAAGAATGACAAGTGTTTCAAGAAAAAGGAAATTGCATTAATTTTATACAAAGATGGAATGGAAAGATACATTGTTTAATTTGCAATAACAGCATAGTCACACCAAAAGGTGCAACTCGAAAAGACATTAGGAAACGAACCATCGATCCTACGATAAATATGAAGGCCCAATGCGTGTCTCAAGACCTAAGAATTTTGAAAGCTAACTTGAGACAGCAACAGACCTGTTTTGGTGAAAATTGAGAAAGGAAATGTCGCTTCCGTTACTACAAGGTATGAGCTCAGCCGAATGATCGCCATAAGTTGGAAATCTTAGGGTGAAGAAGATTTCGTAAAGCAATGTCTTGTGAAGTCGGATCAAATTTTGTGTCCAAAGAAAACATACTTATTCAAAGATATTTCATTAACCAGGAATACAGATGCTAAACGAATTGATGAAAGATTAGATGATTAAAAAAACAAAAACAGCTGAGTTTGCATCATCAAGATTGGAACATTTTTCTATTGCTATTGATGAAACCGTGGACATCACTGGAACATCACAGCTTGCAGTCTTCATCAGGGACTGTGACAGTGAATTTAATATTTAAGAAGAACAGATTGAAATGATTTATCCCCATGCATGGCACTACAACATACCAGGACATCTTTGAGAAAGTCGAGTAGGTTCTGCATGACTATGGTTTGGATTTGAGTAAAGTTGCATGTTATCTACTGACGGTGCTGCAAGTATGGTTGGCACACAAAATGATATTGCTGCTATGTTACGAACAAAGATAGAAAACTCTCATCCAGGTTCATCATTTGCACATTTTCACTGCATTATTCATCAGCAAAATTTGTGTCCAAAGATTGTGAAATTGGATCATGTGCTTAGTTTGGCCACAAAGACAGTGAACTATATGAGAAGCCGTGCTCTCAACCACTGTCAATTAAGCCAGCTGTTGAAAGATTTGGATAATCAGTTTACCGATGTTCCATTCTACACATATGTCCGCTGGTTGTCATGACACAAAGTGCTAAAAAGATATTATTTGTTGAGACAAGAAATAATTATGTTTGGGGAAATGAAAGGTCAAAACACAGATAAAATATAAGCTAGAAGTTGTTTCATGATCTGGCTTCCTTCTGTTGTGTACATTACTGCACAATTAACTGATCTTAATTTGAAATTACAAGTAAAAAAAACTAACAATTAACTGATCTTAATTTAAAATTACAAGTAAAAAAACCTCATCACTCAGCTGTATGATAACAACAAGTTCTTCATAACAAAACTAAACTTATGGAATTCACAGTTGTCAAATGAAAATTTATTTTATTCTCATGTCCCACCAGACAAATCTGTTTGAGATAGATTTTAGATTGAAGCCTGTTCCTAAGTGACCAAAATTGTGAGAGTAATTGAAAATTATCCTCTGGAAATCATGGTGATATAACGAGGCACAAAATCCTTTGACAGATCACAAATAATAGAACATAAAGAAGAGGGTAAAGCAATCTTATGAAATTTAACCTTTGTGGAGGCGTTCTCCTTTAGATTTGTCAATTGCAAATCAGTTTTTAGCTTTTCGCTAAAGTTCCATAGTTGATAATAGTGAAAAAGGGTATGGTTGAGCAAATAGAATTATATGAAAAGATTAGATTTTCTACTTGTGGCGTAGATAGTGGTGTTGATTTGATGGGTTGCATAGATTGTGTGTTGCTTTCATTGATGGGTGTCCGAGAGAGAGCATCATTAGAATCATCTCTCCAAGCTATGGGGCGAATATCATTAGTGTACTGATTAATGAACTCAAATACGCACGTCCCTTGTGGGGAGTGGATAGTTGTAAGAGATTTGCAGCGCCAATGATTGCCTTGCAATTAGTGAGGACAAAGAATGCATTTTCTTCAAGTAAGTGTTTAAAGTGTCTCATTGCAAGAGCTATAATAATTAATTCTTAAGTAAAGGTGGACTGTTTTAATTCTTGATTCTTAAAAGCCTTACTAAAGAATCCTAATGTCTCCCATTTGCTATCAAAGAATTGTTGCCTAACACTTCATACACCCAAATCAATGGCATCCGTAATTCGACAAATCGGACTCTCTCCTAAAAGCGAATTCTTCATGGTCATCCCATTGGAATGTTGATTTTTGACGACATTTATCTGCATTATTTAACAATCTAGTAAAAGAAATGAGAGTCGTGGCAAGATTTTTAATAAATCTACGATGAAAATTGACAACTCCCAAGTGTAGGCCATGAATAGTCTTTTGCAGTCTCCTTCTTTTCTTATGTTCTTATGTTCTTATCTCTGTAACCTTTGCAATGTCTTTGGTCTAGGATAATCCCTAATAGCGGTTATCTTATCCTCTTGTGGGAATATTCCTTGAAAGTTAACTTTATATCTTAAGAAATCAAGTGATTCTACTGAAAATGTGCATTTTGCAATGTTGATTTGCAACTTGTGCATTCTCAATCTTGAAAAGAGTTACTATAAAATATTGCAGATGTCGATCTTCATTTACATTTGCAATGAGCAGGTCAACAACATCTGCGAAAACGAAGTTCAGGTGGCGCAAAACATGATTAATGTACCGTTGAAATGTCTTAGAAGAGTTAGACATACCTTGAGGGAGAACGACAAACTCATAAAGAACAACACGCTAGATCATAGCCGTATTTTCTATGGATGATGGTTCCATTGGTATTCGGAAAAACACGTCCTTCAAATCGGTTTCGGAGAACACCGAACAATTTTGTAAAGTTGCGGTAAAATTCCGTTTTAGTGAAGCAAATGCGGATGTGCTTGGTCTAATCTTATTGATTTTAATACCATTTGAATGTTGTTCTTTACATGCTCCAAAAGTATTGAGGATAAAAGTCGCGGAGGTTCGGAAAAAGACAGTCTATTCGTGAAAACATGATGAGAATATGAAGAAGGAATATTAGGCGTTTATTTGCTGTTATCGTATTCGTTATAAGGTTTAGAACGCTCATTGTGTTGAATAAGTAGTTGATCTATTGAAGAGTTAGGTGAAATTGTGAAAGAGAGCGCAATGGGGAAATCACACTTTGTTTGATGTCATTAACTAATAGATTGGTGGTGCCCTATACTAATCGTGAATGTTTAAAATCAACCAAACTAACATAATTACACACTTTACTTCACAAATTAAAAAGTTCCACGTAGAGGTTCACCTTAATCCCGAAATCAAATTAATTCTACACTCATCAAACGTACGAATAGAGGATTCGGTTGAGGTTTGAAGGTGAATGCTGTTCTCTTGTTGAAGGTTGTCATATGTAGCAGGAATGATTGATATGAGGGATCTTGTGTCGACCAGGAGCCATTCCTGGTGTTGGGGTTGATTATACGCAAGCAGCCACAGAGAGTTAGGAAACGGAGATGCGACGTAGTTCATTTCTGTTTCTCTGAGAGATTTCCTGATGTGTTATTATTTTTGCAACCAGGGGCACAATGGTGCCCCTGCCTACCATATTATCGATGGTACCAGCAAGTTATATCTTGAAACGTAGGAAAGCTGGGTGATCCAGTGGAAAAGTTGCGCACTCCTGAGGAAGAATTGCGCGAAAGAAATACGGAGCGTTCCCTGAAGTAACTTATCGCCATCTCAAATATGGCAAGTCTTCGTAAGTGAGTTACAAAGTCTTCCTCGATAGGGGCCAATGCTGCTTCTATCTGTTCAGCCAAATTTTTGGAAGAATTCTTTGCAATCAAGTCACCCTTGTATTCAAACTACGTCTCAAAGCTCGTGAGGTAGCAGTAGCGAGTTGTTCAAAAGAGGTCTCTGGAGCGCTAAGGTTTCAAGCGCCTCTTGAATCGGGAGGGTCGACGCCGAACAAAAGATTCTCGAAGAAACTCTGGACTTACATTATCTCTTAATGCATCTTTCGATCTTCTTAGTAAATCTTCATGAGTAAGTTGGGATAATTTTGTTGAACGAGCCAAGAGTTTTACAATTTTACGCCGTGGATAGGGTAAATCTTTCCAAAATGGCGGTTTTGAGAGTTTGGTAGCTCAAGTGGGTAGGATTCCTTAAGAGCGATGAAATCCCATTTATTAGTGCGTGTTGTAGTGCTCTTACCAGTGAGTTGTGTTTTTGAAAGTCATTAGCAACTCTCTCCAATGAAAAAAGCAGTTCAATTTGGGTGAAACACGAATTTGGAAAGACAGTTTAAAATTTGGGCAAAGAAATAGCATAACTTGTGTTTACCGTGGGAGGTGTATTTTGTTCGACCATGATTGTTTCGATTATCCGCGCGTCGATTGTTACAAAAGAAAATTTCTCTGTGTGATGAGAGTCGATCGTCAATTCGGTTGAAGGGATTATCACTTTTTTTGATGGCTATTTGTGGCATTAATTCCTCTGTTTTTTCTCTCTTAATTGGCCCAAGTGATTTAGAGCTAGTCTGCTAGTAAATTTATCGAGCTTTACTTGTTACACACAGGTCGAGAGAATGAAATTCTTGCAACATTTTTTTAATAATATTAAATGAGTAAGTTAAACAAATTCAGGCTTTGTTAGCAAACGAATTGAGTCAGTGAATTAGATATTTGAGCCATACCGCAGAAGGAAAAGAAGCGTTAATAATGAATGCCTGATAATAATTGTTCTGAAGTTGATGTACTGGAGTTGTGACAGAGTTAATAGTGTTTTTTTATAAAGAGAAAAATGTTTTATATGTTAATAAGATGGTGGGTAGAGCTATGACAAAAATACATTGATTGGCTTTTCAATTATTTAGGGGTATATACATAAAGATGTCACGCTGTAAACTGATTCTCCATGTAAGTAATTTTCTGGTAAATGTTTATATGTGTGTGTTTCTTTTAGGCATTAGAAAGAAATAAGGTCAACAGTTTTCAATGCTTGTCGTTCATTGAGGTTTCTCAAGGAACTGGTGCAGCTGTGTGACAATATTGTCACGTTCTCGTTATACAATATTTATTCAGAAGAGAATGGCATTTGACGCTGCCTCTGAGGTTTTAGGGAAACTATATTCAACTCATTTTGTGGCTTTTAAGGAAGAGATGATACAGGTAGATAGATAGATAAACAAAATTCATTTTAAATTTTGTTTCTATTTTAATATGTACTCGCACTATATTTTAGGAAGATTTTATATGATACAATCATTTATTCAATAAATTATATTAAATAAACTAACAAAAAAAATTTGGTCACGTGTAAAATAAAAGACAGATTTTTTAGGAACATTCTAGAAGTTTCTTGAAATCATCTGGCAACATTTTTTACTCGCTAGGTAAGAACTGTACAACAGCCATTGTTGTCATACTCAATCTGCAAAGATGCCACTCCACGGAAAAGTCACTCACTGATTTCCGTAAGACTCCAAGACTCCAAGAAGACAGATGCCTATGAGATGTAGAATGGGAGGGAATTCATTTCAGCGACGAAAGTAAATTTAATTTAGTTGGATGAGATGGCAGACGCTTTGTTAGATGCGCTGCAGGTGACAGACCTAACCCTAAATTTGTTAAAATGTCTGTCAAGAATGGAGGAGGCAGCGTCATGGTATGGGGCACGGTTTTCCTCTGAAGGAGTTGTTCTGCTAGTGCGAAAAATTGGAACGGTAAATGCGAATATGGACCAAAACCTTGTACAACAACATGTTATACTCGTACCTTCACTCCGAAAATCTATGAACTAGCCAGTAGTATTTATGCAAGACAAAGCGCCGTGCCATACTGCAAAGCGAGTAAGATTCTACTTAGAACAAGACGATATCCAAATAATAAAGTGGCCTGCTCAGAACCCAATTGAGAACCGCTGGAAGATCATTGGAGACAAAGTTCGAGAGCAGCAGCCTTCAATTGTGGCGGATTTATGGACGGAAATTCAGCAAAGATGGAACAAAATAATAGCAGAATTTTGCAATAAAGTGCTGAAGTCCTGTCGTCGTTGCGCCGAAGTAATAGAAAACAAAGGCTTCGACACCTCATATGATGTGTGTTAAGTTTCATCGTTGTCAAATCTTGCTCTGGTTCTATTTATTTGCTTGCAACGCAGTTCTGTGAATGGTGGTTGTCTTATTTTTGGATTTATTTTGCATTTGTCAATATTTTATTTTGTTAGTTTATTTAATATAATTTCATGAATATTCGATTGTATCATATGAAATATAGGATCATATGGAGATCCTCTCCTCCGAGTAGGTTTTGGGGAGAGGCTCTTCATATGATCCATTTTTTATAAATATTCTGAACTTCACCACTAATAATAATAATAATAATATCTTGATTTTAGAAACATGCAAAACCATACCAATTTTATTCAAAGAATTCATATAAAGTTTGACAAAACAAAATGGTAAAGTTCAGAAATAGATGAATATCGAAGGGTTTGGATTAAAAATAATAATAATAATAATAATAATAATGACCAGATTTGTATTGGTATATATATATATATATATATATATATATATATATATATAGTCACATTTTGCCCATGTACTCAGTATCAAGAGTAGCATGGACCGTGATACTTTCAAGATTGTTGTGCTGCCCTTGCTAACTGAAGATTCTCTGTCAGTTATTAATTGGCTTAAGCAACGCAGAATGCTGAAAAGTGAAGTGAAATGTCCCTCTTGTGATAGTAAAATGAACTGGACGAAGTATGCCAAATCCAATGATGGCTATGCTGGGAGATGCCAGACCAAAGATTGTGCCAAGTATAAATCTACAGTATCTATAAGGACTGGATCGTTTTTTTCAACTCTAGATTAAAGCTTCAGACATGGGTTCCTGCAATCTATATGTAGAGTGAACGTATTGCAGTGAATCAAGGGCGAGCCGTCAAGTTAGTGTTTCTGAGAAGACCATGATCGACTGCTACAGTTTTTTCCGGGAAGTGTGCAGTAGCTATCTTCAGGCTAACCCAGTGCAACTTGGTGGTCCAGGAACAGTTGTGCATATCGATGAATCGTGTTTTTCTCACAAACCAAAGCATCATCGGGGCAGAGGACCTCACACTCTTATGTGGGTGTTTGGAATGGTCGATACCAGCACCTCACCAGGAACAAGATAGATGGAATTTGTGGACAAAAGGGATGCTGCCACACTTCTCCCTATAATACAAGCAGTAGTGCAACGGGGGTCGATAATCCACAGTGATAAGTGGAAGACATACATTAATATACAAGGACTTGGCTTCACACACAGGACAGTAAACCATTCACTCAATTTTGTGGATCCGCAAACTGGTGTCCACACTCAGGCCATAGAATCGTACTGGAACAAGCATAAAGCACATATCAGCATGATGCGAGGATGCAGGCGGGACTTCTTGAATTCTTATCTTCAAGAATTTATGTGGCGTGACCGTTTCTTCAGGAATGCTTTTGATAACCTATGTACTTATATTTCCTTGCAAAATTTAGTGTAATAATTCTTTTTTTAAGAACCTATGTACACAAATTTCTTGCAATATTTAGTGTAACAAAAGAGTAATCTGAATAATGTTTTATTATTTATTCCTTATTTAGTTTATTTATATTAAAATGTTGGGGGGGAGGATGTTCATATGAGCGCCACTGGGGGGGGTTGTGGATCTTCTGTTCGGTACTTTGGGGGGAAGATCTTCATATGATCGGAAATATATTATATGCATGCCATTATTTTAATAAAAAAATTGTTCTCTTATTTTACTCTGTAGTATATATATATATATATATATATATATATATATATATATATATATATATATATATATATATATATATATATATATATAGATACAGATATATATATATATATATATATATATATATATATATATATATATATATATATATATATATATATATATACAGATATATATATATATATATATATATATATATATATATATATATATATATATATATATATGTGATAGAACGTGTTGAAGCTGCGTTTAATTTCAACTCCTATCCCGTATTATTTAAAACCATGATGCTGCCCACGTGCATCTTCGATTCGAGGCTTGGAGTCTTATCTCAGCTACCGGATGCCTATGTTTAAACAAGGAGGTTATCGTCCCCCCGTTCGCCCCCATACGCCGACCTCGCCAGATCGAGTTAGGCTTATGAACAGATAAGGCATTGTTCTCCGGCCCGGCTGTGCGTTCCCTCCAAGCTTTCACTCCATTTTCCCCCACGCCAAGGAGATGTCCTGGCTATTTATATGGAAACTTTACCACTAAGATCAGATTGGAGATCCAGATTTTCGTCGCGAAACATCACCACGACCCTCTCTCCCTTTGTGCGCCAAGGGACCTCGACCTCGAGATTCACCATCACTTGTCCAGAAGGAGGACAATATTCCTTGAGTGCCAAAGGTTCGAGCCTTTCCGACGCCAAGTCCCCAAGGCTTCCCCCCCTGTTGTTCAAGGAGAACAGCATTAGAACAGCCATTGTTCGTTTTGAGCCCTTCGCCAAGAAACGGTTCTCATCCCCCCCCTGTTGTTCAAGGAGAACAGCATTAGAACAGCCATTGTTCGTTTTGAGCCCTTCGCCAAGAAACGGTTCTCATCCCCCCCCCCTGTTGTTCAAGGAGAACAGCATTAGAACAGCCATTGTTCGTTTTGAGCCCTTCGCCAAGAAAAGGTTCTCATCCCCCCCCCTGTTGTTCAAGGAGAACAGCATTAGAACAGCCATTGTTCGTTTTGAGCCCTTCGCCAAGAAACGGTTCTCACCCCCCCCCCTGTTGTTCAAGGAGAACAACATTAGAACAGCCATTGTTCTTGAGCCCGTAGACAAGAGACGGTTCTCATCCCCCCCCCCTTTGTTCAGAAGAGAACAACCTAGAACAGCCATTGTTCGTTTTGAGCCCTTCGCCAAGAAACGGTTCTCACCCCCCCTGTTGTTCAAGGAGAACAACATTAGAACAGCCATTGTTCTTGAGCCCGTAGACAAGAGACGGTTCTCATCCCCCCCCTTTGTTCAGAAGAGAACAACCTAGAACAGTCATTGTTCTTCAAGCCGCTCGTCGAGAAACGGTTCTCCTTCCCAAGACGCCTCGTCAGGATCCTTTTATTCCCCCCCCCTTCGGCTGGAGCTCGCCAGCGGACCGAAACTCCTTTGCGCCACCTTCCACTGCACCACTAGTGCCAAAGTTACGTAAGCCAAACTTCACCTTTGAGTATTGATCCCTTTTGTCAATTCTATCCTGTGCTTTAAATTGTTTATCGAACCATCCCATCTCTTTAACTCTATATTTGTTTTACCTTTTTTAATCCCTTAAATCCTTGGATTAGCCCGAGTCTCCACGACCCTTTCCATTCTGTTTATGTCAATATTTTCCGTTTTGTGTATTGTTTATAGTTATTATTAATAAAACTCTATTTTATTAATGATAGCAATATTATTATCCTTGAGCTCAGTTCCACTTCTTAAGCATATCGAAGATACATAATATCGGCCGCCAGACAGTAACGCACTCTAAAGATAATTAAGGAAGTTCCCTCAACGAATAGTGTAATATATGGTATCGTCGGGAGTCATTCTACGACATATATATAGATAGATATTAATGAATGAGAATAAATTTAAAGTTTGGTAAATCTTAGTGAAAACGATGCAAAAATTACAACAACAAAACTAAGAAAACATCGCAAATATTAAAAATAAATAAAGGCTTACCAACTTGAGAGAACATGAACCGAATGATTTGAAAGGAGGAACATTTAAACAGAGATAAACATAGGCAATAGTTTAAAATAATTGAAATCAAGGGCAATCATTTAATAAAATAATTTAACTATCAGATAATTAGTGGATGTTAACAAATTGTAGGTAAAAATCAATTAGAAATTAAACTAAAATTAAAATATTTGAAGTAACAAATGTAGAGTGGTGTTGAAAACTAACTAGAATTTAATTCTGGATTGAACATTTAGATAAATAGTGATTTCAAAATGTTGAGGTCGATGTATTTATCCGTAGAACCTAAATAACGTGGTGCAAGAATCTTTATGCATTCTAGGCTGGCTCTTTGGATAATCATATTGTTTTGCTCTATTATAGGCTGAAGATGAACATAGCTAATGTTAGAAACGTTCCCAAATATACATGTACCGAGTACTGGTTCTAGCTTTGATTTACATATATGTAGCAAGAAGAGAAGTTGCTTCTAACGAAAGAACGGGGGGAGGAGGGTTGTGGCGGGTCACCAGTTCCTCTTTGGAACAAATATTTCTTCTCTGCTTATGAATCCAAGTTCGGGATTTGAGGGTGCTTATGAGAGGGACCAAATAGATTCGTATTTGGATTTATCAACAATTTAATAAAAATAACTTTATTTGAACTTGACGTTATCATGGTGAATGACTGAAGTCGAGGCGGTGAGTTTAAATCCCCTTTTAGGTAGAAGGATGCAATGTGAATGCGAATGGAAAGACTTGTGAGTCCTATCCAACGACGATTGCTTGAGGTGAGTTAAAAGTCCTTGCTCGGTGATTAGAGCACAATATGAAGACAAATGGAAGCTACTTGTGCTTTTCGATATGATATGACTGAGTGTGTCACTATGTTAGACTGTCTGTCTGATTATTTATGTGAAAATAAAGTGGGCGTTTCTAGGGGAAGAGCTTCGTCTGTAGTGAATGTTTGTTGATGTCTGTTCGAAGGAGAGAAAGGGGGATATATATATATATATATATATATATATATATATATATATATATATATATATATATATATATATATATATACATATATATATATATATATATATATATATATATATATATATATATATATATATATAGAGAGAGAGAGAGAGAGAGAGAGAGAGAGAGTATAAATTCTTAATCAAAGCATTTTAAGCGTCGAGATAAATGGTGAGAAAATGATTGATAATAAAATCGAGAGAAAGTTTGAGAAAATGTTTTATAGGAATTGTCTAGCAGATTGGCGTTAATGAACAAATATAACGAAATGGTTAAATGACAGTTTTGTGTGAACCGAGGTTGTTGTGATTTAGAAGGAAGATATGTGACCAAAGGCAAATTCAATGGTCGGTCAGAATATTTGAGCCTGGGAAAAGATCGTGTATGAGAATATACGAAAGTGTGCATTCACAGTGTCTTCGCACCATAAAAATATTTCTGGTTTCCTAGTAACACAAAACATATTTTATAAAAATAATTATATGAGAAGAGATGCCTCACAAGTAAATATATTACCTAGTCAAATAATGCCCGGAGAAAGAGGATTGGGATATCTAGTTCATATTCTAACCCACAGGGGCAGTCTAGAGCTCTAGCTTTCTTGACCACAGTATGCATCCATATATCTCTTCTTTCTTTTCCACTAACATTTTGGGAGCAATGGTAACGGCTATATTATACTTCTAATATCCAAGAAGACGATAATACCTTACTCATTCTTGACGATCAGATTCATAAAATTGACGTCTGTATATTTGAAGCATTTACAGTGTCTTCGCACCATAAAAATATTTCTCTTTTCCTAGTTAAACAAAACTTATTTTATAAAAATACTTATATGAGAGATATTATAATTAATTCTCACTATCTAATTCTGTTTAATTAGAGAAGAGATGCGTCACAAATAAATATATTATCTTGTCAAATAATGCCCGGAGAAAGAAGAAATTTAAGAAGGTATTTGCTATGTATCTTTAGTCCTAGCTGTATCTCACGATTTTCCCTTCTTCTCAATGTATTCTCAAACGAATTTGAAACTGTGTGTCTACCGGAATGACTAAAAAATTGAAGAAATATAAACATCTCATGCATTACTTTCCAACACTTTCAAGGAAAATGAGAAAATCAATTATTGAAGGAATACATGACGATTTTACTAGGTGTATATGTGAAACTTTCCTGAATATCATAAAAGCTAATGTACCAATGGATTCTCTTCGGAAACGAAAGTTAACTCACTTTAATCAGATTATCTGCACATGATCTCGGGTGAATATATCTTTAAGAGTAAAAAAATAGATCACTAACTCAACGTAGTGGGTCATTACTACCTATATTATTTTCGCTTTTATCACCTTTACACACCAACCTTGTTAGATGATAAAATTAATGTACATCCAGGGGACGTGAGTGAAGCTCCTCATAATCTCAGTATTACACATCCTGAGAAAGTTAAGAATTTTCTCTCTGGTCTCAAACCTGATCTGACAAAACTAAATTCACTGGAGAAAGAACGCATTCAAATTGAAAATAATCCATAGCTATACAAATTCATAGCTATCTAAATTTATAGCTATCTAAATCCATAGCTATCTAAATATATAGATATATATATCTAAATTCATAGCTATATAAATCCATAGCTATCTAAATTAATAGATATCTAAATCCATAGCTAATTAAATCCATAGCTATCTAAATTCATAGCTATCTAAATTCATAGCTATCTAAATCCAAAGCTATCTAAATCCATAATTATCTAAATTTATAGCTATTCAAATCTATAACTATCTAAGTTCATAGCTACTTAAATTCATAGATATCTAAATCCATAGCTATCTAATTTCATAGCTATATAAATCCATAACTAATTAAATTCATAGCTATCTAAATCCATAGCTATGTAAATTCATATTTATCTAAATTCATAGCTATCTAAATTCATAGCTATCTAAATTCATAGCTATCTAAATTCATAGCTATCTAAATCCACAGCTATCTAAATCCATAATTATCTAAATTTATAGCTATTCAAATCTATAATTATCTAAGTTCATAGCTACTTAAATTCATGGATATCTAAATCCATAGCTATCTAATTTAATAGCTATCTAAATTCATAGCTATTTAAATCCATAGCTATCTAAATTCATAGCTATTTAAATCCATAGCTATCTAAATTCATAGGTATCTAAATAAATAGGTATCTAAATCATAGCTATCTAAAATAATACTGAAGAGTTCCCCTGCGTACATAAAAAATGCTGGAATTATTAAAAAAATCTATAAAGGCAAATTTTCTGAGTGGTGTCAAAAATTATATGAAACCTAAAAGAGATGATATGAAAACTACAAAGGATGATATGAAACCTAATAAAGATGATATGAAACCTTAAGGAGACTATATGAAACCTAAAAAGGATGATAAGAAACCTAAGAAAGAGGATATGAAACCTAAAAAGATGATATGAAACCTAAAAGAAATGATATGAAACCTAAAAAAGATGATATGAAACCTAAAAGAGATGATGTGAAACCTAAAAAAGATTATATGAAACCTAAAAAGATATGAAACCTAAAACGATGATATGAAACCTAAAAAGATATGAAACCTAAAAGAGATCATATAACACCCAAAAAAGATGATATGAAACCTAAAAAGAGGATATGAAACCTAAAAAGATGATATGAAACCTAAAAAGATGATATGAAACCTGAGAAAGATGATATGAAACCTAAAAAGATGATAGGAAACCTAAGAAAGATGATATGAAACCTAAAAAGATGATATGAAACCTAAAAAACGATATGAAACCTAAAAAAGATGATATGAAACCTAAAAAGATGATATGAAACCTAAGAAAGATGACATGAAACCTAAAAAGATGATATGAAACCTAATAAAAGATGATATAGCTAAGCCTCAAGTGGCATAACAAGGTCAACAGACCTAAGTCGCGTCCTCTCAATTATTTCAATAATTAAAAGAAAAAAATAATTAGCAAACGTCTCTTCTGACCTTAACGACGTTCCACATCCACCTGGACTTGGGCAACCATGGAGCGCCACCTGACTGTCTCTTGTTAGCTGCCACAACTCTGCACACTTACGAGTAAGATGTGCCTCTCTGCCACTCTCGTCACACCGTCCATCAATTTCTCTCTCAGTCGTCCCCTCTTGCTCTTCCTCCCTCCACCCTTCCACTCAGCAGCACGGCCTCCCTCTCATTCCTCCTCATCACATGTCCAAGAAATCTCATTTGTCGTCCTCTTATTCTTGTCATCAATTCCCTCTTCACTTCTCATCTCACCGAACCACATTAAGAGCTTTCAACAACTTATTGAAAAGTAAAATGGTTACCATCCAACCGACCGCCATAGTAACTTAAAGAATCGCGTGCGCGCGACTAAAAAGGCAAATTAAATCGGCAGCAGACGTAAAGTGTAGTTTCCTGAAAATAATGGAAGGAAGAGGTCGTAAGAAACATTGATTTAAGAGGTTTGTTTGAATATATTACGATGATATGTAAAGAAGATTTACTTGAATATTTATTTATCGACCATCAAGAAGAAAGTGAAGTAGGGTTGAATGCATCTCACCCACGTCTATGAAACTTAAAAGAAGACAGTTCAAGTTCACCTTAACAGAAGACGTATTGATTGGAGGAGTGGAGAGGTGATAATTCAATAATGAGAGAAAAATATGAAAGTAATAATTAATCTTAGTGACATGTTAGTTAATAGCTATAAAATTGGTTTAAAAAGTCTATATAAAATCTTTATCCATTTCATATTGAATACAGATATCCTGAAGACTTATCTGCTCAATTATAATTGACAGCTTAATAAATCTATTAAGAGTAATAACATCATTCTAATTCTATTACATGAAATAATCATTCAAGTTACTCTTTTTGGTATTTACATGTAAAAAGTATATTTGCCCATTTATCAACCAATAAAAGAGAAACCTCATTGAAATTCGTTGTTATTCTATTCCCTTACAATGAGGGGTCGTACTCATTGCTAGCCATTTCATGATGAACCGACGAATGAACAAATTGTATACAACTTCCGATCTCCACTCAGCCTTCTGTGGAGTGAATCGCTTATTTGCTGGGTTTTGCAAAAGTTCTGTTACACTCGTTTTTTGTTTTTTTTAATCTTTTCAGAGCTATACCTGTGTGATATAAAAAGTTCCGTCAAACAATCTTAAACTTCTACTTTTCCAGTAGGTGGCATTAAAACGTCTTTTCCTTTGTGTGCAGGTGTGTTGAGATGGAAGTGAAAAGAATCACGAGCTCTGCTCTCCTGCGCGCCAGCGACAATAACATTGCCAATCGGATCAACGTCAACCGGATGACAGTCTACAAAGTCGCGGAGAGACTCAAGAACGGGAAAGAGCTCAAAGATTGACCTCGTTCAAGCAGACCTCAAGTTGTCAACCCTTTAACTGTGAGAAAGGCTTTCCAAAGTTCTCCGAAGCTCAAATTGAATACGCTCGTGAAGAAGAAGATAAAATCAGTGGCCACAGTGTCAAAGGCCTCTAAGGAGAATGGCGACAAGAGCTTGTAGTACAGGGAAAGGCCTCTGTCCATGGACCTTATTCGAAAGCAATATCGGGAGCGCTGTCGTCCTCTTCTCAACGACTCGAAGAGCCGTGAAAATCTAATTCTCATTTTTTTAATGATGAAATAAAACCTTCATGATCGATCTGGAAATCAAGAAGAAGAACTATCGCGTGATCAGCTTCGGCCAAGACGTCTTCGAGGTCTGTTACGTGTCCACGACCATGAAACGGCCTCCATGGTGAAGCTCGGCGTCGTGGCTTCGAAGATGCCCTCGGTGTGGTGTGCGACCGGTTACAAGGACATCTTTGCCACGAAAGTCCTGCCCTGGGTGAGAAAGACCACGAAGAAGGCGGACTAAGTCGTTCAGCAGGACGATGCCCAGGCCCACACGACCAAAAGTGTTTGGGATCGAACATGAACTTCTGGTCGAAGGAAGTTTGGCCACCGCAGTCGCCCAACCTCAATTTTCTCGACTACAAGGTGTGTGAACGTTTGGAGAGCAAAGCCTTCTAAGTCCGCCACAGCAACGTCGATGAGCCTAAGTCATTCGTCAACCGCGTGTGGGCTATCATGAGGAATGACTTCGTCCGAACGTGTGCGCGGCCTTCAGATCTCGCCTGTAGCGCGTGCTCGCCGCTGACGGCGGCCCCATTGATTAAAATTACAATTTACACACACATTTTATATGTTAAAACAATAAAAACGTGCCTGACAGCATCAAAACAATCATTGTGTTCTTTGATGAAAGCGTCGTAACGAGTGTAAAAGGACTTTTGCACTAACCAGTAATGCACTCAAGAAAAAGTTAAAAGATCAGACGTAAAACGTTTCCTCACTTGGTTGGATTCTTATTCGTTTCATAAACTTGTCAGAAAATGGTTCAAGAAACGTTATGTTGTAGCTAAAGTTAGAAATGAAAGTTTGCAAATTGATTTATGTGACGTTCAAAAATTGAGTTGTAATTTGAGCAGACGTTTTATATTGTGGGGGAATTCCACGTGGAATTTCTTTTCCAGCACGGAAGTGAAGTCCTTGCGCTGGAGAAGATTCTAGAAGTTTGTTAGGCTTAAGTTGGTAAGCCTACCCTCCCATACCCCCTGTTCCACAAGCGGTAGCCAAGAAACGCATCCGGCACGGACCACCTTTACCCGGGTTAGAATCGTGTCGGCGTGGAGATTCGAGGCCAATCGAGAGTAGCGCTGTTTCCCAGGTTCCCCACCCCAAGGGTGGAGAGCCTGGAATATTTATAGGGCTCGTCTTCCATGTGGCAGACACAGAGTTGAGGAGTCTCTCCCGGACCCAAGAAGATTCCCCTAGTTCCAAGTCAGGTGCTAACAACAAAGCAAAGTGACGGCTGAGCTATTTGTGTGTTGGAATTAGCCCCAGCCAGTGAGGTAATTCCATTTGACGATCGCTACCGAGCGCTTTTTCCGACTGCACTCGTCAACTCCTGTTGAAGCCCTCCTCGTTCGTCCCTTGTTTTCAGGTGGCCAAAATACTCTCCCCTGGACCGGACGTTACCCCCCCCCCCCTTTTGGAAAACCGTCATAACGGCAACTTCACGCTCAGAAGCTCCGAGCGCCCTCGCCTCACGTTTATTGCCTGCAGAAGACATCCGTGAAGCCTTACCCTGACGTCTCACCCAGAATCCTCCGTAAGTCAACCTCTCTTCCCCTTCAGCAACCCAATTGATTTAATCCTCCCTATTTGAATAGTCTCCTTCTGTAATACATTAATTTTTAACTTCAGTGTCTGACGCATAACTACAATTCCTCCCCCCCCTCCCTAGTTTACCGATGTAATTTTGCCCATTAATTCTCTTATGTAATTTTGCCCATTAATTCTCTGATGTAATTTTGCCTATTTATTCTCTTATTTTTGTAAATGAAATTATATTTTTGTACATCCCTCTTTAAATAACATTGAGCTTTGCCATTGCCCAAATTTTACCTGACATCGTTGCACTCTTATCTCGTTGTTCCGCGCGTCGAAACTCGTGGCGTTCCGTTCCTTGTCGGTTCACCTTTAAGTTATTGGTCCCTCCCCCATAGATATAATATGGTATTGATATAATGTAATGTCATACTACTACATATATTATTTATAATTGACGTATATACAAGGTACTTATGGTTAATACGAGTAAGGGATGAGACGACTCAATCGATAACTACATAGAGCTCTGAAAAAACACATATGGAAGCGGTTGGAATGATACTGGCTCATCGAACGTTCGATGAAGGGGGAGAAATCCAGCGGGAGAAGTGAAATAACTATTTAGAGAGTACATTCAGTAAACAAAGCTAGTCTTGTATAATGTGTTCAAAGAACAATAAAATAAAATAAATATACCGATATTTCAATAGATGGAGCTATATCAGTTACAAGATTTTGCACGGGCATATAATAATTCTCATTAGAGAATGACTCTGCTCACTTCCTTCAAAAGTAATTAGTGAAAATTGTATGCCTAAAACCAAGAAGTACTCAAAAACAGATTTTAGCTTCGCAAACATCGAGAGTATTTGAAAAGGGGTGCGAGAGAGGTTGGAATGAATAAGTCTACAAGGATCTCAATGGTGACAAAAATGAAGGAAGTTTCTATCCAGAACAATTTCTAAAAATAAAGTTTGATTCACGTAAAAAGTGTCATGTGATCGAGGACATATTGTTTTTTGAGGAATAAAAAATACTTGGTAAAATGGAGAGAATAACCTGGATCATTTAGCTTATAATGAGTGAAAATTGTATGCCAAAACCAAGAAGTGCTCAAAAACAGACTTTAGCTTCGCAAGCATCGAGAGTATTTGTAAAGGGGTGCAAGAGAGGTTGGAATGAATAAATCTACAAGATATATAAGATCTCTCCAGTTCTTTTTTATATTATATTAAGGATCTCAATGGTGACAAAAGTGAAGGAAGTTTCTATCCAGAAAAATTTATAACAATAAAGCTTGATTCACGTAAAAAGCGTCATGTGATCGAGGAAATATTGTTTTTTAAGGAATAAAAAATACTTGGTAAAGTGGAGAGGATAACCTGGATTATTTAGCTTATACGTGAAAACTAGGCAAGTTGGTAATTTAAAAAAACACAGTGGGGTAATCAATCCTTCTCTGTAAGTTTATATATCAATATGGGTGAATTTTTTTCAAAAATCATTGACAAAAATGTAGTTGGAGAGTTTCTACATCACTTTACCTTTATCTTCCTTTATGGAAATCTATCTACAAAACAACATTTTCTAACTATATATTAGAGATGCTTTAAAGATATCATGACAGATTTTTCTTGCAGGATAAAATTGGGTTATGCGAGTTTCAGCTAACAGTCCCCATTCTCATTATTCAAAATTTGAAACATGCAATCACTAAATACCGTAACATAAATGAAGTTTATGAATATGCACGGAATGCTTTAATAACGAGTGGTAAGATATCAAAGATTAATGATCTCGCATATGTAAATGGTGAAATCTAGGTAGATGTAGGGTTCTATACAGATGCTGAGGACCGAATAAATGCAATAAATTTCAAGATGAAGCGAAATGACGCATCGCAGGATTTAGAGTAAACATATCAAGGACTAACTTTTATAACTCATCTCATGGTCACGTCGCAATGTGATAAAAAAGAACATATATTTATTCATTTGTCAGTTTGGTTTTCTAAATGGTTTAAAAGAGTAGTAGTATTGTAACACAAATGCCGAGGCATCCATTTTTACCTGCGGCGAAGCGTCAGGTCAAGGCGTCGCTTTTTTTTCAAAGGGAGTAAAGTTTAATTCTACCCATTTAGACAATGAAATGACCCATATGACCATGGAACATATGGCTATTCAGCCTGGAGATTTCAAATCTGCTACCGGATTTGGCACTGGGAGGCGCCATCAAATGGCAAAAGCTTCATTTAGTATTTGTAAGTGATTTGTACCCTGGGAAACCATCAATGCAATAACCATTTATCATCTTATCACCAAACGCCGCAGGTCATTGGAGGGACTTTCCCTCTTGTTTTAGACTAAGTGAGAACCGATGATTGGCTAGGTCAGTGAACTTTTTCGAGTAAAGTCGCTGATTAGTTTGACGTAATAAGTCATTCCCCACCTCAATTATACCCACCCCATCCTCTCACGCCGAAACTTTCTCGTCATTTCGCCTCATCTATACCAACCTGCGAGCCAAGCGGGCCTCATACCCGTTTTCCCTTAGACGTACGAACTTGCAACCAAAATGAGCTTCAATTCCCATCTCCCCCCTCCCTCACCTCCCTTACACGTATGAACTTCAAACCCATTTTCCTTTACACATCCCATATTAGGTTTATGTCTAAAGGTTTTGATGCAGGCTGCAGATATAAAGAATGAAATTTAAAAATGGATAACAAGTATCTTATGATTAAGTTGTATATATCTATACACAATTGATATTATTAGTATTGTGATAATGATTATTTAATTTATATATTTATACATTAACTAACTTAATAGATTTTATTAGAATAACTACTTTCTATCTTTAATAAATCAATATACATATGTAGGTAATTGTTCAGAATATGGCCGGATGCGATTCTAACTATTTTTATGGCTATTTGTAGTGTTCTTCTGCTATTCCACTGACCAATCACAGATCTATATTTAGCTCCGTCATTGACCAATCAGAAGCGCTTATTTTTTTCAAGTATTTTGTGCTTTTAATACTGGTAATAAATAAATTTTTCTTTGATTTTCTATTTTTTATGTAGTTTCTTATCTATCTCATTTGTATTCTTTTGTACTTTTAATACTGGTAATAAGTAAGCCATTTTCATTGGTTCTCATATTTATGGTAAGTTGAAGCATTGTTACATATTGCTACAATCGTGATTGTTTTAAGCATTTTTCTATGACGTCAGCCCTTCAGTATGGCACAAGCTGTCTAAAGTCGCCACCTAAGAGAAGGACCTTACCACCAAATGACTAACATTGTTCATGATTGATTTCAGTAGCAGGTCAATAATACGAACTGCTTGGCCAGAGAGCATTAAGGCTTCGTCAATATTAATAGTGATGAATTCTTTATCTTGTCAGAATCTTCGGAAGGAATTTTCATTGATGACACTGAGGTTTCTAGAATAGATATTGGAAGGCGGAATCCACTGAAAGCAATGCCAGGTGTTGCATATGAAAGTACTGACTTGTTTCGTGCGTTGCAGTAAGCAATTATCGTGATATACATGTAGGTTTTCCTTGATCTTGCGGGGCCACCTAGAAACAAATATCAGCGATACGGATCAATGTTGTCTAAGCTCTGGACGACAATATGAAAAGCGTGGCGCTGTAGGTCGTTTAAAATAACAATCTTTGCGTCAAGATTTTCATTCCTGAGGGAGTTTTCATTTCGGTCATCATGAATAGCAGTGCAATAAGGCAATCCAATATCTTCGCAACGTAGGCAATGTAGAATATATAAATTTATAGCAAGCTGCACCATATTAGTCTCCAGATGTAAGGTGTTGCTCGAATCGAGTAAATAATATCAGAGGATCGTTAGGCCTATTCAGTGCACAGATGAAAATACATAGTTCGCGTAACTGCGCTGGCATCCTTACTTCTGATGCTTCTTGTAAGCATCGCGTCCATTCTTCATCAGCGTCCAGCAAATTCATACTTTCGGTCACAGATTTATTATCTATTCGATTACGAGTTCGAATCTCTTACAAACTCGTTGGTCCTCTGACATGGAGCAGTAGCAGTCTTATATGGAATCATTCTATTTCATTTGGACGCACAGTATATAGCCAGGCTACAGCCTGGCTTAAGTTAAGTTGTTTTGCATTTTCCATGGCAGCTCTTTCATTGCCTTCTTTAAAGTATGTAGATAGGCTGCCGATTTCTCAAATGGACAGGAAGACGAATCACTGCATGAGATTTGTCGTGCATTTTATGTTCTAATAATCTCCACATAGCTTCTGGTGCGCTGCTGTATCGGCAATTAACGTATTGCACTATTTCATCGTGATGAATGTTATTGCCTTGTGCATCTCCATTTGAGCACAACCGTAGCCTTTGTATATGTATTTAAAAATATATTTCACGGCATTGATCGAGGAGCATATTTCCATATTAATATGGCAGTTGTACTTATAAGTAAGACGTTTGTTGTATGATGCAACTGATCTTTTATCAATTAGAAGGTTATTAATTCGATATGATGGACCTTGACGTCTTCTGTACAAAGTATAAGAGTCTGCGGTGCAGTCAGTGTTGTCCCGAAATTGTTTTAAAATCCTTTTGAACATTTGTTATCCATACAGTGGGCATTTAGATTATCTGCACCAGAGAGTCCGTGAATATGGCATTTAGTAACAATTTCATATAGTTCAGCTTCAGTGACAGAAAGAGGAATTTTGGAACCTCTTCAGGGCCACTGAATAATTCTTTATTTTCCAAGATAAGTATGTGAGCGTGGGGGAGTCCTCGTTTCTGTGACTCAATGGAATAGCAGTATGCGCGAACGTTTCCAAAGCAGGAATATGTAACAATATCGTCAAATAGGGAATTGAGCTTTATTTTGAACATTCGAGCTACTAAATCTGATCGATCAGCTGGGTTCTGACCAGAGAAAAGGTTATTTTTTACTTCCTTCCATGAAGGATTACAAGTCATCGTAATAAAAATGTCCGGTTTACCCTATTTAAATACCATAAACATTGCATAGTGGTAGCGTTCTTTCATGTTGCGAGGAGATACCTAGAAAGAAGATGGCAATATCACCATGCGCCCAACTTTACCTTCGTAATTATTCGCGATGTGATCTGCAAAGTCTTTGTAATATTTAACTCGCAATTGACCTTGATTGTAAGAGATACCCACCCGAAAACGGGGTGAGCATATAGCCAATCACCACACTGCTTTCTTTCCTCTCCTCCCACCTTCACAACACAACACACACACACTCTTTGTTCCAAGGAATCCTGCCGATGGCTATCTATATTCACGTACCTCTGATGCAGAACAGGTCTCTCTCCTCCGAGGTGACAAAGCTTCTACCTGAGCGCTGTTTGGTGTCAAAAACATAATATTTCCTTGCACCTCTTCTCAAAAGAGGACCGGCCCCTGGGGGCCTCAGGCCGACCAGCGATTGTCATACTGACCTTATATAGATTTCATTATCCAGTCTGGGATCCTCCCAGTATCATGGAAGGATTGTCGTTGACTAACTAACCAACTAACCTTGATGGTATGTTACCTAGTTTAAATTATTAGCTTCAACTTGAAGGTGGCTATCAACAACCCACTGCTGGAATAACTTGCCACCGTGCAGAATCGGATTAAAATCGTCTCTTACCGCAGTTTGTGCTATCTTATGTTATAACATTGTAATATTCTTACGTCTGTGACACGTTAATTCGGTTGCCATCCTGGTTCGTCGTAAGGATAAAATAGAGCGTGTAGGTCATTGGATCCAAGTTAGGACTCAATATATTAAGAGATATGCGATTGTTATCCGCATCATTTCTTGGATAAACTCGAAAATCTTTTTCAAATGGCGGCGCTCCATCAGCATTTTTGAACACCATAGCAACCTCATCCACAGTTGAGTAGCTCTGTTGGATACTATAATAACTGTTGATGTATCTCTATTTTTTAAGCTCTGCAGTGTATTCTTCCTCATGTTGTACCTCTTTCATCATTCTGTAAGCAATTGCGTATACATTGTTTTCCTTTATAATTCGATCTAAATTTGTTATAATTTCAGGAATGCAATCTCTGTTAGCTTGATGGATTCAACCTACTCTGATTAGCCATCGATGAATCCACAACGTATAACTTAGTAAATTTTCTTTCACTGCCATCTTGAGGGTTAAGCTTTGATGTTTTATGATAGATTTGTCCATAGACTCTAAAGCAATATGGTCCACGACCAGGAGATTCACTTATTTTCGCTCCCATTGACGCGAAGGATAGAGCTAAATTGTAAGACCTTATATTAGATTTTAAATTACATAGTGAAGATGTTCAGGTTGAGAAAAAATGTTTTGAAGATATTCTGGGAATGCCCTTTTTGGGTGATATAGAACTGTTCCTTTATGGCAGCAGTTATTGAAAAGGCCATCACTTGGTTTTGAAGCTAAGAGGTGTTTAGCTGAGCAAAAATGACATGAGATGTTGAAATATCCTGCAGAGTGTTACATAACATTTGTTTCATCAAAGTTAATATTACTGAATGTAATCATGTGGTGCATATTATATATTGCCACTCTCATATTTTCTGCGTTTGCTTATCTTATAATATTTCTATCCTCTTCATTTAATTTATGTAAGCCTTCTGCAGCTCTTAGTCTGATATTATGAAGTCTTGCACGTCTTTCATCTTCAGTTTCATTTAGTATCCTGTCATTGGATGGATGACGCTGGTCATTTAGTCTATGGTTTCTTTCATCTTCAGTTTCCTTTTCAATCCTATCTTGTGCTCTGTCTCTGAGATCAACTAATCTTTGATTTCTTTCCTCTTCAGTTAACTGAAGAGAGGGACTGTAAGCTCCTACCTCATTCATATATCAGAATAACAGAAACAAAGTTAACACGAAGAATGAGTTATCATTTAAACAATGGTGCTCCCAAAACACACACGTTGGAACAACATGGAAGACAACTTGACCGGAAGTCAATCGAGGATAATACCAAAATCCTATCATATGCTCCAAACCGTCGACAGCTAATTATATTAGAGGCATTATATATAAAATAAAAACAGCCCAAATTAAATATGCAAACAAACACAATTCACTCTGCCTTCCTCACGTCCCCGCGCACCGAATAATAATCCACAGCCAAATTAATCCTGTGCTTAGTATAGATTAAACATTTGAAGCAGTATCAAAGAGTTCATTTCAAGGTAACATTTTGTGATTAAGCAGTCTCAAAAACTTCATTTCAATGTACCTTTTGTATTTAAGAATTTCAATTCCCTATAAGTATGTTCGTACATTTGTTAACTAAATAACGACGTATGTAAGGCCACGTTCTTCAACTCCTTAACATCATATCTGCGTTTCCCTTCTCTCGTTTAGATACAGGAGGCAAGGCCCGGCGAAATTTCCCTCGACGCTTCTCATTGAGAACAGTGATTTCGGCAAGTCATACCGTGGACGGTATCATCTCGAGAGGAATACACGAGATTCAGAAAAGACCCCCCGCTACCCCCACCCCCCTGAATAAAAATTCCTTTATTTCCCTGGCTCGTCATAGTGATACGACGTGCTAAACCCTTCCCATTTCGGCCCCGCCGTGATTTGGCTCCGTGAACATAACTCTACACATAGAGCTCCGTTGCCACTATGCCGTTCTAATTAGAAAGGGGATAATTGCAAACTTTGGGGAAAGGAGGTCTGAGGCTTATCCCGCTGTGGAACCCAGAGGAAGAAGCAAACCTGGATTGGGACTCATTTACCAATGCGGGGAGGATTAATACCCTGCGGATCCGTCCAAGACCACATAGGGAAATACCACCGTCTCTTGAGAGGTCAGACGTAACTGAGAAATACCCAAAACCCAATAAAGGGGGCGGCACCCCAACTGGAGTCAGTTGATTTGGGCTTCAGTCATCATTAAGTCCGCCATGTTTTCACACCCTCTGATGAGCCCAACCAGGTCCATACTCACTCACTAATCATCATCACATCCGAGTCATTTTCACGTGGTCGTTATCGGCGGGGCGAGAGACCCCTCTAAAGAAAGTTATTAAAAGTGATCCTCATCATGGTACACAACAATACATCCACATACACACTCCTACACACAACAGAAAAACACCCACTACCAACAATGAACATGCACTTCTAAACCTAGCCGCTACACATGACAACCCCATCACAAACATAATAAAGACCCACACAGGGCACAAACTCGTTTTCCGCTCACAGGAGGACGCAGTCAAATTCCACGAACTTGCGGCTGACACACTCGCTGCACAAGACCTTCACACGAAACTAGCCGACGGTGTACACAAGAAACACCAAATACTAGTCCTCAAGACCAACCCCATATGGTTGGCTTTCTCCACCGATTACCTCCACACACACCTCAGACAGAAGTATGGGGAGGAAGTGATCAGAGAGTTCTATTACAACCGTACAAAGCAATGGACACTAATTATACTGTCCGATGAATAAAACAAAACACTGCTGTTATACCAAGCATCAAGGTCTGCGCCACACTAACACATCCACATAACATCGAGCCACAGCTCAACATAAAACCCACACGGTGCCACCGCTGTTACAAAACCGGACACGAGACACGAAACTGCCAAGCAGACCTAGTCTGTTCAAGGTGTAGTGTAGTGGGCCACCACTACATCACCTGCACATCCACTTCACCCCTCTGCACATACTGCGGCGGTGACCATGTCGCCGTCAACCCTAAATGCCCTTACCTAGGTAAGGCCCGCTCGGACGCCGTAGCGGCAATACGGCGTCCACAACCCACCAACACAACCACACACTTTGCCCTGCCCCTCCTCCCGTAACAAGAACATTCGCTGCTGCTGCCGGCGCAACGCTGACCCACCCCAGCCCCCTGTCCTACCCCAGCAGCAACCCAGACTCACCCACATGTTCCAACACTGGCTCCCACCCAAAGACCCCCACTACTTCCGACACCCACTCCTACCCCACACCACACACCCAACGAGACCACACACCCAAAGCTACACCTGGCCGCCTTGCTTTCAAGGGTGGCAAACGACATGTCGAAGGGCGATGCCCGACTATATGTACGCAAACATACTAAATACACTGTTCGCCTCGCACGGAATAGAGCAGACCACCTTCCCCGAGAAGGTGTTCGCTCTAATCGTCGAGCATACACACAGGAGACCCGCACTCCACCCCACCCCGGTGGGCACGAGCACCTTCCCTCCTGGACCTACCGCTCCCTCACACCCCGCCCCTCACCTGCACCACGCTCCTGCCTCCTCCCGCCCTTCTAACCCCGCCCCTCTCGCCACTGTACCCTCCTTACCTGCCCCTTTTCCCACTGCTCCCAACTCTCTTCCCACCGCCTCCTCTCATCCCTCCACAGCTACCATTCCTTCCTCCTCTATACATAAACTTTCTCCTACTACCAGCACTCCTCCTTCGGCAGCCTCAACTCCCCCCCCCCCTATTGCTGCCAACCACCCTCCTACACCCCTCCTTCCTAACCCCCCCCTCTCACAGCCTCCAACCCTACTCTCACTGATACCACAACCGCCACCTCCTCCACTTCCCCCACGCCTGCCACACGCTTCACAACACTCCGCATTAAACAAAAAAAACTCCACCACGAAACCTCCCCGCTACACACAACCACGCGTAAAGCCGACTAACTACCTCCCTGCTGTTCCTTCCTCTCTCCCTTCCACCCCTCCTCCTCCTTCTCGCCATCTCAACCTCCTCTCTCTCCCGACACCCCCCTCTCATAATATGCACCTCCCCTACTATCTCTAGCCCCCTCATCTACTAGCTCTTCTCCCTCCTCTTTTGCTCCTAACTCCCCCCTCCTAGACTCTACTTTCTCCAACCCTCCTCCCACGACCACTATCCAATCTCCCACTATCTCTAACCCTCCTTCCACAGTACACAATCTCCCCTCTACCACGGCCTGCCCACCCAATAACACCACTGACAACCTCTCCACTCTCATCAAGCCACAGCCGACACGCGTGAATGTACTCGCTCCCAACGCCTCCTGGGAAATAACCAAGGAGAGGGGAACGGTCCAAGCTAAATCAGCCCCACGCGCACTCCGCCTACGTCAATAGGTCACTGTCGTGGTATGACATTATATTACATCAATACCATATTATATCTATGGGGAGGGACCAATAACTTAGAGGCGAACCGAAAAGGGACGGAACACCACTAGTTTAGACGGGCTGAGTAGCGAGAAAGAGTGCAACGCAACGAGGTCAGGTAAATTATGGGCAATGGCAAAGCTCAAGGTTATTTAAAGAGGCATGAACAAAAATATAATTTTATTTACATAAAAATAATGAGATAATTGACGGGCAAAATTACATCAGATGAACGAGGGGAGGGGGGGGGGTGATTGTAGTTATAAATCAGACTATGAAGTTAAAATTAATGTGTTACGGTAGGAGACGATTCAAATCGGGGAATTAACGCAAATGGGTTACTGAAGGGAAGGAGGGGTTGGCTTACGGAGGATTCCTGGTGAGACGTCAGGGTAAGGCTTCACGGATGCCTTCTGCACGTGAGGCGAGGCCGCTCGAAGCTTCTGAGCGGGATGTTAAAGTGATGACGGTTCCCCCCCAAAAGGGGGGTAACGTTCGATCCAGGAGAGAGTATTTCGACCACCCGAAAACGAGGGGCGAACGAGGAGGGCTTCGACAGGAGTTGACGAGAGAAGTCGGAAAAATCACTCGGTAGCGATCGTTAAATGGAATTACCTCACGGGCTGGGACTAATTCCAATACACAAAAATAGTTCAGCTGCACTTTGCTTTGTTGTTAGCACCTGACTTGGAACTAGGGGAATCTTTTTGAGGTCCGGGCGAGACTTCTCAACTCTGTGTCGGTTTCATGGGAAACGAGCAATATATATGTCTGAGGTTCTCCCCAATGGGGGGTTTAGTGGGAAACAGCTCTACTCTCGAATGGCCTTGAATCTTCTTGCCGAGGATATTCTAGCCCGTGTAAAGGTGAATCGTGGTGGACCTGGTTTGAGGCTACCGCTTGTGGAAGGGAGGAGGGGGATAGGCTTACCAATTTAAGCCTAACAGAATCTTCTCCAGCACATGGAACTTCCATGCTGGAAAAGAAATTCCACGTGGAATTACCCCCACAGTCACCTAAACATAATACAATTAAACGTGCGCAGTTGGGAAGGTATTCGCCATACTGTTGTCAACTGGGTCCTAAACACACAAAGACCTGACATAATACTCTTGAAATCAACTAGTCTACACCCTCACAACAACAGACTCCGCATTGCAGGCTATCACACATATCTAACTCCACAAGCACTGCACTTAGAATCAGCGATCTTAATAAAGTGCTCTATACACCACTCCCTCATTCAAACACGCGATGACTCTTTTCCAGCAGGCAAGGTACAGATAAGATCCGGCCCCATCCTAGTGGCCACGCACTACAGACCACCACGCCTACAATTAAACATACAAGTCCCACTCCGGGCTCTATCAAACCACAACCTACCTATCTTCTTTGCAGGGTACCTAAACGCTTTCCACCTAACACTCCTTTCTAATACCAAGAATGAGGCAGGAATGTACTTGGCCGGTGCCCTGCCGCGTTACCGCTTCGAGCACATCGGCCCGGCCTTCTCCAGATTCTTCGGTACTCGCGGAGGAACCACGTCTCCGGACGTGGTGTTCCGCAACGACCACGCTACACGCTTCTACACTCACATCTCACCGGGTCCTCACGTACTCTCTGACCAGATACCGATATGCCTTATCATATCCACAACTCCCATACTCATACCCACACCACCTCTCTTCGACTTCCAAAACACGAACTGGGAAGAGTTCAAGAGACACATAACAGAAAACACGCCACAAAACCTTGACCTGGACTACACCAATCCAAATCTGTTAGATGACCACTGGTGCTTAATCTTGAACATTATAACCGTAGCACGAGACCTACACACAAAACACAAAACCTAGACATGCATAAAACACTTCACATATTCCATACAGACTCAGAGACTCGTCACACAGTACAAAAATCATTCCACCAGTGGCCCCCGACAACACAGCATCACTCACCTACGTGCTCGCATCTTACAGTGCGTGCACCTAAATAGGAACCGACAGTGGCGAGAGGTCGTCCACATCGCTTACGACACTCGTTGCACTGACCCCTCCTTCTTCTGGCGGCGCGTAAAAAGTATGCTAGGCACCTATCCACCAAAACCCATCACCCTACAAGTAAATAACTAAACACTCACAGACACCAACGTCATCCTCGACGCATTTAGGTCCCACTGGGACACAGTACACACACACACAACCCACATAAACCACACGCGCAAAAGCACTTCCAGGAAGTCCAGGAGTGGTGTCGGGCCCACACTGACGAGCTAAGGCCCACCCCCTGATACGGATGGAGCTGCTCGACAACACATCTACACTAACCACTACCATCACCGTCGAGGAAACAAAACACTACATTAAAAAAACACCAAAACGCGCACCTGGCCCGTCCGGACTACCAGCCGCATTAATACACAACCTACCCGCAAACATATACCCTACACTTGCACACCTATTCAACGTCTCACTAGCCTCAGGCCAGTTCCCCCAAAATTCAGTCTCTCACAACATACTTCTACACAAAATGAACAAAGACCCCAAACACCCAAACAATTACAGGCTTATTGCTCTATTAGAGCACCTAGGAAAAATACTGGAACGTATGATCAACTGCCGCCTACGGGACTATCTGAAAGAGAGGGACTGGTTCTCCCCCCACCAATATAGATTCAGGAGGGGCCGGTCCACCCAGGCGGCTGTGACCATCGTTCATGACAGAATGCAAAAAAAACCATACTAGGTATGACAAAAGACACTTTCCATCAGCATGAACGTGGAAAAGGCACCCACACTTTACATCATGTACACAAACGACACCCCACGCCCACCCGAAAACTGCCGTCACACCTACACAGTGTCCTACGCCAATGAACGAGACTATTCTCGTCAGCGGCCGTGGACCAGACGAGATCGCGCACCACGCACAAATAATACTAGACGAAAAGACAGAATACGAGGATAAATGGCTGATTGCCACGAATCCTCAGAAGACACAGATGACACTCTAAGGCGCAAGAGATCACTACATACATAACCTACAAATTTTCTCACACATACTAGACAGGAACCACCCAAACCCCTCAAGGCTTTTGACAAGTTCCTTAGGTTCAATATACACCAGCACATAATAGAAGCAAGAGCCACACTCACAAACAAAATGCTGCGCAGGTTCTACCCTGAGGGCAAGAAACTACAGTTACACCTATATAAAACACTCGTGCAACCTCTTCTTGTAGCTGCGAGTGCCACGTGGCAGAAGAAGGCTCAGCGCATTCAGAACTCTGCTCTGAAGCGCGCTTGCCGCTCTCCCTTGTACGCGAGAATGTCCACACTACACGACAACAACAAATTAGCATATCTCAACATATACGCTCACACCAGACTCACAAAACAACTCGGGAAACTCGCCAGAAGCCCCATATACACCGCAATACATGCAAGACGGTATGTTGCGATGGCACTACGATACCCCGCAGCCTATGGCCACCCGCAACCCATACCGTTCTACGCATAAGTTAAGAGCATCATGAATAACGCGTTTACGACTATGCAGACACGATTTTCTTCCTGACCACCCCCCCAGCCGTCGTTCAGTCATGAACACCCCGAGACACACCCAAATACACCACACATCAGGGTCTAGCCCCCGACCTATCAACTCTTCCTATCCCCTTTCAAGTTATTTCCATACCTGATCGCCTGTGTACACAGTGATCCCTCTCTGTTTTTTCTAAATACATCATCATCATCCCTTAAGTTATAAATATCAAATTTTGATAATGATACGGGTGTGTATCGAAACGCGTCAGGCCAATAAATTTGTTTGTTTTGCTTAGTAAATTCGTTTCCTGCCCTCGTTCGTTAGTATTTTTCTGACGAATTTTAGGATATAAGAAAAATCGAGAGATTTGAAAGGAAAATAATTAACGCTAAACTCGCAGCACCACCTGAATGTTCCGAAACTAGCACGGACTCATCCCATAACAGCGAAGACAGTTCTTGGGAGGATGAGAATGCAGTATCAACGAGGAAAAGGAAGCATAACCCAACAGGCTTAGCAAGACTCCTTGCTACAAGCTCAAAGCTGTCGTCCCACAGAGCAGCAAAGGTATGTCGCCAGCTTTCTGGTGAGTGCATTGAAATCCCAACCCCATGTCAGTCAGCAATCCACGAGAGCTGCTCAGGTGAAGAAACACTTGGTGAGCAAGATTCATCTGGAAAAGTGGAGCTTACACGTTGACGGCAAACGCATTGAAGACTTTGAATATCAGGTCGTGGTCCTCAAGAATGGAGCGAAAGAAATAAAGTTGGCTGCGCTCAAATTGAAGGATGAGAAAGCTATAACAATTGCAAAAAGGCTCCAGGGTGTGTTAGAGGAGTTCAACCTGTGAGGATCAATTGTTATGCTTGTCGCCGACACAACAAGCGTGAATACCGGCAAAAAGACAGGCGTTGTTGTTCGACTGCAGCAAATGTTCGAAGATAAAGGTCACCCCAAACCCAAGTTCATCAGTTGCCAGCACCATGTCCTGGATCGGATTCTTCGCGTTGTCATGGACGATGAGCTCCATGGGTCGACTAAATCACCAAACCTAGAGTACTTCTTTGTGCAGGATTTGATGAGCAATTATGATAAATTGAAAGCAGCCTTCAGCAACGGTAAACTGAGATTAAGGAAACAGACGGATGGAGAGACGACATGAAGTTACTCTAGCACCTCACGCGTGTCTTCCGTCACTTCACTGAGATGAATGAGGTTCCCTTTGTAAAGTTTCAAAAGATCCCAAACATCAGCAATGCACGTTGGAACTCTCGTGCCATTCTAGCCCTTCCTGCGTTGATTCTGATGCCTGACACCCAGAGCACGCTGCGTAAAATCTGTTCATTCATTTCTTACTCATGGGCTGACCATTGGTTCAGCACCCACTTGTTCCGCGCTGATGATTTTTATGAACTATTTGCAGCTCTGAATGAATACATAACAGGTCTCAAATGCTTGAAAACCCACTGGAAACCAAATGAATCTCCAATCAATATTGCCCGAAGCAAACACTGCTGTGAGCGTGCGGTCAAAGTTAATGCAAGACTTGCACGGGTCCTGCCGCAACAAGGACAACCTATCACTGAGATTCATCCTGTCCAATGACATTATTGTAAGTAATTTACTTCCTTGTGTGTTTGATGACCCTATATAATGTTATTATATGTGATTCATAAGCTTGTGTTCAATCTTGTATATGTTGCCAGTGACTTCAAAAACTGGACAAAAAAGCTGACAAATAAAAATTTTTAAATCATTTTGTGCGAGTTTTTTTTATCAAATCACCCTGAAAGTTAGATTTTATATAATCTTCAATTAAAGCTCATCAAATTATGACACAGGTATATGAAGTTGTAAAAAAGTCATCACCCAAATGAATATGTACCACGGAAGGAAACTGAATAAAAGGCGGATGGAGTGAGTTTGAAAATGTCGAATAAACGAAAGTACTAACTTCATCCACCTTTTATTCAGTTTCCTTCCGTGGTACATATATATATATATATATATATATATATATATATATATATATATATATATATATATATATATATATATCTATATATATATATATATATATATATATATATATATATATATATATACATATATACCCACCCCAAACCCTAAGTGTGGTCGGCAGAAGTGGGTATTTGCGCTACTTTTGCGGTACTGTGGTACTTCGGTTCACTTCACAAAAAGTAGATTATATTAAAAAATAAAGTTACTTCACCATTTTTTCATTTAAAATTAAATAATTCAACAATATATAATCGTTTTATATTATACTTATAAAAGAAAGAAAATGGTGAAGCAACTTTATTTTTTATATAATACCAAGTCGTTGAAATAGAAATTACAAATTCTTTTCAAAATAAGTAGATTCGAGTGTTACAGACAAAAAAAAATTATAAATAAACTAGGCAATGGCTTCGCCACTCCCCCCTTCCTAAGGTGCGGGAGCTTGCGCTTCGCTACTAAGATTAATATTTAAAATCTAAAAAAAAGCAGCCATGGTTAAATTTTTATAAATTTTCTGAACTTCGCCAATTATAATAATTTTAAAAAATAACTCTAAACTAAATTTCCCCCCTTTCAAAATATCACGTTGCTAAAATATAGAGTTAAAGAAGAAGAAGATATATAAAAATAAATTTTCTGAACTTCCTCATTTGTAATCTTTGTTTTAAAAAAATCCCCAAATTTAGATAATTATATTTATTTCTGAACTTCACCATTTTGTTTTTTGATATTATAAAAGAATTATTAGAAATAACTTTGATAAAAAAACATAAGTCATAACCAAACTAAGATGATACACCACGGGTATTATTATTATAGATATTAAACATAATATTAGAAATTCTAAAAAAAAAACAACCTAATGTGGTGATAATAATTTACATAGATGTGGTATATATTAAAAATGAATTTAGATGGTATGTAATCTTCCTTTGAAAACCTTTTCCCTTCTTTCCTCTTTTACTCTATCGAATTCCTCGGCTCTGAGGAATACCGTTATCACCTTCCCTCCCATCCTCATCAGCTCTAACTAGGCCTTTCATAGTATCATAGGTGATTAAACCTTCTTTTGATGGTAATGGTTAACCTATTAGCCCGAGTGTATATTTCACCCGGCTCCTCGTTTGGATACGTGCCGAGAATGATTTACAACAAGGAGTAACAACAAGGAAAGAAGGTACCCTAGGAGACCTTACGGTCCATTCAAGGAGGGTACCTTTGGACCCATAAAGCAAAATGAAGCACCATACGCATCGAAACCGTATGCATCTTTGATCTCATCGGTGAGATCACCTAAGAATTCTTTAAGTCGAGGTTGAAGATCGCTGGGCGAACGGTCAGGGGTTTTTTTTTTTCTTGTAACTTTGGACTGGGTTCATGTTTTAAAAATCCTGCTTTGTCTTTGTTTTTATCATAAAAAATATTGAATTATATTATTAAATACTGTTTACACAATTTTTAAAATATATTTGCAGAACAGCTCTTTTTTTTAAGTCGAATTCGTGTTTTACCTTTTAGCTACAATTGCGAGAAATTGAAAATCTTAAACCTCACATTACTTTTTCAGCGGTGAAATCAGTTTTACCAGGTTTTACTCTCAGTTTCCTTTCACTTCGCCTCCACAAAGTAGAGAACTTCAAATTGGGCAAAGTTGCTCATTTTAATTTGAGAATAAATTTGTTTTTTTTTTTGCTTCTCTTTTTTCCGTCTTCTGTTAAAGGTTTTTCCGCCACTCACGACCCCTCGACTTTGGGTAACCTCTCATCACAGAGTCTTCTCACTGAATCGAGGCAGGGCAAAGTGGACTTGACCAAGCCCCTTTCTTCCTTTCCACGTGTCCAACTCAGCTTCCAGTGACAATCACTGAAAGCTGTTCCCATACCTGAGAGCCCTTCTTTCCCAACTAGTTACCCCTATATTCAGCATAATCACATTACATAAAACCGTTGTAAAAGTGTCCTGTGTGCGAGTGTTTTCCCATTGTGCTCACCCAAACTACAGAACGCAATCTTCATTCAACCTCATATAAAATCATCGCTGAGGCCTGCGAGTATGACAAAGCGAAAGATGGTGTCAAACATCAAATCACAATGAGAAGTCAGTTTTCCGTTCCTTATGGTGCCCCTACGCTCCTAGAGAAAGGCTCTAGATGGGACCATCAGTCTTAATTGTAATGAGAAATGGTACCGAAGCATACACTTGACAAATCATCGACGCAGGTCGCGTCAATAAGGGAGGAGTTAAGTTTTAACCACCCCCAACTTCAGCACTTGCACCGATCCAAATCTACGGGGGGATGCATTTCTTTCTTGTAGCCAAAACCTGCTGCAGGACTCTTATTTCTATATTACCGAAACAAGCTCTGACCTCACTATGAGCTCCCACAACCATCTTCATCAAGGTTTCCAAAACTATTATACTGGGAAACAACTAAACTACCGTCCTAACTTCAAGAAATGATGGAGAACCTTAAACTTGATCAAGCATTTTGTTCTTACAGTCATTCCAGATCCCCAGCGTCCTCCATCAGCCCCACCAGCGCCTTTTCTTTTAGACTCCTCTCCCTGGAATTGATGGTCGCATCAATCTAAACTTCCACCACCACTCCAAAAATGTGTTCGTCCCTGCAAATCTCGATCTGATGGACACAATCGACGCGCCCTTGCATCCATCGTGTGGGGGGGATGGGGGGAAGGTAACGTTGTGTTCGAACCACACTTCTTTGTTGGAGACTCCATTACGGAAATTAATTTCATCGTGGACAGAAGACATCCAAGAAGAGAGGAACTGACATCCCATCGCCGCATCGCTAATTAATGTATAAAGTCAGCGGATTCCTCTTTACTATCGGAAATTGTTCTCTCTTGCACTTTATCTCAACCACACCTTTTCCACCTAAGTTTAGTAAAAGATATGTTTCCCCATTTTAAAGCTATATTTTTATGACGCCTTTATCTTTCAGGGTTCGCGAGCCATCTTAACCACAACTGTTTAGGGAATGAGCTAAGTCCCAAAGACAGTCTTTAAGTACTCTCCAAACATTCCCCCCTGAATAGTACTTGAATCTTTTCCTAACCAAATCTGGTCTGAGCGTTGCGCTCAAATATATATATATATATATATATATATATATATATATATATATATATATATATAGGTAGGCTTTAATTCCTACTAAACGTGCGAAAGCTGGTTAGAGGTGGGTTGTGCCGTAGCCAGGATTCTCACTATAAAAGTCCCATTTGTTACTGGGGGGAGGTTTGTGATTGTTGAATTCTAAGAGTGCATAATACAGGTTGAATAAATTAGCCGAAGGGATTCTTAATTAAAGTCTTGCCAAGGGTACGTCAAAAGGAAGGAGCCACAAATAAACACAAGTACAAAAATAAACTTTACTTTACACAAATATAATAATTAGCAATAGTTAAACGGGCAAAATTAAGGATTAAATATTAAACACTGACGTTAAGCGTCTAGATTTATAATGACTCAATGTGAGTATCAATCACTGTTAATTAAATAGATAATTTAAGAATAGAGGGACACTGGGTTTACAGATTACCATTAATTGTGATGGATTGGAGAGACGACTACTCAGGTCCAGATGGGGTGGTTCGGGTGGCGTTAACACGAGTTCTCGGGGAGAGGGGGGATAAGACAACGGGTTCGGGGCTGCTAACTGCAGTTCCGGTTCGTTCACTCCTAACTGGATGTGACACTAACAAATAGTAACTTCTAGTAACTATTTGGATGTTCCTTTTCTTTCTCAAGTTACGTTGAGCAACAGAGCGTATTCTTCTCGTCACAGACTCTGCGGGGCGGGATTTACTTCAGGAACACTTTGAGACAGCGACCAAGTTGTCTCGGCGGCGCGTTGACAGTCGATACGTTACCGCAACGACTCTCGTTTAATGTGAGAGTTACGTGTTACGCGAGTTGGTTTGGGACACTGCTCTAGAGAGATGAACGGCGTTATTATTTATACCGAGGATTGTGGGAAATCGAGAGAGAGATTCCATTCACGACAATTCGCTTATCGCAGCGCCTTCTGGACAATCTCCATGGTATCATAAAGAAGGCAGATAGAATTTAGGCTTCTCTGAGAGATAGACCTTCTTTTGTCAGACTTCCTGTCGCCAGTTGGGGAAAGGGGGGGGGAGGAGACGAAGGTCAACTCAAACGACAAATTTCTTTCGTTCCCACGATTGTCTGGCGGCATGCGAGTATGTACGTTCCATATCCTCACACGCCTACCTATTTCGAGGAACATTATTCCGCCATGAAATAAGGAATAATGTGAAAATTAACTACACCGGGGGAATTTGTAATTATCTTCCTCGACTCGAACAATTGAGTCGGTAATTTTATCCAAACGTTAGGAATTTACCTTAATATCTAATGGCTACAAAATACTACTGCTACGTCAGTTTCTCTAATCTACATATACAAAACAAAACAAAACGCATACGGAGTACAGGCAAGAAATAATTATTAATACAAAGAGATACAAACAAAAAAATAAATAATTGACTATTAATCGCTATCTGAAATTGGGTTTCTCGAAAGGCTATCTGCGAGTACATTGTCAGACCCTTTTAGATGCCTGATTTCATAACGGTACTCCGCTAGCAATAATGACCAGTGCATTAGCCTGCCGTTTCGGTTTTTACAAGTTTTTAAGTAGGCTAACGGTCTATGATCAGTCTCTATGAGGAATGGACGACCTACCAGATACATTCTAAATTTTGTAATCCCCAAAACAATCGCTAGAGCTTCCAGTTCTACCGTAGCGTATGCCCTTTCCTGAGCCGTCAGTCGGCGACTCGCATAGCTTATAGGAGTGGGTTCTTGGTCCTCGTCGTATTGGAGTAATACGCAGCCAATACCCAGTTGGGAGGCATCTGTCCTTACGCCAAATTTCTTTTGAGGGTTTAATCGTTAAGCCATGATGCTTTAGGCGTTCTAAAAGCAGGCAGAGGGACAAGATATGGTCGTTCCATGAACGTGTAGCCACATACACGTCATCAAAATAAAAAGAAACATTTTTTTAGCCTTCTATTACACGGCGCATTATGCGGTTGTAGTTACTGCAGGCAGTCACTAGGCCAAAAGGAAGACGAGTGAATTCCATTAAACCTTTGTCTGTAAGAAAGGCTGTTAGTTTCCTCGCTGAGGCATTTAGGGAGATCTGATAATAGGCCTTACATAGGTCTATCTCAGTGATGTAGGCGGCTCCTTCGAAAAGATGTAAATTTTGGTCAATTAGGGGTAGAGGCTCGGCGTCGAACACGGTGACGGTGTTTAACTTTCGAAAATCGACGCACATCCTAAAGGACTGGTCTGGCTTGCGGACCATGACTATTGGGGTACAGTAGTCGGACGTAGATGGCTCAATAATCCCTAATTGCAAAAGATTGTCGACTTCCTCATTGAAAGCGTCTCTTAGGTGCACCGGTACGGGATAGGGCTTACATCGCACAGGTTCGGGCGTAGTGAGGGCGATATCATGTTCGAACTGAGTCGAGCATCCTGGTGACTCGGAAATGACGTCACTAAATTCTTCCAAAAGCCCGATCATTTAGTTCTTTTGGGCAGGGGTGAGGTCGGAGTTTACATCTAACTCGGGGAAAGGTTCTTTTATGGGGAGCAACTTGGACGGGAGGACGGGAGGGGACAATCTTCGCTTGACTCTACGCAAATCGAATTAACAATATTTAGGGGGTTGTTAGGGTGGACGGCGTCAATTACCCTTTCTTCGTCGAAGGCGACTATATTGTTTTACAGGCCCGTCTATGATAATTTTTTAGCATGTTTATGTGATATAACTTATCACCTGCGGGTGTCTGTATAACGTAATCGACCGATCCGTGGGTTTTCTAAACGGGGTAGGGGCCTTTCCATTGGGAGAGAAGTTTATGGGAGTCCGAGGGGAGTAAGAGTAGAACTTCATCTCCGGGCTTCAGTTTTCTGTGTTTGGCCTTTAGATCAAAGTATGTCCGATACTTTTCCATATTAATTTCGGAATTTCTGACTGCTATGTCAGAACACCTTTTTAATCTTTCCCTTAGTTCGAGGACGAAGGAATAAGTGTTCCTTAATTCTGGACACAAACGGGAATTTGTCCATAACTCCTTCAAAATACTGTGGGGCCCCCGCACGTTTCTCCCGTACAGGAGCTCAAATGGGTAAAATCCGATGGTCCTATGGGAAATTTCGCGGCATGCGAATAACGCAATTGCCAAATATCGGTTCCATTCTTGGGGTTGTTCCATGCAAAGGTTCTCGAGGATGCTTTTCAAGGTCGCATTGAACTTTTCGCACATGCCGTTCGCGCTCGGATGGAAGGGGGTGGTAAAAATAGGTTTTATTTGGAGCAGGGTGTTCACGTGTTCCATGAGCTCAGAGGTAAACTGGTGGCCTCAATCTGACAAGATTTCTTTGGGCAATCCTACTCTAGAAAAAATGGAAATAAGGGCTTCAGAGCAAGAGATACTATCGATCATTTTTAGAGCGACAGCGTCTGGGAATCGGGTAGCGCAGTCTATCAATGTTAGTACATGCGTATGACCTTCGGCGGAAGTGGGGTGAATTGGTCCGATGAGGTCGATGGCGACTCTCGAGAAGTGATCCGAAATGACTGGGGTTCTTTGCAGGGGAGCTGGGGCTATTCAACCTTTTGCAGTGGTTTTCTGGCACAAATCGCACGTTTTGCAGAATTCTGCAATATCTTTGGCTGCACCGGGCCAAAAAAGTATTTAAATACTCGCTGAGAAGTCTTGTTATGCCTGAAATGACCGGCCATGGGACTTTCATGTGCTACTCGCAGGATTTGGTCTACATGTGTGCGCGGAATACACATGACCTTGGAAGGTTGGTCCGACTCATCCCGCGAGGTGCAAAACAGAAGGGAGTCGTTAATGATGTACCTTATGAGACGGTTCCCTCGAACGATCACCTCTTCGTTCTTCCGGGCCTTTTCTTAAAGTCATTGAAGTGAAGGGCAGCTCTGCTGAGCTCTGAGGAATTGTGCATTACTCGTTGGGACCTCTAAAGGAGCCTCTGGGGTGAAAAGGCGTATTGGCGGGAAAGGCCTCGTGGCTAGCTTGCGCTCGAGTGACGACAGCTTGAGTCACTTCACTCGGGGAGAGTAGTGCGCTCTGGCCAATAAGTACAATTGCGTACTTCTTCTGTTGGGGGTCGACAAAGGGGAGCAATTTGTCTTACACCACAATGCATGTGCACCCTGTGTCTCTGACGAGGGTGGACACTTTACGGCCATTGATCGAGCCAGTTTCGAAATTTAGTCCTCCGGGGGAACTCTTGTTGAACAGGAAGTTCACTTGAAATTCCTGTAGGGATAGAGACGAGGGGGATGACGTGAGCGCGGCCGGCTGTTTCGGGGGAAGGGTAGCGGTTACTTGGTGAACTTGTTGGCTTCGGGTGGAACGTAGGCTGCAATTCTGTACACATTGGGACTTATAATGTCCGGGGTAACCGCAGAAGTAGCATATAACCTGCTTATTCTGGTGCTGGTTATTGTAGGGGGTATTGAAGACTGGGGGTTTTCTGTCTTCGTGGGCTACAAAAGGCTTATTCTTTGGCCTGAACGGGGCTGTGGTCTCTTATCAATGGAGGGGGTTTCCTTTGTTGGGACTTCCATTGACTAAATTTATTCTTCGGGGACGGGGGACTATTCTTCCGGGAATCCTGTGGGTATAGGCGATGATTTGTCGCATGGGGATCAGCTTTCTCGAGGCATTCTTGAAAGGTAGACGCTCGGTGGTCTTGCACGAATGCTCGGATCTCCTGGGGGACGGTGGACAATATCTGGTCTTTTAACATAAAGTCAATCAGGGCATCATACTCTGATTCAACTTTGAAGTATTCTAACCAGAACTGGAGGTTTTGCTTCAGGATATATCCAAAATGTCGGTAAGTTTGACCGGGCTGGATTTTAGCCGATCTAAACTTAGCGTGGTAGAACTGAGGGTTCAAGTTGAAGGCGGATAGCAATTCGGCCTTTAAGGTGCTATAGTCTATTGTAGCTTCATGTGGTAACGAGATGAAAATTTCTCTTAAGCGCGGACTGGGCAATAGGAGCAATCTACTGACTCCTTCGGATTCTAGGGCCCATCCGTTTACCTCGAAGATCTTTTTAAAATATGTTAAGTATGAGCACAAATGTTCTTCGTCTTATATTGGGGAAGCTTCATAGCGGGGTCCTGGGGTTGATGATCACGGGATCCAACAGAACGGACTTCAACTTGGTCTCTGCTTAATTCCCTTTCATGCTTTCGAATCCTTTCTCTTTCTTCAAATTCTAACTCTTCTTTTCTTTTCCTTTCTTCCATTTCTAACACTTCTTTTCTTACTTCCATTTCACGTGCTCTTTCCTCTCGCTGATCGCTTTGGACGAATTCCTTTAGTTCCTGTCCTGTGAGACCGAGAGCTTGTCCTTGTTTGTCGTAACTTCGAACGATTGTAAAGCCATTGCTGCTCTTGCTGACGCAACTGGTGACTCACGAAAGAACTTACGCACCTGGTAAGAGAATTAGAAGCCGCGATAGTTCATAACCGATACAATCTAATAACTAACTCCCCAAATAATGAATATTTTCCTAGCTTTGCTTTTGCTATCTGGAAAGGATTATTAATGGTTATTATTTACATTCCTTCGGGTGATAGACTCTAATTATTAAAATTTACGTTAGTTTATTTAGGCTTTCTTGGACGTTGGCAAGTTTTAGGCTATATGAGTTCGCTTCCTCAAAAATTTAACCCCTTAAGGCTGACACCACTTTTGTTTAAGTCGATGGTATTGACCCTATGACTCAATCAACGATCAAAAAAAAAATATATATATATATAGGCTTTAATTCCTACTGAACGTGCGAAAGCTGGTTAGAGGCGGGTTGTGCCGTAGCCAGGATTCTCACTATAAAAGTCCCACTTGTTACTGGGGGGAGGTTTGTGATTGTTGAATTCTAAGAGTGCATAATACAGGTTGAATAAATTAGCCGAAGGGATTCTTAATTAAAGTCTTGCCAAGGGTACGTCAAAAGGAAGGAGCCACAAATAAACACAAGTACAAAAAATAAACTTTACTTTACACAAATATAATAATTAGCAATAGTTAAACGGACAAAATTAAGGATTAAATATTAAACACTGACGTTAAGCGTCTAGATTTATAATGACTCAATGGGAGTATTAATCACTGTTAATTAAATAGATAATTTAAGAATAGAAGGACACTGGGTTTACAGATTACCATTAATTGTGATGGATTGGAGAGACGACTACTTAGGTCCAGACGGGGTGGTTCGAGTGGCGTTAACACGAGTTCTCGGGGAGAGGGGGGATAAGACAACGGGTTCGGGGCTGCTAACTGCAGTTCCGGTTCGTTCACTCCTAACTGGATGTGACACTAACAAATAGTAACTTCTAGTAACTATTTGGATGTTCCTTTTCTTTCTCAAGTTACGTTGAGCAACAGAGCGTATTCTTCTCGTCACAGACTCTGCGGGGCAGGATTTACTTCAGGAACACTTTGAGACAGCGACCAAGTTGTCTCGGCGGCGCGTTGACAGTCGATACGTTACCGCAACCACTTTCGTTCAATGTGAGAGTTACGCGTTACGCGAGTTGGTTTGGGACACTGCTCTAGAGGGATGAATGGCGTTATTATTTATACCGAGGATTGTGGGAAATCGAGAGAGAGATTCCATTCACGACAATTCGCTTATCGCAGCGCCTTCTGGACAACCTCCATGGTATCATAAAGAAGGCAAGTAGAATTTAGGCTTCTCTGAGGGATAGACCTTCTTTTGTCAGACTTCCTGTCGCCAGTTGGGGAAAGGGGGGGGGGGAGGAGAGAGAGGAGAGGAAGGTCAACTAAAACTACAAATTTTTTCGTTACCACGATTGTCTGGCGGCATGCGAGTATGTATATACCCTCACACCTTACGTTCCTTAAATTGAATCACTAAACCTTATAGATTTCTTATTCAACTCCACTCTGACTTTAGGCCACTTATCGCAGGTGCAAAAGTTTTTCCAAGCTTCCTTGATCCTCGAAGGCCATTTCACTAAATACTAGTAGAAGAATTGAGCGTACCAAAAACTGCTGTGCCAGTTCAATTTATTCTATTTGATTGCAGTGTTATGCCACCTGGTATGAGCCTAAAGAGACGCACGTCTTAAATAAATTACTAGGCAAACCTTCCCTCTTTTTTACTTCTCCGATGACAAAAATATAATCACCCACAGACGAAACACATCTTGTAGCGCTTTACGGGTTCAACATCACGCTCAGCCAATGCAAATTTGGCTTACACAGATTTTTTATGGCAGATTTTAACTAACAAGGACAATCCCCTTGTTTAAAGATCGTAGAGAGAGCCTAACAAATAAACCCGTAGCTAAGGTTTTGAGTCATTTTATTGAAAACACAGACACAATTTTAGGATCCTTTAACGACCTTCTTTTGGCTCCCATAAACAAAAGCGAATCCCGCTCCTTCCCAAAAGGTCAACCATGTTTTCCAAGGACAAAGATGGATTGGATCATTTGTGAACCATGTGAAATGGTTTTATCAATTATGAAACCATGGCTAAAGACCAAAACGACTCTCCAAGACCTTTTATTGGAGGAGACACTTAAAATGACAGCTCTTTGCTCTCGATCTTCCAACTTCTAATTTGAAAATAATAGTTGATGCGTCGTTAAGGAAAATCAGTGTTTTCCTTCTGACTTTTTTGCGCAAACAAGGCTAAAAGACCTAAGTCGGTGGACGTGCTTTCCTTTTGTCCATCAAGAATAAATCAGTATTGGACGTCGGGACGATTGACATAATACTTCAAACTACAAAGTGTTGACACTAACACTCATCGTAGCGTTCTTTTCTAACTAGCAAAAATTTATAAGTCGTCTAAGTTTTTTTTCAACTGATTTAGGACAATTTTACACCGCAAAATCCAAAAATGACATCTGTTTCCTCTGATCAGGTCAAGTTTTTGTGATAAGTTGATTTTTAAAATATCCGATCTTATAATTTAAAAACAAGGTGTGCTGACCAAAGTCGCTTTCTCTCACTTATTATGATTTATGACCTTACGACCTACAAAACTTTTAATAATTACCGGACTAACCTTGGGAGGACCATGACAATTATATCATTCGAAAGAAAATGTAAAACAACATAAGGAATTTAAATTTTGTTAGAATCGGCTGAATACTTACAATGTTATTACCAAAACAAAAAAAGCAAAACGGTGACCGACGGACGGACCGACCAACCGACCGATCGACTAATGAGTCGCACGTGGCTAGAAAAAAAACACCTACAAACTTAAGAGAAAGACAGGAACCGAATGATTTAAAGGGTGGAAAATTTAAACAGAGATAAACATGGTATTAGTTTAAAATAATTGAATTCTTGGGCAACCAACAAATCGAATAATTTAACTATCGGGTTATTGAGTGGATTGTTAATCAATTTTAGGTAAAAATCAATTATAAATCAAAGTAAATTAAAAATATTTTAATTCAGAAATGTGGAGTGGTGTAAAGAGTGACTAGAATTTAATTCTGGATTTAAAATTTGGATAAATAGTGATTTCAAAATGTTGCGATCGACGGATTTATCCGCAGAACCCCGAAACCTTGAAATTTGACGGCGACAATGACGAGTTGCGAGAATCCAAATGATTCCTTATTGAAGATAATTCCGGTTTAGTAATAGGTCTATCTGTGTAGTGGGAAACCCCCTAATCTTTGTAGATCCTCAACTTCAATTATTGCGTAGTTTTTCCTACGTAGCGAGTTTGGCAACTCGCACACATACATTGATAAACAAGTGATGACCTGAGTAGCAAGGGTAGTTTCTCCTCATGAGAAAATTAGGTTTTAAGAGACAGTATTAATCAGGATAGAAGAGAAAAATTTGATTTGCGCATAAATTTTAGATAATAATTCTTGTAAATCTAAGATGAGTTTGTAAGTAAGCGAGCCTATGTACGGTATTTTGACATACATTTTCTGCTTTGGTACATCAAGTTTAACGAGAGGGATAATATGTATTTTAGTTAGGAAACTTTTAATTAATTTGTCAAGTAATGATACTGGGAATAAATTAAATTTATAAAATTGTTTGAGATAAGACAACTCATTATGAAAATAATTCCAGTCAGAGCATATTCTAAAATCACGGTTTATTCTACAGTTTACGGATGATATTTTGAAGTAGTTTGGTAAACATGAGAGTTAATTAGTGCAAAACAGAGTGGAGGTGAGTTTTCTATATACTTAAGTGGAAATTTTATTATCTGTAGAATAAACCGTGCTTTTAGAAATGCTCTGAATGGAATTATTTTCATAATGAGTTGTCTTATCTCAAACAATTTTGTAAATTTAATTTATTCCCAGTATCATTACTTGACAAATTAATTAAAAGATTCCTAACTAAAATACATTTAATAAAATTGTTTCCTAACTAAAATACGTGTAATAAAATTGTAAAGTTGGTTCGTTTGTGTGTTAGAGACAATGTGTTTAAAGCCAAAGATTCTTTTTACAAACAGAAATATGTCCTGAGCATGGGTAATCTCTTTTCCCCGATACTATGTAATCTGTTCATGGAGAACATTGAGAAACGCCTCTTTCCCCCTATCTTATCTAATCCCATAACGTGGATCCGCCATGTGGACGAGGTATGTGCCACATGGCCTATTCATGATAACGCATTTGATTCTTTTTTTTTAACAATTTAATAATATCCACTTCACCATTACATTTAAAGTAGAATGGGAACAAAACAACTCATTGCCATTTCTAGATGTAAAAATATCTAAGGTAAACAACAAAGCATATTGTTCTGTTTATCGGAAACCAACCTCTATTGCGTATATTTAATATTTTTCGTACCACGACGTATACGTTAAAAGGTCTGTAGTTTCTCCCCTGTTTCTGAGAGCATATCGCATTTATAATCCTAGTTTCTTGCAACATACGATCATCCAAACATTCATTGAGCTGCAGTATCCCCTTTGGTCCATAAAAAAATGTCATTATAAAGCCAGAACCATCTTTTACTCACCAGCTAATCCTTAGGAAAAACTATGTGATAATTATTACATTACATTTCCATACTCGCCCCAATTAATTAATTTTAAAAAGTTGGCACCTGCAAACAACATCAATATTGCCTTTCAATAGGAAAAAGCGATCCGAAATTGTCTGTCTGAAAATAGATCCATCGATAAAAAACAGGGGTTTTATTATATCCCTTGCAAATCGTGCAATCAAGTATATATTGGCGAAAGCAACAGATTTTCCAAGAGAATGAAGAAACATAAATGCGATATGCGATGTGGATCTATTTATTCTAGTTTGTTTCTCCACATGTAAAAATGAAAACCATTCAATTGACATTGATAATGCAAAAATAATTTATAATTCTCACAATTATATACATAAGCGTCTAATTGAATCAGGTCTTATAAAGGAAATTTCTAACTTTAATACTTATGATTTCCAAAACGACACAAATCCCTTGATAAGTAAGAAATTTATACTTCCTTTACTGAAAAATGCCGCTGCTCCCCGATACGGCACTCCCTAATTACATTCCAACTTGAAAATTTGTGTGTCCGTACGTTAAGCATCGCTTTTGTATATCATTAGTCCAGCAGCGATTGACGACGACGGAGGTTTCCGTCGAAACCTGGTTTCTTTTCTGCATATATATATATATATATATATATATATATATATATATATATATATTAAAATTAACTGAGTCATATTTCGAAAAGTAACCCACCTCCATTGACTTCTTGCTCTTGTGAATAATTTTTATGGTTCGTCCTTCCCGCGAAGGTGGTTTTCCATCACTTGTACCTGCACTGCTTCCACTCTCACTAGTCTCTCCTCTCTTCTTACCCAACTTCACTACAGGAGATACACTACGAACACTCGTTTGCTTCCTGCTTCTTTTGTTCCTCCTGTTCCATGCGGGCCTCTTGTTATCGTAAGCCAGATTCTGAAATATTTCATTACTTGTTAAGAATCAAAAGGAATGGCAATAGAATTAGCATAAAATTTTCAATAAAAACTGTTGTTTAATTTTGAAATTAAACCAAAAATATGCCAGATGAGTGGCTACTGAATGAATAGGAACGAAGTGGTGGCAAGAGCAAGGATTACTAATGGGAGTAACGATTTCTTAAGCTTGTTGAGACAGAAGATGGAGCGAGCGAATGAGTCCTGAGTATCACTTCATAGAATGAATAACCCTGGGAGAGTTGTGTGCCATCTCCTTCACATACACTAGAAGTAGTCCACTTGTGCTGTGTACTTTTTACGCATTTTTACGTGTCTTTAATTCATCCCTTCGACTGCGATTCTCCTCCTTCCTTTCTCAAAGTTTCCGACGGAGCCGAGCGGCTTCTCAGGTCAGATTCTTCGAGAAAAGAAATTGTTAAAATTATTCTATCCTTATTACTAAATGATTCAGAACTTCAGAGTCTTAAAGGGTTGATAAGTACTGTAGGTCAACATGAGGGGTACGAACCGTGTGTCGCTGCGACAAAAACGAGCCAAAATCTGGTTTCCCTCCGGGCTTAATCTTTCTTTTAGGTCTTTTCTCTCTGTATTCAGTCGCGTGCGAGTCTAGTGGCTAGCGACTCAACATTTTACTATGTCGGTCGGTCGGTCAGTCCCCGTTTCGCTTTTTTATTTTTTGTAATAACATTGTAACTATTAAAAGGATTCTAACGAAATTTGAGATCCCTGTGTAGTTTTAAATTCTCTTTCGAATCATATAATTACCAAAGTCCTCCCAAGTTTAGCCCTAGAATTATTTAGTTTGGGCAATAACATCATAACTATTGAGCTGATTATAACGAAATTTGAAACCCTTATGTTGTTGTTTTACATTCTCTTTCGAAAGATAGAATTGCCAAAGTCTAAAACAAAGTTAGCCCGGAATTTTTTTGTTTTGACAATAACATCATAACCATTAGGCCGATTCTAACGAAATTTGAAACCCTTATGTTGTTTTACATTCTCTCTCGAATGCTAGAATTTTCTAGGTCCTCCCAAGGTTAGTCCAGGAATTATTGAATTTTTTTAGGTCGTAAGGTCATAAATCAGAATAGGTGAGAGCACGCGACTTTTTGGTCAGCAGACATTGTTTAAATGAATTCTAAAATGCGGATGAAATGAGAACCCAATTTCCAGGCTGGGAAAGACTGGAATCGCAACTCTCCCATTACTCTCTGTCTCTCTTTCCTTCTGCATTCCTGTCTCTCTTTCTCAGAGCCATTTTCTCTCATTCTCTATTCATCTCTCTCTCATTCTTCATTCGTCTCTCTCGTTATCCATACCTCTCTCTCTTATTCTTAATTCATCTCTGTCTCTAATTCCCCTTACTCCCTCTATCGCTCAATGTCCATTCATCTCTCTCATTTTTTTACACTCATTCTCCATTCTTATCTCTCTCGCTCATTCTCCATACCTTTCCATCTCATTGCCATTCCTCTCTCTTACCTACTCTGTCATTCTCTTTTCCCCCTCTTTCTTTCTCCATTCCTCTCTTTTTCCGTCACTCTCCATTCTTCTCTCTCTAACTCCCCATACCTCTTTATCTTATTCTTTATACATCTGTCTCTACTATCCCATTTCACTCTCGCTCATTCTTCATTCCTCTCTGTTTACCATTCTCCATTTTCCCCTTCTATCTTAATGTTCATTAATCCCTCTCTAATTCTATCTCTCTTATTCTCTCTTACTCCTTATCTCTGACTAATTATCTCTCTTATTATCCATTCCTCTCTCTCTCTCCTATTACCCATACCTCTCCATCTCCTTCCCATTCCTCTCTCTCTCTCTCAAAGAAAGTAGAAAGAGAGGTGTCGCCCCCTTGTCGCGGGAAGAGAGCTTGTGCGTACCCTTGACTTTTCGAGCTATGCCGGCGGGGGTACCTTTGTTCTGGGTACCCCTGGCAGCGTTTCCCTTGTCGATTTGGTCGGAAATTAGGTTCCAGACTAAGTCTTTCTTTATCCTACTCTATCCTTCCTCTTTTTTTACATTAATCCTATTTCTTCTACTTACACAAAAAGAAAAAAGCAACAAAAAAAACAACCCCTATTCTTATCATGTCACTCTTACCTTTTTTCCCTCTATCTACATATAAGGACCTGGCAGCTATCTCATGCGTCAGAAGAGAGGCTTTGGAACCTCTATAAACAACGCTAATCGACGCTCACTGGTTACGAGGGACTAGGACTTGAGGGGTCTTAGGCGCTGGGGCACGATGAATGGGATGAGGGTAGTGCCCCGTTAACCTCTTTCCTGGCGCATAATTATTGACCATTCCCAGTGACCGTTGACGGGTGCCTCTGGTAGCATTGGTCCGTGGTGACGGCCCTTTGTTCCCAGGTTGGTTGCCAGGCCAATAAAAAGCCTTGGGTCGAGTCTCTTGGTGTGGCGGGATATCCATTGAACGCTGCTCCGAGATCTTGGCCGTGGCGAAGGGAACTAGTAGGAGTTTAGTACGGGGTGTGCTTCGTTGTTGTTCACCTGGTGACAAATCAATGGCTCCTTCGAGGACCGTCTGTGCTGCTTGGTTGGTAGCCACGGCACGCCGAGGCTTGACGACTCGGTCGGACAAACAGCAGCACATGGAGTGTGCCTTCTGAAAGATCTGAAACGTCTCCGATCGATAGGCGGGAGCGACTCACGCGGGAAGAACTCACTAACCCCATTTTTCTATTGATTGGTCACAAAGTTTTGAAAGAGAGAAAGTGTTCAAAATGACAGGGAAAAAAGGTCCAGCTGCACTCAAATATACCTGTGCGATATTCAAGAAGGATAAGTGGTACGTGGACTTCCCGGAAGGATGTTTTTCGAAATGATACCCGGGAAGTATATGCATTGACTGCATCCTTAAAGGAGAGGTCCGAGAGGCAGTGGCATACTGCAATGAACTCAAGGATCTCTTCAAAACCTCTGAAGAAAAATCTAGGGCGCTGAAAAGTAAAATACAGACCCTAGAAACGCAGCACGCGCTTCAGATTCGGCGTCTCGAGGAAAAAATTCTAGAGCTAGCCTCTAAACTAGAGGCCCAGTCAGCTCAAGCTCGAGAAGAAAGTCCCACTGACTTGGGTGGTTCTGCCGATGTGACTTTAGCTCAAGGAGGTGAAGCTGCATTGGCAGTCCCACTTCAGCTATGCGGAGAAGCAAATGAGAAGAAGAAAAAGAAAAAGAAGAAAAACGACCTTAATGCAGCTCACCCCAATGTAGAGGATTCGAGCGTTACTGGTGCGCAAGGGAAAGTGGAAAGAGAAGAAGAGAAAAGAGAAACGGAAGAAGAGAAAACAAATGAAGACAAGAAAAATAAGAAGAAGAAGAAGAAGAAGAAAAATAAAAATGTAGAGATACAAGAGGAAAGCGGCAAGTTGCTTCCGAGAGGAAAGACTAAGTCACCTGCAGACAAATGTGCAAGAGTTATCCTTATTGGTGATTCTCAAGCACGGGGCCTGCATTCCCTGCTAGCGGCCCGCCTTCGCGCTAGTGTGAAGGTAAGCTGCCTGCCAGGATGTGGTAACCACCACATCAGAGTAGAGGCTGAGAAATCACAGATTTCTGAGAGCTCAGTCGTTGCTCTGATGGTCAGTGGAAACGATCTCTACCTGAGAGGAGGTCGGGAGGCCCTACAGAGAAAATCCTCCACACGGTCATGGGTGCCGTGGACGACTGTGATCTGAAAACCCGCAAGCGTGTGGTAGTCGGGATGCTCCCGAGGAGAGGTCCAACACGGACCGCTCACTCGATGAATGTCTCTTTAAACCCACGCCTGGCAGATTTGTGTACGGCAAAGGGGTTCTTTTTTGTTGACCCGTATCGCACCTTTTATGGTAGAAATGATCTCTACCAATGGGATGAGGTACATATTTCCTTTGAAGGAAAGGCCTTTCTGTCGAACATCATCCAGGATGTCGTAGAGAGGACCCAAATGAGTATCCGGCCCAGAGTGAGGGCGGACGTACGCCGTACGCCCGTGTCACTCCAGGAACGACTTTCTCAGAGGAGGCAAAGAGGGGTGCCTCGCCAACAAACAAGCCGGGAAACGAAAGAACGTAGGGAGTCATACACTAAGGGACTCCCTAAAAGTTCTTCTTTTCAATGCGAGGTCAATCAGGAACAAGTTTCCTCAGCTCCGTGGCCTCGTAGCGACGGAAGAACCCAAAATGGTAGCCATAACAGAATCGTGGATAAAAACCTCTAACCGAGACTGTGAAGGCGAATTCACGATTCCTGGCTACCAACTCTTCCACAAAGATAGGCCAAACAGAGAGGGTGGCGGTGTAATGTTGTATGTCAAGAAAACAATCAAATCTACGAACTCCAACATTATATCCGAACACGAGCTCCTAGGCGTTGACATAGAGATAGGTCCTGTCAGATACAGGACCCTGGTGCTTTACAGACCCCCTCCCCAACCCGTTGAGAAGGACAGGGAACTGCACCAGCTGCTGGGTGAGCTTGTTCAAGGCAGAGTGTGCATCATTATGGGTGACTTCAACAGACAAGTTGACTGGGAAACCAGAGAAGCCTGTGTCGAGAGCGCGCTACTCCTGGAGTTCGCCAACAACGAGTTCCTCACTCAATGGGTCAGAGAACTGACGAGAGGAGACAATATCCTCGACTTGGTCTTCACCTCTGAGGATGATATCGTTGAGGATGTCTCTGTAGGCGAAGAGCTCGGTGGCAGTGATCACCAGCTAGTTAGATTTAGCGTCAAGATCCCGAAGGTAAGGTCTGTTGCCAGTCAATCAAGGAAACTTGAATTGAGAAGAGCAGACTTTGCAAGCCTTCGTGCTGGGCTGACTGATGTAAGGCTAGCGGTATGCAAAGAGGTTGAGGATTCGTGGAACAATTTCAAAAATAAGTTCACGAGTCTTCAATCAAGTTACATCCCTCTGAAATGCCTCCGTCGGTCTTCTGTTCAACCAAAGTGATTCAATCGAGAAATCGGCCAACTGCTTAGGGAGAAGAGAAATGCGTACCGGCGATCGAAGAACTCGGGTACCTTTGACGAGTACCGGAGAATAGCCAGGAGAGTGAAGTCCAGCATAAAGGCGGCTAAGCGTACTGAGGAACTCCGAGTGGCGAGACTCTGCAAGGAGAATCCCAAGGAGTTCTTCGGCTATGTAAATAGCCGTAAACCAACCTATCGTAGGATTGGGCCCTTAGTGGACGAGGAGGGTGCATCAACTCACTCAGATGCAAAAAATGCTAACCTGCTTAATGACTACTTCTCTTGAGTGTTTACTAAAGGGTGTGGTCCCATCCTCCAGCCCACGGGTTCCTACTCGGGAGAAAAGCTGGAGGCAATGGACTTCACCGAAAGAGAAATAAAGAAAAAGATTGCTAACCTAAAGACGAATAGGTCCCCTGGACCGGATGGGTTTCTATCCAAGGTATTGAAGGAAGTGTGCGATGAAGTATCATGACATCTGTGCGCTATCTTTAACATGTCAATCCGAAACGGATGCGTTCCTAGAGACTGGCGTGAGGCGGAGGTAACTCCTATCTTCAAGAAAGGAGACCGTAGCCATCCGTCAAACTACCGACCTATGAGTCTAACTTCGATAGTCGGTAAACTCATGGAAAACATGATGGTGGACAAAATGACGTCGTATTTAGAGTCAAACCTGCTACTGAAGAGTTTCCAGCACGGCTTCCCAAGGCAACGGTCATGCCTGACGAACCTTGTGGAATACTTCCACTTCGTCTTCAGTGAGCACGATCGGGACAAGGTGGTGAATGTGGTGTACTTAGACTTTCAGAAAGCCTTTAATAAGGTACCACACCGCCGCCTTCTCCGGAAAGTGCGAGCGCTGGGCATAGACGGAAACGTAGCCGGCTGGATCGAGAACTGGCTAAGTGGCAGACGGCAACGGGTGGTGGTGAATGGACAGGCTTCTGAGTGGTTGCCAGTTACTAGCGGGGTGCCTTAAGGCTCCGTCCTGGCACCACTACTATTCATCACCTACGTCAACGACATGAACGGTGACATGGTTGCCGAGATTTCCAAATTTGCCGACGATACCAAGCTTGGTATGAACGTTGCAAAGGATGGAAATACTGCCCGCCTGCAGGAAGATTTTGGGAAGATTGGGGAGTGGTCGGACACGGGGCAAATGCCTTTTAACGTGGGTAAATGCAAAGTAATGCATATCGGCCACCGAAACCCCCAATCTCAGTATATCCTTAAGGGCACTGCTCTTGAATCGAGTGACACTGAGAAGGACTTGAGTGTAACTATCACTAGTGACCTCAAGTTCTCGAAACAGTGCATTGAGGCGGAGAAAAAGGCTCAAAGGATGCTAGGCTATATTAAGCGCCAGTTTGGTTATCGGAACCAGGAGATTGTACTGTGCCTGTATAACTCACTTGTCCGACCGCACCTGGAGTATGCCGTACAATTTTGGAGTCCTTCATTGCGAAAGGACATCGCGAGATTGGAACGCGTACAAGCCAGAGCAACCAAGCTGATTCCCTCTATCTGATATAAAAGTTATGAGGATAGACTAAGGGAATTAGATCTGTTTTCGCTGGAAACCCGTAGACTGCGTGGTCAGCTCTTTAAAGTTTTTTAAAATACTTCGAGGGTTCGACAATGTTGACTACCGGGATATTTTCACACTGAGTGAGAACAGAACGCGCAATCACAGCTTCAAACTTGAACTGAAGCGTTACAACCGCAATATGTGTGGAAATTTGTTCACCCACAGTATCTCTTTTTTCTTCTTTCTCTTTGCGCTCTCTTTCCGGAATGGCCATTTGCGCCTTACTCATTGACTTGTCGTGAGCGCAGAGGGCCCTCGGAACGGCTCACCTTGTCACCTCTGCTCTTTCTCCTTGTCTATTCGCCACCTTCTCATAAACTGCCCCTCTTTGGAGGCATCTCGTTTTGAAAGTTTCACTGGCCTATCACGTATCCCTAATGAGGCGCGATTGGGATTTAGTTTAGCAGAAGATCCATACATTGCCTTGAGCTCAGTTTTTAACCTTATAAGCCGTTCTTTGATCGCCCCTTTCCTATAGGTTCCATCGATTGTAATTTATTTAAATTCCTAACCTTAGTCTGATTTATATTTTGTATTTTATATAGTTTTTTGTGCTTTATGTGGCGGGTTTTGTTGTATCTAGTCTGGCTTTAGTTTTTTCTACCCCTGCAACTTAACTCCCAGCATCCTTTACTCTTTAGCGTCGCGCTGCTATTAAGGGGATAACACATTTCTTCTTGAGTTACTTTTCACGTTATTTCGTTCCAAATTCGCTTTTTCGGTTATGTATATCATTTTATTTTGAATTTTATGCACTTTGTTATGGTATAATTATTTTTCTTAGCAACATGACTAGAACATAGTAAAAAATAAGATAATGCAAAATTGTGTACATTCCTGGAAAATTTTTCTTAGATATTTAAAGTTTCTTTGTGAAGAAAAAAAAACTACACCATTGATTTTTATATCATTTTAGTGCAAGTTTTATGCACTCTTTATAGTATATATTTTGTTTTAGCAACATGACTAGAATATAGAGAAATTTATGTTAATGCAAAATTTTATACATTCGTGGAAATTCTCCGTAGATTTTTAAAGTTGATTTGTGAACAAAACGCAAAACTATAGCATGTGATTTTAAATATTTGCTAAAATACCCCGGCGCTTAAGAACTGGCTTATATTTTTAGAATCATTCAAATATAGATTGTACTAAATTGCAGGGCATTCAGAACACCCAAACTATTCACACACACCCCCGTCCCCCGATCCAACTGAGAACGAAGCCTATAGTTGACCATGTATGAAAAATATATGTTTCAGTCCGCCATTAAAAGGGATTTTGATGGAACTACAGAAAAAATATTTCAAATCATAACTAAATCATATTTGAATCTTTTGGCCGTGAATTGAGTTTCAAGGCTTAATTTTTAATAATTCTATAACTATTTAAATGATACCAGGTTTCAACGGGTTTCTGAAAGAACCTCCTGTATCTAAAAAATGGCGCCGTAGGTTATTATAATTTTAGCAGGAATAAAAGTGCTTTTAATGAGCTTTAATTTCATATATGATAATCTAATGTAGTATAAAGTTGAGAAAATGAATGTGGTTTCGCCTTAAAGTCAATTTGGACTGTTGAGGCGGTTTTGTCTTGCACTTAATAATAATAATAATAATAATAATAATAATAATAATAATAAACAATAATAACAATAACAATAATAATAATGTTCAATATGAAAATTAAAAAACCCCGCAAACAATGGTAGCATATCCATTGCCGTATTGGCTGTACCATTCGGAAAAATATTGTGTATCAGTTTTATAAGGCCTCATGAGTTGTCCTTCAATATCCTTTGGAAGAACTAAATCTTCTTGCCCCCCCAATAAAACAATAATAGACTATCTACTTAAAACAATATATACTGGGAAGGGGAAGGAGGATGTTAAGCAAATCAGTAAGATTTGACAGTCAATTTTAGTTTTCGAAAAAACTAATTGGTACTGAATTCTCATAAAAGCAGCTTGCGTTTATCTATAGTTGAAATTGTTATGGCGGAAAAGAGCGCAGTTTGATAGGCTATTCTTCTGGTCCGTGATCGGGCGTATGGGTACGTAACATTTTTGGGGGGCAAAGAAATTTTCAATTTTATCTATCTAAAGATCAATCTTATCTATTTTAAAACAATTTCTGAAAATAATAATTTTTACATAAACATAAATATGATAGGCGTCCAGAGGGAAGATCAATCAAATCTATTTTATTTATGACCTAAATTTTAACTCACCGCGAACTTCCTGTCCGATGAAGCGACATAAGCGTGGCCGTTCTCCAGCTGCTCTAATCTGTATTTGCGAGCCCCATCCATACCAAAGATGAAGCGGGCTCCCCGTAGCAAACCTGCAAGACATTCCTCTTATATTAGAGCCAATAAATATTGATTATTGCGGTAAGACACTGAAATCTACAATATTCCTAAAGGTAGGGGGGGGGGGAGCAAAACACCCAAAGGTAGCTTTCAAGAGGTTCAATTTGAAACCATGCTGCAAATGACATTTAGAAGATTATGTTTCATCCCGCCTCCAACACACGCACTTATCTTTGTAATAATTGAGGAGGTTTGGCAGATCTATATAATTGCGTGCTTTCCGAATCTGAGCTACACAAGGAGTTGCATCTTTAGGTATGCAGGTTATTTAAATTCCCCATCGTTTCTCACACGCAGGGAACACCGGTCTAGCCTGTTACACTTGGTACTGGAGGAGTTTGAAGTCATCCGGTCCTAACTTACAATTAGGGAAGCCCCCTCACTGGGTTTACTTGAACCTTTTGTCTACCTATCATTGGTATTAAGAGGAGCTGTCCTCTTCTTGACCGAGAGCAATTTGGGAAAGCCCGTCACTGGATGGGGGGGTATTGAACTCTCTGATGGGGCCTCGAGAAATGTTGGTGTGCTTCCTCCTCGCTCAATCTAGGCATTCCATTTTCTCTACGTCTATTCCCTAAACTTTCTGTCTACGCTTAAGGACCTTACCAGCAACCTCATGCCGGTAACAAGAGAGACTTTCTAACCTCTATAAACAACGCCCTTTAACGCCTTCGAGGCGCAAAGACCAAAGCTTGAGGGATCTTGGGCGTTTGAGCGGATTAATGGGAAGATCAGTTTTGACGCAATAACCCCTTCCCTGCGTGTAATGGGCTGACCAGCTCCCTACGCCAGTTTTTGGATGCATAGGGCTGTACTGATTATTGCGGGCGGATTGATTGCTTTGTTGGCTGAAAGACCAACTCGGGTTGCGTCTGTGGGTTTGCTACAACATATCTTTAGAGATTGGGCGACCTGTCGATGATTAGTACGACTTAGGAAATTCACCATTTCGCCATTACTCACTGGCTGTTCATTTGGAAGCTGCGACCATTGGGGATTAATTGGTACACTAGGCAACTTTTGATTGGTGTGCCTCACTGTACAGGTACGAACAAGTCCTTATAACACGGCCCAGAAAATTCCTCAAATCCGAGAGGAGATATGCGAGATAAGCCAGTCACTGGATATAGCTCCCCTTCTTTCTGTTCAGGGATCACATGTTTACGGAGTTTCAGTTCTTGGCAAATATTTTTACAATTTCTGATTACATTCTGATAAGCGAAATTTCACAAAACTTTGTTGTCGGGGTAGGCGAAGAATTTGACATCACTGTAACCAGTGAAGGAGTTCCTGTCCGACATTTTTGTGCTGAAAATAGGGCCTTTCCTTTTGACGTCTATGTAGCTTTTTTCGAAGAGCTACATCTGTGAAGAGTAGGTGGCGTTAATGCGTTTTCTCAGAAGCCCCTCCAAGTTTCTTCTAGCAGAAAAAGGTTCTCAATCTCATATGTATACGAGACAAAGGGCTTTCCCCTCACCTCCCATTTTTCACTTACTGTAGAGATGAATCCACTTCAAGACAAACGTCAGCCCCTCTTTTCCTTTCACAGAGGCTCGCTCCAGGTGAAGCAAACCTGCACATGGATATGTATACTTTTATTTTTGCGTACATTACACCATCAGCTGACTTCGATGAGGCGGACTTCCTCCGTGTCGTGGCAAACTTGCCGAGGCCTTTGTAGCCTTGAACGGTAGACACTTCTTCTCAGAGGCTAACACTATTAATCCCAGCGGTCGGGTTTTTGCTCACTTGATTGAAGAGTTGGAGATAAGGGTCCTCAATGTGAATGAGTTTACACACTGGCCGAGAAACGCTTCATTTTTTTTTGCCTTCGTCTTTCACTATGCTCTTCGAATGCACAGTATGACTTTCGGTAACCTCATATACGTGGGCCTAACTACACTTCCTACAACCTTTGCCGTTTTGAACGCCGTTCGTTTCCTTAGTGTTCGACCAATTGTGAGACGGCCCTTAGTGCTCGGCCAATTGTGAGAGGGCCCTCAAAGATAAGCAATATGACAATATGCACTATACATAAGTACCTTCCGAACGATTAAACAATTGAAAGTTTCTTCGAGCTAGTGCAAGGTTCTGGTATGTTTCGATGCAGGCTTGCCTATCTTCTTGGCGGGCATAAGTGTACAAGAGAGTCAAAAGGATTCGGGGCAAGTTCTTTTATGACACTCCTCCTGTTCTTCTGGAGACCAGGACCGCAATCTAAGACTCCGCGTCTGTGATGAATTCATTCCCGACCGCTTTCTCCATATTCTCTATGCGAGAGATGCGTTCCGCTCTCGCCTCATGCGCTTCATGCCCCTGGTCCGAACGATGCCCCATCTGTCCTGCTTCGACACCTAGATAAGCAAGGCATGTCTTTTTGCCTAGATTTGTTAAACAGGATCTGGACAAAGGTTATTCTTCCAGACTTCTGACGCATAGCTACTGTGATCGTATTTTTCAAACCGAGGAGAGATCACTCTAACTCGACTGGTTTCGACCCAATTTTGCTAACTTCCTGTGTGTGCAAGTTGGAGAGTAATTGTTAAATATTAGATTAGCCTTCTTCCTGTACATACAGCGGAGGCCACCTGTCTTTTGCACACTGGGGTTGAAAAAAGCTATCTGATATGACTTCCTTCGTATACAGCACTACGCAACAGTGTTTTTCGATCTGATCTGAAGAGTGTCTACGATAACATAGCGATACGGTATAATGGAGACCTTTCACATGATAAAGTTGAGAGGACGACTTCCAATTTTTTATTTCTGAATTCCTACGAGATCGTCGATATCGCATACTGGCGTAGAGAGCCCACAGCGGCCCAATAAGAAAAGAGGAAGGTGCTATGCATAAAAGTGTTATCAGTGTAACCCTGAGCATCAACAGTATCATATCGGTGCTGTCGCTTTATTCTTTTATCGTTTGGTTGTTTGCTCGAACCTCGAATATGGATGCTAGATTTACGTATACGCAGCCGAGCCTGAATT